>LPNX010598780.1:7221-108810 GCA_001517045.1 Pseudotsuga menziesii | reverse complement strand
AGGTAAGAACCTGCGCATCACATCGTGACCGCCCCTCGCAGTCTAATCACCTTGCACTTAGTTAGGCACGTGCATTTCATCCATTAAGTTAAAATACAAAACTCGGTGGACCGAGCCGCAACCAGTAAAGTTTTGTTTTGTTACTTGACTCACGGTAGCCGGACCGCAAACCGGACGGATTCCCTATACCAAACAGTCAGCGGGCTAGTTGGGAACTCTGATTGGGGAGAATCCCTTACTGTTGTCGCCTGCGAATTACCAGGCCTCAATAGTTTTGGTGCTAGAAGGAGGGCCGCCAGTGCATGGCTGGCCGAGGAAACCCGTTTTACAGAGAACATTCCACTGGTTACAGTTCTGAAAGTAGTGGACTGCGTAATCCATTTCCAGAAGAAGAAAACAGAGAACATCTATACCTTGTTCGCAACGAGATCATAAATGATCTAAGAAGACATACCCGTGCTTATGTAAAGAAGATTGGAGGGTTGCCAATTATTCCCGAATTTCCTAGAAGAGAGTACAAGAAGAAGGACCGTCCTTTAAGTGAAGATTCGGTGTTAGTAGGAGAGTGGGAAGAACTTGTGGAAACCACCCTATAGGAGGTTGAATTGCCTTTGAACCAAGTAGGTCCAGACACTCCTTACAGTTCTTCCTGTTCGCACCCCTGCTGGTTCACGCCCCCACACCCCTGTTGGTTCACCTCCGCATTCTCCACCCCAACTCATGGCTGGTGTTAACGCCAATCAACCCCCACCTAATCCTCCACCACCTGCATGGAAAGCCAGGTCACCGCTAAATCTGACCCCACCATTGCATGACCTACCTCAAGCCTTCGAAAAGTTATTACCTAAGTTCGACCCAAATGAGAAGATATTAGTGGATGATCACGTACAGAGTTTTTATTTGGCTATAGAAGGACTGAAGGTAGGGGAGCATGAAGATGTGGTTTGTAGATTGTTCCCACATACCCTCAAAGGAGCTGCGGCTTCGTGGTATTTTGGATTGCCCGCCAATTCTATCCCAGACTGGGATACTTTCGAGAGAATATTCAGAAGTAAGTATGCCGTCCAAAAGACTCACGCTGCCCTCATGAAAGGACTGTGTGCATTGAAGAAAGAAAAAAAAGAAAAGGTGCACAGCTTTACACAAAGGTTTGCAGCATATCTAAAAAATTTCTCTGAAATAGATAAACCTTCAGACAAAGTACTGATTGAATACTATACTTCAGCTTTGGGTCCTAATTTAGCCATGTTTGCGAAAGGTAGGGCCAAGCCTACTTTGACAGAGACTTATGAAGAGGCAGAAGTGGTGGAGGCTGAAAGGGAGAGCGTTGAAGATTATCCTGAACAGTCAGGGGAGAAAAGGAAAACCTTACTGTTTACTAAGCCCAAAGAGGAGAAAGCACCAGACTATGAAGGTATGGCCAAAATGGTGCAAAAGCTCTCTAACAAGATCATAGATTTAGAGAAAGAAAAAGAAGCACAAAAGTTTTACAGGCCATACTATAAGAAAAGAGAAGACAGCAATCAGGCCCAAACTCCTCCTCAAAGGAATGCATCCATGAATTTGACCGACATAGGTATGGAAAATTTCTGTACTTTTCATCAACAGCCTCACTCCAAAAAGAACTGTCTGCAATGGATAAATTCAATGACATTGGTCATGAATCAGATGTTGGATTCCAGACTGACAGAAGAAGATGATGAGGAGAGAAAAGAAAATGTTGTTTCCACTTCTACAAAAGAATAGGAGGAAGAGACGATGGCATTATGGATTTCTGTTTCCGTGCTTGACGCTGAAGAGGAAAATACTCAAGGATGCAAAGGGGTTAGAGAGGCTAACATGACAACTAGGAGTAAAGGGATGGTTAGTGATGACAGTCTTTTACTCCCAAAGATCAGGAGGCTGCAAAGGAATGTCAGGAAAAAGTTTCAAGACAAGGCCTTGGCTGATCAGATACCGGAATTCACTATTACCAGCCAAGACCCTAGACAGAACATCACACCACCTGAGTCAAATCAAGGGAACGTAAGTGCTGGTAAATCTCAGCCCACTAGATCACAAATTGAATATGACATTGTTGAAGATTTGAAGAAGGTAAAAGCAAACGTTCCATTGTTCGAAATGTGCAAAGTATCTCAACAGAAAGAAAAACTGCTGAAAGCACTTGAAACGTCTGAAGAGAAACTGCCCACTGAAAATCAGCCCCGGGATGAAGAAGAAATTGGAGAAGCTAGCACCGGAGGTATGTCTAAAACTAAACATCCACCTTTCCTCCTGACATTTGAAGTTTTCAATCATAACGTGCACAATTGTCTAGTAGACTCAGGGGCATCAATTAATGTCATGCCCATATCGGTATGCAAGAAAATAAATGGGCAGCCTAAGCCATCCACGTGGAGGGTGGTGCAATTGGACAGGACAGACGTCAAGGTGATTGGTGAAATGGAGGACGTCCTAATCCGCCTAGCGTCTGATAGCAGAGTATGCCAAGTTATTAACATCATAGTGGCTAACATACCAGATGCTTACGGCCTGGTCCTGAGTAGGGATTGGTCAGCTAAGTTAAATGGGTATTTCGCTTCAGATTGGTCACATCTTTGGTTACCGTACAAAGGAAGTCCCAATCAGATCAAAGTTTTGAGAGGACCTTACATGAAGTATAACATCACCCAATTGGATGAGAAGAATGTACCGGTCGAATCTGTACTGGGAAACTACTTTCTTGAACTAGAACCAGGGAATTATCAAGTGGAAGAGGCTAGCTACACATCTGACACTCAGCCTGATCTCCTTTGTTTTTCTCAAGCTGATGAGCTTGACTGTAAAATAGTAGAGTTAGCTGTAGGAGTAAATTCATTTTCAGTAGATAATGCTTTCTGGACTCTATATTTTGATGGCTCAAAGACGTTAGAAGGGTCAGGGGCCGGCTGCGTCCTTATTGACCCACATGAAAATAGACACTTCCTTTCTTGCAGATTAGAGTTTGAATGTACCAACAATACAACCGAATATGAAGCATTATTGCAGGGACTCAAGAAAGCGATCGAGCTAGAGGTTAGTAATTTAAAAGTTTTTGGGGACTCAGAAATAGTTGTGAAACAAATAAGAAATCAAATACATTGTGTCTCCCCTCACTTGAAAGCTTACCAAAACGAGGTATGGGATTTGCTTAGACAATTTCATGCATTTAACATTATTTCAATCCCAAGGATAAAAAACGCAGCTGCTGATCTTTTAGCTACGTCAGCTGCCAGGCTAGTTCCCACTAATAACAAATGCTCTATTGAATTACTTTTCAGGCCTTCAGTACCGGACATGGTCACCAACCTGCGAGTATTTGACGATGATCAGCAGATAATTGAATGCTTGACAAACGGTGAGGTCTTTAAAGGGGCTATCATAGACGATGAGGAACATTAGGCTGAAATGAAATACAACAATTTCATTCCCAAAGGAGTCAGGACGTTGGAAAAAATGTTTGACTTGAATGAGAAATTTAGAAGACCCACTAATGTGAAGACACACAGCTCAACTCTACAGTTCGAGCTAATTAACTTAGGGACGGAAACGGATCCTAAGTTCGTAAACCTCGGCAAAAGTTGTTCACCCGCAGAAAGGGACAAGTTTCTCAGTCTGTTTAAGCAGTACAGGGAGGTCTTCGCCTGGACGTATGAAGATTTGAAAACTTACGACGTTAGTATTATTAAGCATATCATTCCTATTAAAGCTGGCGTCAAGCCATATCAACAACCGTTAAGGAAAATGCACCCCAAGCTGGAGCCGCTGATTCAAAGCGAGGTGAAGAAATTGCTGGATGCTAGGATCATCTTTAAAGTCAGGCATTCTGAATGGGTGTCGAACCTGGTGCCTGTCAAGAAGAATTCGGGAGAAATCAGACTGTGCGTGGATTTTAGAAACTTAAACCGCGCCTCGGATAAAGACAACTACCCAGTACCTCCCATGGAGCAATTGCTTCAGATGGTTTCCGGTTCTGAAATGTTTTCATTGTTAGATGGTTTCTCTGGCTACAACCAAGTATTGGTATCCGAAGAAGATCGATTGAAGACGACATTCAGAACTAAATGGGGAACTTTCGCATATAGAAGAATGCCCTTTGGACTCATCAATGCCGGCGCAACATTTCAGAGAGCGATGGACATAGCTTTTCGCGGACTGATTGGGCGAAGTGTGGTGGTCTACCTAGACGACATCACGATCTTTTCGAAGAAAAGAGGGGAGCACGCGTTCCACTTAAAGCAAATCTTTGAACGCTGCAGGAAATATGGTATTTCTCTCAATCCTAAGAAGTGCGTGTTCGCGGTTACCGAAGGCAAGTTACTGGGGCATATAGTTTCGAAAAAGGGTATATCCATAGATCCAGAAAGAATTAAAGCCATTAAGCAAATCCCCATGCCTCATAATAAAAAGGGGATGCAATCCTTCATGGGAACGATAAATTTTGTGCGTAGGTTTGTGCCTGATTTTGCCCAGACTGTTAAACCATTACAGCAGATGGTTAAGAAAAATACACAATTTAAGTGGACTGAAACGGAAAAGAATGCTTTCAGTAAAATCAAGACTGCTGTTGCACATGCGCCCTCTCTAAAAAGTCCAGATTTCGACAAGGATTTTATTATATATACATTTGCGTCCGATGATTCATTGGCAGTCGTTCTTACACAAAAGGGTGACGGGGGCGATGAATACCCAATTTATTTTATGAGTACTGGGATGCAAGAAGCTGAACTAAATTACCCAGCCATTGACAAACAAGCATACGCAATATATAAGGCAGTCAAGCAGTTCAGGCCTTATATACTCAAAAATCGAACCAAGGTAATAGTCCCTTACCCAGCCGTAAGATCCCTTCTCATTCAAAAGGAATTGGGAGAAAGAAGGGGCAACTGGGTAACAACCCTTCAAGAATACGACTTAGAATTCAAACCAGCCACTATAGTGAAAGGTCAGGGGTTATGTAAGCTGATGACTAGAAGCAGTAATGATGAAGAGCAAGCATGGGATAATGAAGCTGAGTTGCATGTAATGGATGTTTGTCCTTTATTCACAGCTCCTGAATCTTGGTATAGAGACCTTGTACATTACCTGCAGTCAGGGGTGTTGCCTGAACATTGGAATTCCAAACAAAGAAGAGCCTTGCGTCTAAAGTCAGCTTCCTACCAGCTCGTAGAGGGCATATTATTCAGAAGAAACTACGATGGGGTCCTCCTAAGATTCCTGGAAAGAGAAGACGCTGAGAGAGTAATGTCTGAATTGCATGATGGTCTGGCCGGTGGACATTATTCAGGGGACACTACAGCCCACAAAATCCTTCGGGCCGGTTACTATTGGCCAACACTCTTTAGGGATGCACATGCACGCATCAGAAAATGTGATACTTGCCAAATATGTGGTGGAAGACAGCCTAGAGCAGCAGCACCTCTAAAGCCTGTAATGATCACAGAGCCTTTCGAGCAATGGGTAATAGACGTCATTGGAGAAATAAAGCCAAATTCCTCCCTGCTACACAGGTATATTCTTACTGCAACTGATTATTTCACCCACTGGGTCGAAGCTATCCCCTTGCGCAAGATAAACGAAGACGAAGTCATCAGTTTTCTACAAGATCATATCATGACCAGGTTTGGGGTTCCAAGTTCATTAGTTTTTGATAATGCTAAGTACTTTTCTTCCATTAAGATTACTGCTTTTGCTCATGAGAAAGGTATAAAATTACACTATTCTGCTAACTATTATCCGCAAGGGAATGGCCTGGATGAATCCTCAAATAAAAACCTCATTAGAATCCTGAAAAATACTGTCATAGAAAACCAGCGAAGTTGGCACTCAGCCTTACCCAATGCCCTATGGGCTGACAGAGTCACCCCCAAGTCTGCAATAGGAGTGTCACCTTTCACCCTTGTATACGGTAAGGAAGCTATCTTGCCCCCCAACATCATGCTCCCATCTTCCATACTAGCTCAGGAATCTCGAGGGTCAGATGATGAGGTTCTCCAAATAAGAATATACAATCTCCTGAAAGCAGAGGAGGCCCGATCCAAAGCTAGAAAGCGTTTCCAACAGCAGCAGGAGGTAGTGAAGAGATGGTTTTACAAACATAAAGCTGGAAAAAGGGACCTGGAAGTGGGAGACCTTGTTCTCAAATGGGATCATCCCCATGATGAGAAAGGGAAGCACACTAAGTTCCAACAGTTATGGGTAGGTCCGTTTCAAATCACCGCTAAACTTGGCCCTACTACTTATATGTTACAGGATTTACAGGGATGGGAGGAGAACCTGCCAGTTAATGGTCTGGTTCTCAAACCTTATTTTTCTTAAGTTGTTTTTGAGCTTTCTGAATTGTACATAAATAAGCTGTGTTGAGTTATGATTTCATTTGTTTTAATTTGAGTCTTTGTTTTCAATAAAGGTGGTTAACTCGTGGTTATGTGGGGAACCCCAAATTTCTGGAAATGATAAACATTGTTGAATAGTTAGACTGTGGGTTCCATATGAATTCATTCCACCAAATAGTCTCTCGGAACCCTTGGTGTGCATTGAGGTCTAGCTTGAACCCCTGTAAGGTCAAACAGATTCAAAAGTCTGGAATACTATGCTGGGGCTCCGCGCACTTTACACTTAAAAGTCTAGGGGCGATGACAGGGGACCCACAGAGAAGAGCAAGATGAACAGAGTGTTAATATAAATGATCCCATGCTAGGAAATGAATGCCAGAAAGCAGATAAGAGTCGGAATTCCTATGAAAACATCATGCTTCGGAGCTAAATCTAAAGCATAAAGTACTAATTTGCCAATGATCCTCTCCGTCCGTGAGCTGAAACTTTGAGCACATCGCTCACACAAAAGGGCACTATGGGATAGAGGATCCTGAATTGAAATTCAGTAAGAAAGGCACGCACGAAGACTCGCATCATAAGGGGACTAAATCCAAAAAGCACAAAAGTTGCTAAAATGGCATGGGAGTGAGGAACAAATGAACGTTTCTGTTCATCACCTGCTACAATCCTATGGTGTCCAATGTCGTCAGCTACCTGAAAGCAAAATTAATAATGAACTCATATTTTGGCCTCAGCAGATTATCCGGACTCTAAAATCTTGACTTTCATCGTCCGAACTGGACTGATATCAATTATTAAGATACACACTTCTGTTATTGAGAAATCTGTATAACTGGAAGAGTTCAATGGATACATTTGTTATGGAACAGTCTGCCATTCAAGAAAGAAATCACCCAGAGATCTAGGTTCACAAGGAAATCGCCAGTTGTTGCTGCCGCAACTTTTCCTCCCCGATTTTATTTTTTCACTTAAACTCTGGGACCCCTCCTCATCATGTTTGCGTGGATTTGATTGTTAAAGGCTTTGCACCCTCGAGCATATCTATTCATTTTAAAGCTTGAATGCCCACTATTTTGTTTGCCTCGTTCAGTTTAGTTTGAGTCATGCGGTCCGTTTTAATCCCATAGAGCATGAAAATTTTGCTTTAGCAAAGAAAAAAATGTTTTTTGGCTATAGTTGATCCTTAGCGCTATTGGTTTTCTCTTTGGATCAGGCCTCTTTTGGAAGTTGCTGAGCCTCATCTCACCTGCCGTTGCGGCTCCTTGATCAGACTTTCCGCCCGATTGGAGTTTCATCCGACGTCCGATTCATTTGTTTAGACCGCCTGCTCCCAAGTTTCTACTCACCCGCCGTTGCGGCTGGAGGGATAAAGTTAGCTCCCGATTAGAGTTTCACCCGACGTCCGACTTAGGCTCTTTTCTCCCGCCCGCCTGCTTTCAGCCTTTACCCCCTCCGCCGTTGCGGGTGGTAGAGCAATTTAGTCTCCGATACACTCCTCTCTGGCATCCGATTGCCTTTGTCGCCCATGTTGCCACTTACCTGGTTCTCATGCTCCTCTGCCGTTGCGGCTCCTGAAGCCTTTCCCCCATCCGATGCAGAAGTCTGTTCCCGCCCGATCCAAGTATCGCCCAACCGCCGATTTAGTTTTGCCGCGAGTTCTCGCCCGAATGAACCAGGCTAGCCCTTTGTGAATTTATTATTATGGTTAGAAATTTTCAACGCCCAATATCTCAGTTTAGTGGATAATGCACCAAGTGTTGTCTGCAGGGAGAATTCCATAGATTGCTGAAGCAATTCAGAGCGAGGAAAAGGAAAAAACAAACAAATGATAGAGACAACGAGGAGGGAGTTTCAGCAGTTACGGTCAGAAGATAAACGCCTATGGAAAATGATTGGGAGAACGCAACGACTGGAGAAGGAAATGAATCGTCAAGGATGCTAAAAGATCACATGCTGAGGGCAGCCCAGAAGGCAAGAGTTTTAGTTTAAATAAGGGGAAGCCTGACTGAACATGGGCTTTTTCCCCTGGAAAAAATTGTAAATGTTGGCTTGTAAGAGGAACTACTTCGTTTTGCAAAAGGAACTGCAATTCTACCTGGTTGGAGAAAGTGAAATGGAATGTATCAATGCGTTTCGATGAATGATGTTGGAGAGGAACTATTTCGTTTTCAGCTGCATTTCATTTACTATGAGAATGTTTGATTTCCTGAACCTATGTTCTTATTGAGTGTTCTTTGGTATTTTCATGATCGTTCCATGTGAGTAATAATGGCATTCATACAGCAATTGGCTATCTGGTTGTTAAATATTTGTGATTGTTCATGTGTCTGAAAGGAGCATCAGCTAACTGTAATTCTTCATACTTCATGTGCAAAAAATTGAATTACTCGCTTAAAATTGATGGCTCGCTCCCTAGGGATAGTTTAGATAATTAGTTTGTTGCTTATTATATGTGATTTGGTTGCCTGCGGGTCTAAGACGAGAGGTAAGAACCTGCACATCACATCGTGACCACCCCTCGCAGTCTAATCACCTTGCACTTAGTTAGGCACGTGCATTTCATCCATTAAGTTAAAATACAAAACTCGGTGGACCGGGCCGCAACCGGTAAAGTTTTGTTTTGTTACTTGACTCACGGTAGCCGGACCGCAAACCGGACGGATTCCCTATACCAAATAGTCAGCGGGCTAGTTGGGAACGCTGATTGGGGAGAATCCCTTATTATTGTCTCCTGCGAATTACCAGGCCTCAACAGGTTCCACACACCATTTATCCATTTAATCAAGTCTTTCTCCTTTGGCCATATCCCCAAAAATTTCCCTATTAGGGATTTTTCCTTCCATGACTCAATCTTGCCTCTAACTGCTTCAGATTTGATTTGAATCATTGGGATAGAGAAAGTCTTTGGCAAGAAACCCCCCAATCCAGCCTTCTTCCTTGACATGGGGCCTGGATGACTCCCGTCCCCCTTCCCTTCCTCAGCTAACATTTCCCATCCAAGCACGGGATCCCCTCCTTCCGGGGCAATATCCCGCTTCCCTGAAGCCTCCATGGCTCACAGCCGAAGGCCTAGGGCTGTCGCCCGGAGGCAAAACCCCATGGCCTAGATGCCCCTCGTTCTACTACACCTGGGAAGAACCCTAGTTGCCGCCTCCCATGAAATTCCAATCTCCTCTCCAATTTAAACATTAAAAAAACTCATAAATATAAAATATTCGTTAGAGTAGAAAGACTAACAAATAAGAGTAAATTATAGAGTAGTAAATAAGGGTAAATTATAATGACATTTACTCCAAAGACTCCACCAAACAGCGGTAAAGTATAATGATATAAAATAAAGAAAATTGTTTCCAATTTGGAAAGACCTAATTTAGTGATGAATGAAATAAATTTGTTTTTATTGTTGGAATTCAAGGCTTCTTAAGCAAATTCACCTAAGATCGATCTCCCCTCGAAAAAGCGAATTCTCCTAAGATAACTTTGAATAGAAGGTTATAGTCTTTTGGAAATAAATATAAATATAATCTAAAATTCGCCTAAGATAACTTTAAATTCACCTAAGATAACTTTCAATAAATATAATCTAAAAAAAATGAAAATATGCAAAATAAAATATGAAAGGAATTTTCAGCCATATCTCCTTACCTTTTGGGAGCTTCCAACTTATTAAAATTACCGGCATACTTCTCTCTTCCTTCGATTATAATTCTCCATGGGTTCCTCCCATTTGAGCCATGTTGGATATCTGGATTCATTCAAAATCCAGTCAAAATCCTCAAATTCACTATGTGCCAAAATCCAATGGCGGATGTCTGGATTCATTGGAACATGAGAGAAATATTGATTGATCCCATATCGATCACAGAGTATTTTCTTCTTCTTCTCTGCACTTATCTTCTTTGTATCTCTTTGTCTATGTGTCTTTTTATTTCTTTGTATCTCTCTGTCTATGTGTCTTTTTATTTCTTTGTATGTCTTGTATTACGTTCTCTTTTTCAATCTTCTTCTTGTTATAAAAAAATCTTCTACCGACTTACATTAAAGACTGTAATAAATATTTACCTACAAACTTATCTTCAACAATTTAATTTTCTTGGCTTATATATGAGAGACGTGAACTCTTCATTATGTCATACTGTATGATAGAAACTGAACTGCTACAGGCTCTGGCAAAGTCAACTAATTTTCTATGTGGATCAATGAGTAATTAATATTTCCAACACTCCCCCTTAATTATGAGCAGATCGGAATTTTGAAACAAAATATTACAAAATGTTTTAGAGATGAAACTTGCTCTATTCATGACAGAGTTCATTTAACTTTGTAGAAACTACAATGTATCCCTTTCCAAATGTTTTGTAAATATGTCTACAAGCTGATATTCAGACATTCAAAATTCTAAACAAATTTCTTTGTTGTTCACCAATTCTCTTATAAAATGATACCTTGTGTCGATGTGTTTGGTTTTCTTGTGAAACACATGATTATTCGACAGAGAAATGGCTGAATTGTTGTCGTAGAAAATGGTTGTTGGTTCTTGTTGGTTTTGTGATAGGTATTTTAACATTCTCCGCATCCAAATAACTTGACATGCAATGCCTATAGTTGCAACATACTCTGCTTCTATTGAAGACAGAGTTACTATGGGTTGTTTCTTCGAATCCCGCGACATAACACCTGTATGAAAATGAAATGTGTACCTAGATGTGCTTTTCCTATCATCTGTGTTTCCTCCATTGTCACTGTCAGTGTATCCAATGAGCTTAAAATTTGTTGAGGTTGAATACATTATGCCAAGGTCTTTTGTGCCACTTACATACCTCATAATTATTTAACATGCTTGCCAATGAGAGTATTTCAGTGACTCCATGAATCTTGAGATCATACTTGCTCAATACATGATGTCTGGTCTCATCGCTATTAAATACATAAGACTACCAACAAGACCTTTAAACAACGAGGGTCTACGGTTGATCCATAATTATCTTTACTCAATTTTAAACATGTTATTACGGGTGTTAGGGCTTCCTTGTAATTTGACATGTCTAATCTTTTTAAAATTGTACTTGCATACTTAGACTGTGATATAAAAATACCAATTTCAGACTGCTGGACTTCAATTCCTAGAAAAAAATTCATGATCCCCAAATCAATCATTTCAAATTCATGTTCCATGAATATTCTAAATTATTTTATGCCAAAATCACTAGTAAATATTAAATCATCTACATACAGGAAGAAAATTAACATGTTACCTTGCTCATTCACTTTGGTGTAAAACGTTAGTTCACTTTCACTTCTGTGAAATCCATTTTCAATGAGATAAGAATCAATATGACTATGCCAAGCTCTCGGAGCTTGTTTCAAACCATAGAGTACCTTTTGAAGCATGTACACTTTGTGCTCTTGTCCTATAAATTCATGCCTTTTGGTTGTTCGACATATACTTCCTCATCCAGATAGCCATTAAAAAATGTTGACTTAGCATCCATTTGATAAACATTCCATTTGTTTTGTGCAGCGATGTCCAAAAATTTTCTAACTATATCCATGCGTGTGACTGGTGCAAAGGTTTCATTGAATTCTATGCCGGGCTGTTGTGTGAACCCTCTTGTGACCATTCTTTCCTGGTGCTTCTGCACATTCCCATCAGCATCTTGCTTGGTATTGTAAATCCATTTGATGATGATTACATCTTTACTTTGAAAATCCTAGAAGATTTTCACTATATGCACGGTATTCTCCCGTACTTATACTTCTTTCTTCTTTAAATTATCCATAAGGTCGAAACTGATGTGTTCCAACGTTGTAAGTCTTGTTGACTCTACTTCTTGTCACACTTTCTAGTGTAGAGGTTGAATAATTCCTATGACTCTTTCTTCCTCTGCCTGTAATTCTGTGACCTTCTCAGTGCGCTTATGTTGTTGTGTTCAGAGTGTTGCAACTTATTGTTGTACTTTTTTCATCTTGGAAGCCTTAGCCATTTTCTATTCTAAGGGAAGTTTCTTTATATGATTCTTCATCTAGGTAACCTCTATCTCAGCAGTGCACAACTTCTATATGAATTTCTCTAATTATTTATCTTCGATCAACACTTCCCATGTCTCAAATACTTACTCAACTTCCTTGGCATAGAGTGCCTCCGCCTCTTCGATCTTCTTCGCAGCCTCTACTATTGTTTTCCTTCTTTCTTCCAGTACCTATGGGGTGTATTGGTTGTCACCTATGCTTCCAACTCCATGACCTTTTTGTGGAGGTCCTATGCTATTTATCCAAGTCAAAATACCTTAGCTTCTGCAACCATCTCATGTGTTATTCCTTTGTTTGTGAAATTACTGCAACCTAGTGTTATAACCGTGTCAAGCTGATGCATGCCCTACTCCCAGGTTTTGGATTTTTTCTCTGTTTCCTTGAATGTTTTTTTCATATTATTAATAGTCTTGTTCGATTCTCTAACCTTCTAAACCAATGCACCTTCCTTGGACTTCATTTCTACGACCGTGGCATTCTGAAGGGCATATACCTCGTAGAACGATAGTGCAGAAAAAATGATAGTAACATGGCCTATACTTTTGGACATGGTATTTAGATCGGCTGTCCCCAAATTGCATGCTACTTGCACCAGTTGAGTCTTTATTTGTGGGATAAGTATCGACACATAATTCGGTCGCTCTTCTGACGAGCCAACTAAGTCCTACAAAACTGGAAATTGTGGTCTATAATCAACCACTAGTCATAATTCTTTTACTACCTTACAGAGCGTCTGTAAGTATATAATATTTCCTATTAGCTCCATTTGACGTTCATCCATTTTATTAAGGATTTGGGAAGCTATTTCTCCCATTGATTCCATTAGAGGAGTATAATCATCGTTGGTAAGGCCGATAGTTCCTGTTGATTTGTTATCCTTCCTTTTCTTATGCCATATCACAGAATTCTCTGTCTGCTTCCTCTTATATCCCACTCATGGGTCTATTGTAGTTGTGCTTTATTCATTCTGGAAATTATCTAGTTTTTCCTCTGAGGGTTTTTCTCCCTATTCCCCATCCTCCTGTGTATGTGAATCATCTTGTCACTCCTCTTCATATGGAGATAATTGATCATATGCTATGGGGACTTTCCATTATTCCAGCCAATCTTGGACAATTTCCTCAACTTATTTAGTTGAAAGTTGATACTATGTCATCATAAATTAGCCTTACGGGTCTTGTCGCGGCTGCAGCAGGATATGATGGCGCCTGATTGTAAACTTGACAATATTTAAAAATCACTTAACATTTTCATCGGTAATTATAGTTTTTTGTTTGACATGATATTACAGGGCCTCTTTGTGCAAAAAGATACTTTATTATCTTTTTGTCTCTGATTCAATTCTTTCTTGAACCATAGATTCTGGTATAGAGAGCCTCGACACATCACATATACATCTATCCCATGGTAATTCACTGGTTCTACCCATTCAACAAACACAATCAAAATAAGTAGCCATGAATAATGAAATGTGCTACCTTTCTCTTGTGCTTCCCCCACATCTGCTAATAGTTCATTGAGGAGATATTCTGAGTTGAACACTTGCTGCAGATAACTCTTTCACAACAATTTTCCCTACGGTGCACCGGTTTGAACACATATTTCGCCACAATTTGCTAGCTAAAACCTTATCGGTGAACCGAACAGTGTGGTCATTGATAGAGGTAATCAAAAACCTATGGTGGCTCTAATGACGTCATATTTGTATTTTAACTTGTTTGTTAGCAGTAACTTTCTCTTTTTCGGTGAAAAATGGTGTTGGGTCTAGGTGTGCAAGTGATAGTCCCATAATCACTTCTATAAGCTCAACATCCACAAAAGCCTTATGGTCAAGCCATAGAAATCCACTATCGAATGACAATAATAGTTGTTT
This sequence comes from Pseudotsuga menziesii, assembly GCA_001517045.1. NCBI lineage: Eukaryota > Viridiplantae > Streptophyta > Pinopsida > Pinales > Pinaceae > Pseudotsuga > Pseudotsuga menziesii. Next base: position 94,551 of record LPNX010598780.1, on the reverse strand, counting down.
AACAAATGCATTCACATCCATACTGTGACAAAAATGTGGCATGTATATGAATGACAGTAAACCTTCTTTGTCTAGTCCTCTTTTCCACTCCATTGGAACTAGGGGAATTGAGCTATCCTCTGTATCTTTGACAGAAAGCATGTATTTATCCATTGTCAAATTTGGTAATTTTCGTAGGTAATGATCGAAAAATGTCATATTCTTGAGATTTGGAAGTATTTTCTGTGCTATCTGAACTCCTTTTGGCACATTCGGTGCTACCAGTGAGCACCATGCATTCTTCAAAATTCTAATTTTAGGTGCATCATATTTTCTAGGCAGGATATACGATGGCAGCATATTCGTAGACCCTATTTATTCTTCTTCCAGTGGTGGTTTTGTTGGTGCTTTCTTCTTGCAGTTACCAGACTTCTTCCCCATTGATGAACCAAGTGGGTCTAGTCTCAACCTCATTGGAGGAATTAGTGGAATCTGTGGCATTTCCCTTGCAACCAGGGATTCCCGTGGAACAAATTCAGCAGTGTCTTCCATAATGAGTGTGGGTGATGTATCCGCAACACCAAATTCTACAACTGTGCTTGTGCTGGAAATTGAAATAACCATACTCTTTGAAAAACTCAATTTGGTTATTCTATTTGTAGAGGGAAATGTCTCACTCGAATACAGTAGAATGAGAAGAAACTTGGGTATGAAGGTGATAACATCTACCCATTCAATAAACCAATCCTTCACACGTCCATACAATGAATGGAAAGGTGGAAATGATATCTGTCACATGGTTCGATCGTCTGAATCGTCATATGGAAAATGCCATAAAAACGTCACTTTCCTATGAAATCAATGGTACTTATTGTACAATAATGATGGAGGGGACCAAAAAGAACGCCGTGAAAATTATTCGTGCTTTTGAATTAATTACGACCAGTTGTCATTTTTGCGACGCAAGTTCACCTTACAACAAATATTCTTCTTCTACAAACCATATTTAACTTTTGACATATTTCCTTTATTGCAAAAGATGATTTCCTTCTCCAACCATTTTCAATTGCAACAGACAGATAGTCTATGCCCCCCCCCCTTTCTTTTTTGCGACAGACTAGTATCCCGTAATCAAATAAAAAAAATTACTAATAGTGTTTTGTCTTCTTTTTCTTTTCTATATCTCTTTTCTTTTCTCTTTATATCTCTTTTTTTAAAGTTTTCCAAGTTGCGGTTATCCTGGCAGGGATTTAGGCGACTTCTGTTCACCAATACTTTGACAGGTGTTCCATATAAATTTTGTAGTTGCATTGCACCTCCGTCAATGTTCTGAATTACAATATACGGTCCTAGCAAGTGTGTTTTCATCTTTCTTGGATTCTTTAAAAATTTTCTATCATGCATAAGAACAAGTCCTCCAACTTCAAATTTCTTATTCTTGATGTGCCGACCATGCCATACTTTCAGTCGTTCTTTCTCAATTTTTTTGTGATAACCTGCAACAAAACGTTCCTCTTCCAACTCTATCAGTTGTGACAGTCTTTCCTTGATAGCACCAACATCTGCCATCTATGTAATCAACACAATCCTTAAGCCAGGTACAATATATTCCATTGGAATCACAACCTTTTGTCCATGCATGAGGCGAAATGGAGTTCGGCCTGTTAACTTCTTACAAGTCATGCGGTATGTCCACATAACTACATGGATTTTCTGGTTCGATTCATCTCTTTGAACATTGTAAATATTTTTCATTGCATTTTCCATGATCTTGTTGAATGATTCAACAACACCATTTGCTTTTGGGTGATATGGCATTCTCTTTCTATGTTGGAGCAGCAACAGTATGAGCAGATGGTGAGGAGGACATGAGCAGCCATATCAGCAGCATGTGACACATGTGGGTGATGCAAACTAGATTTTTATACGTGTGGGAGGATAAAATATCCCACATAGCTAAGGGTCCTTCATCAATAATTGAAGAGAGTCCATCGAGGTTCAATCGAATTCAGAATGAGTGCAGAAAAACCGGGACACGTTTCTGAGGAAGAGTGATCCAATTCTACTGTTGGCAGTCATTTTCAAATATTGAGGACAAAGATATTCTTTCGTAGAAGAGCAGATAAGAATGATATGATTGAGTAATCATCCTTATGAGGTTTGAATGAGATTACAACATCTAGATATTGGTAGAGTCATATTTGAGAGTTCCAGAGTGAGAGTTTTCTATTGGGGGTGCTTTATCCAAGAGCAACAGTTGATGCTGCTGCAGATCTAGAGCTTTGACCCTTCAGGTTCACTATTTTCTTTTATAAATATTATTGTACTTCTTCTATATTATATTTTCTGTGGGATTGAGAAAGAATAAATACCCACTCTACCTTGTTTTCCCCATTGTGGTTTCTAGGATAATTTTCCGAGTCATGTGTGATTTCCTTATTGTTTATGAGTTGTAAGGATTGCATTTACTACCAATGCTAATTTTTATAGAAGTGTATTTCATATGGGATTAGTGAATATTGTGGTCGAGTTGATATCTCACTTTTCAGGGTACCTAGAGACGTCTAAGAAAAATTAATATGGTATCAAAGCCTCATTAGAGGTCAGAGGAGGGAAGTCACACTCATATCTGTGAGAAGAATAACAATTATGTGTGAGGATTCAGTGGTGGAGTCATACCTACAAAGAGGGTGACCATATTTACCAAATATGAAGAGTAGGGTTCATATATGTCGTTGTACAGGTTAGATACTTCAAATATGAAGTGTTGAAGTCTATATTTGAGATATATATAGTCGGTATCAACATGATAGAGACCATAGCTAGCTATATATGAAGTGCAGGAGTCAGATCGTAGTTGGTGGAGGTTAGATCTATCATATCTGATTGTTGGAGGAGAGATATGAGATAAATATTTTAGGTATTGGCATGTAAGGGAGAAATATGTGTTTATTGTTTCTCATAGATATAGTTGGTTTCATATTCATATTGACCAGAGAGATGGATAGTAGTTTGCATGCGGTGGATGAATTGGATGGGGATTCAAACTTCAGTGCATGGAAGGCTATGGTTGTGTTGTTTTTGAAAGAAAGTGAGTTATGGGACATTGTGGAGAGTACATTTGCAAGTTCCATAATTATTCCTACAGATTCTATGACAAAGGACGCTTAATATGAAAGGAGGAATATTAAGGCTTAATAGATTCTCCTTATTTAAATATAGGATCACGTCATTCCACACATTAGAGGGAAACATAATGTATATGAGATGTGTGATGCTCTAACAAAACTATACCAAATCTCTAATGGAAATAGAAATATGCTGCTATGTGAGAAACTGAAGAGAATCAAGATGGTTGTTGGCGTTTCCTCGTTCGACCCACATTCATACCATTTTTTGTTGGTCAACAAATCCCAATATATGGGATTGATAGAGCAGGGCTCAGTCGGAAACACCTACGATGCAGATGCAGTATCATTCGAGATATCTCTATGGGTAACTACCAGAACAAGGTTTCTACAGTTGGGTGGGGATTTCCACTTCCTCGACACCTTACTAGCTTACTCGACTAAATCCAGGGGGTGTTTCCTATTCTTATTATCTTCATTCAATATATTACTACACTTATCCATTGACATAGATTACAACAGTAATATAAATATTTAGCACAGATTATATCTATTAACAGTGCGACACATGCATCTAGAAACTCATTCATATATAAATTTTAATCTATCTATTCAGACCTACTTATTCACATCATACATTCATTTAGCATAGACATATTCATCAAATACACATTGAGACAACATTTAACATGGAAACCAATATGGGAAAAATGACAAAGGCACTCTTCGGCTGGCATGAAAAATATATAACACCTCTTGTCTTCACACTCAACTACAGACTATGTTCTATATCTTCTCTACAATATCTGTAGATTTCTCTCCTCTCATGCTCTTTATTCTTTGATATCTAAAGTTTCCTCTCCTTCACTTTATTGTTGATCCACACACCTCCTGGATTGACTATCTTCTCTACATCTATACAACTCTTCCAAGACAAAATCTAGCTAAGACCTAGAGACCAACCTGTACACAACTCGGGTTCTCTCTTTTATAGGATATTACATGTCATAATCAACTGAATCTATTATGTTAGCTGACAGGTTTTCATTCCTATTTTCGTACATTCATTTATACTGACAGTAGGCGCTATCATACCAAAATTACAAAGATGATTTATTCCTAAAGCGTGCACTATTCTAACTGAATTCTTACCCATGATCATTGAGTTTATCCTTTTCGACCATTGTACTCTTCTTCTATCATGGTTCCTTCCTTCGTGGATTTCCTCTTTGTTCGTGAACTCTTCTCTTCAATCGTGAACTATTCTCCCACGACTTCTTCTGTTCTAGTTCTTCCTCAATGACTACTTCTATCGCAACTCTTCTTCCTCCATCAGAGCTTCCTCTATTGTGTGATTGAACTCTTCATATTCTCAAGCAAAACTCAAGCCTAATTATGCTTAGCTTTTCCTATGGCCAACAATCCCCCAAAACTCACCTATGGTTCATCCCGTGCCACCTTAGTTTGAAACTTCTATTGCGAGGAAATTACTTTGAAAATATTGGAATATTTTCACTATCTGCATGGAATCCTCCCATACTTATGCTTCTTTTGTCTTCAAATTATCAAGAAGGTGTTGCAGCTGCAATATTTTCCCAAAATTCAAAAAAAATTCGGGACCCTCCTTTTGCTTAGATTGGTTTGATTTTCTTCTTTGATTTGATTTAATGACTCTTCAGAAAGACTGTTTCTAATGCCTAAAATGATCCATTTTTGTTTTTTGCCTTCGAGTGCGTTTTCAAGTGTTTCAATCGGAAGATTCTTTGCTTGCGCTACCGCCATTGTGGAGAAATAATAAGCTTCAACATCGATATTTGTCTCCAACGCATTTGTCTCTATCGGCTAAATTTTGGTTTTCACATTGGAACATTTTATTACTACTTTCTCCGCAGTTGCGGACGGCAAACTACGAAGCCCCCTGATTATTGTATTGACCTTTCAAGCTCCGCTTTGTTGTTTCGTCGATCCTTGGGTTTTGGGTTTCCGCCGTTGCGGCCGCCGAAAGAACTACCTTTCCGATCTTTTAGTTGTTTTCTCTTTTGATTCAGACCTTGCATGGCGGGGCATGATGTCCTTTATGTTCCCGCCATTGTGGCTCCTTATACTGCTATCGCCCTGACGTTTAGTCTTGCGAAGCCCCGATGCGCTATTGGTTTCTCCCGGTTAGCTCTGCGGATAGCTTAGTTGTTTTACCACCCGACGTTGCAGAAAGAAATGTCCTTGTGACATCCGATCCTTTTCTCTTCGCCGTCCGATTTTTATTCTTTCATCCACCGCTTATGGTTGACTATATATATATATATGGGGTCGGGCATGTGGATTATTCTATTTGCTATTTCCAACTATCGCTTGCTGTCGTGTTCGTGTGCTTTCATTCCGCTCGAGCTCGGTCGGACCCCCGCTGTCGGTGTACCCTCGTTCCAGGTGGCTCAACTATGGAAGATTAACACTTTTCTTTGGCCAGTTACGTAGCAGTGCCAGGTAGGCTCTCATGCGTTATCCCATTCCATTCAAGCGTTGGATAATGTTTTTCTGCGGTTAGGTTTTTCTTTTATGGTTGTTTTCCCTTAGCCCCGTCGTTTACTTGCATATATAAGGGGTGCTTGTAGTGTAACTGTCAGTGGTGAGTCTTGTTTCCCATAGGGTTTTTTACTCTGCGGCTGTATGTTTTCGACCCTACGCTTAGTGGTTGGGGAGATTGGTGTAGACGGCCGTTACGCTGTCTGCGCCAATCTGCCCCGTTTGATGATAGGTCGGTAGAAGAAGGTTTTTACGGCCCCTCCCTGTGATTTTTAGACTGGTTTCCCCTTTCATGTTTCCCGTATCCTTCAGACCAAGTCGCGTTTCACCGTGCTGTTCAGGTGACCCGGTTCACGGTCGGTTTCGAACCTGACCCGATTACGGGTTGTATTGCACCGCATGATCGTGACGGACCATAGATGGTGCACAAACAATGCTTTTCTTGAAAGATCACCGTTAAAACTCAAATAAATCCCCCTGTCATTCCCCGCAATGAGATGATCATGGTGTCCACAGAGAGCCCAAGGTTATTTCACTTTAATGTAGATTTTGTTTCCCCGCTTGAGATTTGTTGATAGAACTATTTTGGTATTAGACAACGGTGTTAGCTTGCACATATTTGCTTCATTTAACTAATTTATATCATGTTAAACATAGATGAAGTGAAACACTGCACATTATTGTCTCAATGTTTGCAACTTAGCCGGAAATGGCCTAATGATTATAATTTCATATATGACAGGAAGGTTCCGAACTCAAAATGTCGAAGCGACAAAATAAAAAGGCCCCTATGGTCGAAGAGGATCCCGACGTGGAAGTTGTCACCAAAACTGAATACATCTATGAGGACACCAAGTGCATATCTGGTGTAGAGCCTGAGTACCAGTGGGGAGAGATATACAGGTTGATCACGCACCGAGAGGTGCCTGATATGGGTTTGGAGGAAGAAGGCATATACGCTAATATAGAGAGATCTTCACTAATGAAGATTTCCACCAGGCCAGAGCTCTTCCCATGCTTTGAAGTGATTGGGAGGAAGAAGGCATATACGCTAATATAGAGAGATCTTCACTAATGAAGATTGCCACCAGGCCAGAGCTCTTCCCATGCTTTGAAGTGATTGGGTGGATTCTATCCCGGGCGGATGTAACCACTATGATCCTGGAGAATGTTGACAAACAAGGCTATGCTGCCTATAGCCTAGGATATGTAGCCCTGGCCTACCACCTGCCAGAAGCATAAGTATTTCTGTCTGATGATTGGTTGAGAAACATTAGAATGGACCTTATTGAGACCCTTAAAACAATGCTGTTGCCTGGAAGACATTTCAGAACTAGGTCAAAGGGAGAATATGACACATCGAGCTTAAGGGCCCCATACAGGTTCATTGCCTTAATGCTTAGCAGGATTTTTGGGAGAGCTCATGGCAGGAGCTTCAAATTGGAGTGGATGCCAATTATTTTTTATGTTGCAACACAGGGGACCATTTTCAACTGGGCCAACATAGTATCAAATAGTATTTCAGCCTGTATGGCCTCAGCCCTGGGAGGAGTGTCCCAAAAGAGGTCAGAATTTTATATGATTTCCATACTCGTTGATTGTATACTGTGCAATCAACCTTTCCCTGGTTTAAGGTGCATCCGGGATAGGGAGAGGATGCATGTTTATTCTGCATACAAGCCACTGTGGGCACACAAGTACCACAGTCATTACCGGGAGGTCTATGAACACTTCATCATGCCATTATATACTCTCATTTTTATGAAGGAATGTGACTGCATGTCAGAAGAGGCATTGCAGGTAATTGAAGAATATGCAGATTACTACCTGACTGAGGATGGCCTCTAGTTTAGAATGTTTGGAGGCTCCAGAGCACCCTCCCTACTACCCAAATACACCACAGACTACATCATTCATAAATAGACGGTTAGGAAAGTCTTCCTAGATGGCATAGGAAGATTTTTTTTTGAACATAAGAAGGCTGCCTATCCCCCTTTGCCTTTCAAGTTAGGAATTTATAAATTTTCCATAGTGAAGAAAGCAGATGATTTTGTAGAAGAGTTGGAAAGGTTTCATTTTGGTGAGATTCCTTTCCATAGAAATGACTCCCACAACAAAGTAGCTGAACACTGCAAAGAGGCAAATGTTCATTTTGAATGCACTCATCATTGGGATAGAGAAGAGTCCGTCTTCCGTAGCGCATTGAATATGACATCCTTGAGGAAAAGGTTCAAAAAGAATATCACCACCAAAGGTGGGAAGGGGAAGGATGAAAAATAAAAAGTCGATGAAGAAGCCAAGAAAAGAAATGAGGAAGCCCAAAGATTGGCACAAGAAGCTGCAGGATGGATGAAGGGAGAATAAGAAGAGAAAAGAAGAGCTGCACAAGAGGCAGCTAGAAAAGCAGAGGAAGATGCAAGAAATGAATAAGAAGAAAGGAAAAGGAAGCTTTATGAAGAGCTTCAGAAACAGGAAGCAGAGAGGATGAAGCTGACCCAGATAGTGACAGAACAGTCAGCCTTTGACACAACTGATATTCAAACACAGGACGTGGAGAACCCCGAGGTTCAGGACCCAGAAGTACCTGTTGTGATCACACCTGGATAGTCTATGGTCCCCACACTTAAATTGGTCCCCTTTGAATAGAAGGTAGGGGAAGAAATCCCTGATTTTAATACTGTCTTCTATGACAAGGAGACAAAGAGGATAGTGAAGAGAACAGAAAAGAAGGTCAAAACAGGAGGTCTGTCTAGGAAGATGATAAGGGATAGAACCGTTGTATATGGGACAGACTGAGATCCTAGATTCACCATTAGAGCAGGATCTGCATTGATCCATGCTTCGAAGGATAATGTAGACAAAATCATGACAGAGCTGGAGCAATCCAAGAAGTCTTCTTCTCAGCTGAAAGACACATTAAGAAAGGAGAGAGAGAAGAAAATAGTAAGCTGAAGAGAAAATATGAGGACATGCAAAAAGAGATGAGGTCTTCCAAGGATGAACTGCAGGTTCTCCAAGCAGAAAGGAGGTCTATGGAAACTACACAAGAGTGTCTGGAGAGAGTGCAGAAAGAGTATCAAGAGCTAAGGGTGGAGAAGGAACAGCTGCTGGGAAGGATAGAAGACTTAGAGCTGCAAAAGACCACTTTGGAGGCAAGTGAGAAGCAAGCTCAGGAACAAGAGATGAAACTTCAAGAGCAGATTTCTTCTCTAACAACTGCTTTAGAGGAAGAAAAAGAGAAGCAGGTTGACCTCCAACCTTTCAAGAAACATGTGCTGGCACAAAAGGCCAAGATGCTTCAGCTGCAGACTGCCATAGAAGAGGAGAGATGCAAAGTTTTGCAAGTAGATGGCCGATTAGAGGAAATTCTGGAGACTTCCTCTTATTTTGTTGATAGATCTCAGGACGTCCTGGAAGTCCTGACAGGAAGAATGGCAAGGCTGGAAAATAATGAAGAAACTCCTGTAGAGCTACCCTTAAAAGATCGACAAGCCCTTAAGCAGGATTACGACTTATTAGAGTTTGCTATAAACACAACAGAGGATTTCAAAAAGGTTGTTAGAAAGATGAAAGGAGCATGCACAAAATTCTTCAGAAGGCTCCTGATTACATATAACCAGTGCCAATTAGAAGCTGAGCAGAGGATAGATGCTTTTCTGGACCACAACTCATTTGTGGAAATTTTGCAGAGGAGGTATCAAGAGGAGGAAGCAAAATTATAGCACATTAAATCCCTCGACGACCAGATATTAAGGAGGGAAGTAGATCATTCCGCCATCAGTGTGCAGCTATTGGAGGATCAACTTCGTTTGAGTGCGGTTAGAATTGAGGCCATCAAGAACCAACCTGCGAAGTTCGAGATAAACATTCAATTTTTGGAACCTTGTTCATTTGAAGGCATCGCCTCTGAGGCTTTGGCATGGAATAAATTTATGAATATGAAAGTGGGGCCCTCCTCGTGAAGGATTGTTCACTTGTGTAATATGTAAAGATTTTGTAAACATTTGAGGAAAGTAAAGTTTTGGGAGGCGAAGAGGTGGGAAGCCCAAGGGTTATTTGTGGGCAGCCCAACAGTCTCGTGCTTTTTGTATAAATATAGGAGACTTAGAAGAACAAAGGGATTTTTCCCAGTTAGACATGTAAAGAGATATTGTAAGAAGAACTACTTTTTTTGCAATAAAGAATTATTGTTTGCCTGTCGGAGAAAGTTCGGTGGAAGTTCAAATTCTATGCTATGGATTGGTGAAAGATGAACTATTTCATTTTTCCTGTTTTTGTCCATTAACTGTGAGATCATTCTAACTCTTAGAGCCTATGTTCTTGTTTAAATGATTTCTGGTTTATTCTGTGAAATTACCACCATGAGTAATGCATGTTGTTCATAAACAATTGGCTATCTGATTGTCTAAATATCTTTAATCGTTCATGTGTTGTAGGAAGGAATATCATCTATCTATAATTTCTCTTTATAATGCATGCACAATACACATTACTCATAAATAAGTTACAATTTGGGTCCCCGGGGATAGATAGATAGATAGTTAGTTTTACTTTATTGCTGCATATGTGATTTAGATGCTTGTGAGTTCTAAGACGAGAGGTAAGAACCTGTGCATCATGTTGTGGATACTCCTTGCATACTTTATCACCCTGCATGGTTAATTAGGCCCGTGCATATCATAATTTAAGTCAAAAATAAAAAAATATACACGGTGGACCGGGCCACAACCGGTAAAACCTTTGTTTTGGTTACTTGGCCTACGGTAGCCATACTGCAAACCGGACAGATTCCCTATACCAAATAGTCATGGGTTAGTTAGGAACATTGACTAGGGAGAATCCCTTGCTGTTGCTGCCTACGAATTTCCAGGCCTCAACAGTTTCTGGTGCTAAAAGGAGGGCCTCCAGTGCATGGCTGGCCGTGGAAACCTGTTTTCCCAAGATTACTCCTCCAACAGATATTTGGAAGCTTTTGACCTAACCCAAGTACTTATGAGTTTTGGTTCTATCTTTGAAGCAAGTAAGCCCAGTTTCATCTTACGGTGTTTCTTACTCAAACTACCATTCGTTCACCTTTGCTCATGGCTGGTATAAATGTGAATAAGCCCAACCCTCTACCGGTTTGGAGAGCTAGATCACCTTTGAACCTCATACCTCCATTGCATAACCTACCTCAAGCTTTTGAAAAGCTACTGCCTAAGTTTGATCCCGATGAAAAGATTGCTGTAGATGTCCACTTGCAAAGTTTCTATTTGGCAATAGAAGGGTTGAGGGCTGGGTAGTATGAGGATGTTGTCTGTAGATTGTTCCCACATACCCTTAAAGGAGCAGCAGCATCTTGGTATTTTAGTTTTCCTGCAAACTCTATTCTAGATTGGGACACTTTCGAAAGGATTTTCAGAAGTAAATACGCAGCCCAGAAGACACATGCCTCGCTGATGAAAGGTATAGGTTTTTTTTAAAAAGAGAAGGATGAGAAGGTGCATCATTTTAGTCAAAGGTTTTCAACATACCTAAATAAATTTTCTGAAACTGACAAACCCTCAGACAAGGTCCTAAGTGAATATTATACCTCAGCCCTAGTACCTGAGCTGGCCATGTTTGCCAAAATTAAATCCAGACCTACATTGGTAGAGACTTATGAAGAAGCAAAAAGGGTAGAGGCTGAAAAGGAAAGTATAGAAGACTATCCCAAGCAACCTGAAGAAAAAACTACCGGGAATAGAGCCTTGTTGTTGTCTAAAACAAAATAGGAGCAATCACATGATTTTGAGGGGATGCTGAAAATGATTCAGAAACTATCTAACCAAATAGTAGATCTGGAGAAAGAAAGGGAAGTTCAGAAAACTTACAAACCCTACTACCAAAAAAGGGAGGATAGCAACCAATTGAAGATCCCTCCACCAAATTTAGCATCAGTGAATATAACAGAGGTAGGGGGGGATAATTTATGCACTTTTCACCAACAACCTCATTCTAAAAAGAAGTGTCCTCAATGGTTAAATTCGATGACATTGGTTATGAATCAGTTGCTGGACTCTAAATTGACTAAGGACAGTGGTAAAGAAGGAAAGAGTGACAAGACCATAGAGAAACAAGATAATGATACCATGCTTTTATGGGTGGTGTTTCACTTTTCGACATAGAAGAGAACACTCTTAAATTTGAATACACACCTACAACAACAAAATACATAGGCCTAACAATTAAAGACAATGCAATAATTTCAAAGATTAAAAAATTGCAAAATAATGTCAAGAGACAGGCAGACGCTAATGTTGAAGATAAAACACCTAAAGTCACTACTGTCAACCAGGAAACAGAGCCAATCAATGAGCCTGCCAAACCTGTGGAAGGACAGGTAGATGTTGATGAAGGACACATTGAAAAAATTAAGGAGCTTAACAAAGATGTACCCACAAAAAATCATCCGGGAGAAGAAGGAAATTGGGAAGAAAAAGCTAAAACCCCGCCTTTTCTTTTGACTCTAGAAATGCTGAATAATAATGTGCATAATTGTTTGGTATATTCTGGGTCATCGGTAAATGTTATGCCAATTGAAGTTTGCAAAAAGATTAATGGGCAGCCAGAGCCCACAACCTGGGAAGTAGTGCAATTAGATAGAACACGTGTCAAAGTAGTGGGAGAAATGAAGAATGTTCTCATACGCTTATATGCAAATAACAAGATATGTCAATTTATTGACATTATGGTGGCTGACGTACCAAATGGATATGGGCTTATTCTTAACCGAGATTGGTCTGCCAGGTTAAAAGGTTATTTTTCTTCAGACTAGTCTCATTTGTGGTTACCTCTTAAGGGTACCCCAAATCAGATTAAAATTTTGAGAGAACCTTACATGAAGCATACTGTCACTAAGCTGGGAGAAGGTAATGAATCTACTAATTCTGTCCTGGGAAATTATTTAACAAAGCTTAAACTAAGATATCATACCTCAGGAAAGGCCAGTTCTATGATTGACACTCATCCTGAGCTCCTTCAACTTCCACAGGCTGAAAAGGATGACTGTAGACTAGTAGACATGGTTTCGATTTCAAAAATAGCGCAGCTAGACCATGGTTAGGTATCTCATGTCTGCAATCCAGCCCACCCCTTGACTCACTAGGTTAAAATATTTTCAGGAGTGGGCACTTTTTCATTTCTTTTGTTTTAATGATTCTGTACATAAATAATTTGATGCTGTTTTCTTTTGGTTTATTTCTTTGAGGCTGTTTTCTATTGATTTAATGCTTTGTTATTAGTTCTTTTGGTTTTGAATAAAGAGGCAAACTTTTGGTTGAAATGGAAACATCAGGGTTCTTAATTAACTGAAATCTTGAGAAAAGGACTGTGCTTTAAAACATAGAATGTCTTCTAGTAGCAGTGTTCCTAATTGGCCATATATTCATTGAAGTCCTACTTAAACCCTGTAAATAACTCAAAATTAAGAGGTCTGGAATACTATTTCGAGGCTCCATCCATTTCACATCTAAAATGTCCAAGGGAGTGATAGAGAAGGACCCACAGAAAGGAAGCAAGGTAAACAGTATATCATATATAAATGATCCCATGCCATGATTTCAGAAAAAGCTAAAAGCTATCAAGAGTCAAAAATCCTTAAAGAAACAATACATATCAAAGCAAAGTATCAAAAGCATGAATTTCAGATTGCCAAAATCTCCTCTCCATCCGTGAGATGAAAAGTAAATTCTTCTCTCACACAAAAGGACACTATGGATAGAGGAGCCTGAATAAAATTTAGAAAGAAATGCAGATGGAGGACTCAAAAGAACTAAAGTTCAAATGGCACAAAAGTGCACTTGGCATGGGAATGAGGAACAAAGGGATAGTGCTGTTTACTATATGTTACAATCCTGTGGTGTCCAAGCTAGAAACTACCGAAGGACGGGTAAAATAAATCTCACTTATTAGGCCTCGAAAGAGTTATTCATACTTGCAAATATTTCTGATGTTACCCTTTTCCCAATGAATGAACTGTTTCTCAATGATTTAAATGCATGGGTTGGCCAGCTTAGGAATACAAACATCTAGAAGATTTCAATTTTGAGCTAGACAGTCTTTTACTGGGGAGGAGTTAAGTCAAAAATCTGGGGTTCACCAGGTAGTCGCCAATTGTTGCAGCTACAACATTTTCCCAAAATTCAAAAAAATTTCGGGACCCTCCTTTTGCTTAGATTGGTTTGATTTTCTTCTTTGATTTGATTTAATGACTCTTCAAAAAGACTGTTTCTAATGCCTGATATGATCCATTTTTGTTTTTTTCCTTTGAGTGCATTTTCAAGTGTTTGAATCGGAAGATTTTTTGCTTGCGCTCTGGCCGTTGTGGAGAAATAATAAGCTTCAGCCTTGATATTTGTCTCTGACGCATTTGTCTCTATCGGCTAAATTTTGGTTTTCACATCGGAACATTTTATTACTACTTTGTCTGCAGTTGTGGACGGCAAACTACGAAGCCCCCCAATTATTGTATTGACCTTTCAAGCTTCGCTTTGTTGTTTCGTCGATCCTTGGGTTTTGGGTTTCCACCGTTGTGGCCGTCGAAAGAACTACCTTTTCGATATTTTAGTTGTTTTCTCTTCTGATTCAGACCTTGCATGGAGGGGCGTGATGTCCTTTATGTTCCCGCCGTTGCGGCTCCTTATACCGCTATCACCCCAACGTTTAGTATTGCGAAGCCCCGATGCGCTATTGGTTTCTCTCGGTTAGCTCTGCGGATAGCTTAGTTGTTTTACCACCCGACGTTGCGAAAAGAAATGTCCTTGTGACATCCAATCCTTTTCTCTCCACCGTCTGATTTTTATTATTTCATCCACCGCTTATGGTTGACTATATATATATATGGGTTTGGGCATGTGGATTATTCTATTTGCTATTTCCAATTGTCGCTCGTTTTCATTTTCGTGCGCTGTCATTCCGCTCGAGCTTGGTCGGACCCCCGCTGTCGATGTACCCTCGTTCCAGGTGGCTCAACCGTGGAGCTTAACAGTTTTCTCCCGCCGGTTACGCAGCAGTTCCAATTAGGCTCTCGTGCGTTATCTCGTTCCGTTCAAGCGTTGGATAATGTTTTTTTGCGGTTAGGTTTTTATTTTACGGTCGTTTTCCCTTGGCCCCGTCATTTACTTGCATATATAAGAGGGGCTTGTAGCGTAACTATCAGTGGTGAGTCTTGTTTCCCATAGGGTGTTTTACTTTGCGGCTGTATGTTTTTGACTCTACGCTTAGTGGTTGGGGAGATTGGTGCAGATGGTCGTTACGCTATCTGCGACAATCTACCCTGTTTGATGATAGGTCAATAGAAGAAGGTTTTTATGGCCCCTCCCTATGATTGTTAGAATGGTTTCCCCTTTCATGTTTCCCGTATCCTTCAGACCAAGTTCCATTTCACCGCGCTGTTCAGGTGACCCGGTTCACGGTCAGTTTCGAACCTGAGCCGATTAGGGGTTGTATTGCACTACGTGACCGTGATAGACCATAGATGGCGCACAGATAATGTTTTTCTTGAAATCTCACCATTGAAACTCAAATAAATCCCCCTATCATTCCCCGCAGTGCGATGATCATGGCGTCCATAGAGAGCCCAAGGTTTCTTCACTTTAATGTAGATTTTGTTTCCCCGCTTGAGATTTGTTGATAGAACTATTTTGGTATTAGACAACGGTGTTAGCTTGCACATATTTGCTTCATTTAACTAATTTCTGTCATGTTAAACATAGATGAAGTGAAACACTGCACATTATTGTCTCAATGTTTACAACTTAGCCGGAAATGGCCTAATGATTATAATTTCATATATGACAGGAAGATTCCGAACTCAAAATGTCGAAGCAAAAAAATAAAAAGGCCCTTGTGGTCGAAGAGGATCCCGACGTGGAAGTTGTCACCAAAAACGAATACATCTATGAGGACACCAAGTGCATATCTGGTGTAGAGCCTGAGTACCAGTGGGGAGAGATATACAGGTTGATCACGTGCCGAGAGGTGCTTGATATGGGTTTGGAGGAAGAAGGCATATACGCTAATATAGAGAGATCTTCACTGATGAAGATTGCCACTAGACCAGAGCTCTTCCCATGCTCTGAAGTGATTGGGTGGATTCTACCCTGGGCGGATGTAACCACTATGATCCTGGAGAATGTTGACAAACAAGGCTATGCTGCCTATAGCCCAGGATATGTAGCCTTGGCCTACCACCTACCAGAAGCACAAGTATTTCTGTCTGATGATTGGTTGAGAAACATTAGAATGGACCTTGTTGAGACCCTTAAAAGAATGCTGTTGTCTGGAAGACATTTCAGAACTAGGCCAATGGGAGAATATGACACAGCGAGCTTAAGGGCCCCGTACAGGTTCATCGCCTTAATGCTTAACAGGATTTTTGGTAGAGCTCATGGCAGGAGCTTCAAATTGGAGTGGATGCCAATTATTTTTTATGTTGCAACCCAGGGGACCATTTTAAACTAGGCCAACATAGTATCAAATAGTCTTTCAGCCTATATGGCCTCAGCCCTGGGAGGAGTGTACCAAAAGAGGTCAGAATTTTATATGAGTTCCATACTCGTTGATTGTATACTGTCCAATCAACCTTTCCCCGGTCTAAGGTGCATCTGGGACAGGGAGAGAATGCCTGTTTATTCTACATACAAGCCACTGTGGGCGCACAAGTACCACAGTCATTACCGGGAGGTTTGTGAACACTTCATCATGCCATTATATACTCTCATTTTTATGAAGGAATGTGACTGCATGTTAGAAGAGGCATTGCAGGTAATTGAAGAATATGTAGATTACTACTTGATTGAGGATGGCCTCTACTTCAGAATGTTTGGAGGCTCCAAAGCACCCTCCCTACTACCCAAATACGCCACAGACTACATCATTCATAAAGAGGCAGTTAGGCAAGTCTTCCTGGTTGGCATAGGAAGCTTTTTGTTTGAACATAAGAAGGCTGCCTATCCCCCTTTGCCTTTCAAGTTAGGAAGTTATAAGTTTGGCAGAGTGAAGAAACCAGATGAGTTTGTAGAAGAGTTGGGAAGGTTTCATTCTGGAGTAGCTGAACACTGCAAAGAGGTAAATGGTCATTTCGAATACACTCATCATTGGGACAGAGAAGAGTCTGTCTTCCACAGTGCATTGAATATGACAACCTTGAGGAAAAGGTTCAAAAAGAATATCACCACCAAAGGTGGGAAGGGGCAGGATGAACAAGCAAAAGTTGATGAAGAAGCCAGGAAAAGAAACAAGGAAGCCGAAAGATTGGCGCAAGAAGCTGTAGGATGGCTAAAGGGAGAAGAAGAAGAGAAAAGAAGAGCTGCACAAGAGGCAGCTAGAAAAGCAGAGGAAGATGCAAGAAATGAAGAAGAAGAAAGGAAAATGAAGCTTGATGAAGAGCTTCAGAAATAGGAAGCAGAGAGGATGAAGCTGACCCAGACAGTGATAGAATAGTCAGCCTCTGACATAGCTGATATTCAAACCCAGGACGTGGAGAACCCCGAGGTTCAGGACCCAGAAGTACTTGTTGTCATCACACTTGGACAGTCTATGGTCCCCCACTTAAATTGGTCCCCTTTGAACAGAAGGTAGGGGAAGAAATCCTTGATTTTAATACTGTCTTCTATGACAAGGAGACAAAGAGGATATTGAAGAGAATGGAAAAGAAGGTCAAAACAGGAGGTCTGTCCGGGAAGATGATAACGGATACAACCGTTGTATATGGGACAGACCAAGATCCTAGATTCACCATTAGAGCAGGAGCTGCATTGATCCACGCTTTAGAGGATAATGTAGACAAAATCATGACAGAGTTGGAGCAATCCAAGAAGTCTTCTTCTCAGCTGAAAGACACATTAAGAAAGGAGAGAGAAGAAAACAGTAAGCTGAAGAGAAAATATGAGGACATGCAAAAAGAGATGAGGTCTTCCAAGGATGAACTGCAGGTTCTCCAAGAAGAAAGGAGGTCTATGGAAACTACACAAGAGTGTCCGGAGAGAGTGCAACAAGAGTATCAAGAGCTAAGGGTGGAGAAGGAACAGCTGCTGGGAAGGATAGAAGACTTAGAGCTGCAAAAGACCACTTTGGAGGCAAGTGAGAAGCAAGCTCAGGAACAAGAGATAAAACTTCAAGAGCATATTTCTTCTCTAACAACCTCTTTAGAGGAAGCAAAAGAGCAGCAGGTTGACCTCCAACCTTTCAAGGAACATGTGCTGGCACAAAAGGCCAAGATGCTTCAGCTGCAGACTACCATAGAAGAGGAGAGATGCAAAGTTTTGCAAGTAGATGGCCGATTAGAGGAAATTCTGGAGACTTCCTCTGATTTTGTTGATAGATCTCCGGACGTCTTGGAAGTCTTGACAGCAAGAATGGAAAGGCTGGAAAATAATGAAGAAACTCCTGCAGAGCTACCCTTAAAAGATTGACAAGCCCTTAAGCAAGATTACGACTTATTAGAGTTTGCTATAAACGCAGCAGAGGATTTCAAAAAGGCTGTTAGAAAGACGAAAGGAGCATGCATAGAATTCTTCAGAAGGCTCCTGATTACATATAACCAGTGCCAATTAGAAGCTGAGTAGAGGCTAGATGCTTTTTCGGACCACAACTCATTTGTGGAAATTTTGCAGAGGAGGTATAAAGAGGAGGAAGCAAAATTACAACACATTAAAGCCCTCGACGACCAAATCTTAAGGAGGGAAGTAGATCATTCCACCATCAGTGTGCAGTTATTGGAGGATCAGCTTCATTTGAGTGCGGCCAGAATTGAGGCCATCAAGAACCAAGATGCGAAGTTCGAGATAAACATTCAATTTTTGGAACCTTGTGCGTTTGAAGGCATCGCCTCTGAGGCTTTGGCGTGGAAGAAATTTCTGAATACGCAAGTGGGGCCCTCGTCATGAAGGATTGTTCACTTGTGTAATATGTAATGATTTTGTAAACATTTGAGGAAAGTGAAGTTTTGGGAGGCAAAGAGGTGGGAAGCCCAAGGGTTATTTGTGGGCAGCCCAACAGTCTTGTGCTTTTTGTATAAATATAGGAGACTTAGAAGAACAAAGGGATTTTTCCTAGTTAGACATGTAAAGAGATATTGTAAGAAGAACTACTTTTTTTTGCAATAAAGAATTATCGTTTTCCTGTCGAAGAAAGTTCAGTGGAAGTTCAAATGCTATGCTATGGATTGGTGAAAGATGAACTATTTCATTTTTCTAGTTTTTGTCCATTAACTGTGAGATCGTTCTAACTCTTAGAGCCTATGTTCTTGTTTGAATGATTTCTGGTTTATTCTGTGAAATTACCACCATGAGTAATGCATGTTGTTCATAAAAAATTGGCTATCTGATTGTCTAAATATCTTTAATCGTTCATGTGTTGTAGGAAGGAATATCAGCTATCTGTAATTTCTCTTTATAATGCATGCACAATACACATTACTCATAAATAAGTTATAATTTGGCTCCCCGGGGATAGATAGATAGATAGTTAGTTTTACTTTATTGCTGCATATGTGATTTAGATGCTTATGAGTTCTAAGACGAGAGGTAAGAACCTGCGCATCACATTGTGACTAATGCTTGCATCCTTTATCACCCTGCATGGTTAATTAGGCCCGTGCATATCATACTTTAAGTCAAAAATACAAAAATATACACGGTGGACTGGGCCGCAACTGGTAAAACCTTTGTTTTTGTTACTTGACCTATGGTATCCGGACCGCAAACCGGACAGATTACCTATACCAAATAGTCACGAGCTAGTTGGGAACGTTGACTGGAGAGAATCCCTTACTGTTGCTGCCTGCGAATTTCCAGGCCTCAACAAAAGGTCAGGCCAATGTGTTCCAATGTTGTTACTCCTATTGATTCTAGTTCTTTTCACACTTTCTAGTGTACAGGTTGGATAATTCATGTAACTCTTTCTACCTCTACATGTAATTCTATGACCCTGTGAGTGTGCTTATGTTGTTGTGTTCAGACTGTTCCAACTTATTGTTGTAGTTTTTTCATCTCGGTAGCCTTAGCCATTTTCTCTTCTAAGGGTAGTTTCTTCATTTGAATAACCTCTGTCTCAGCAGTGCAAAAATTCTTTGTGACTTTCTCTAATTCTTTATCGTTGATCAGCGCTTCCCACATCTCAAAAACTTACTCGACTTCCTTGGCACATAGTGCCTTTGCCTCTTCGATCTTCTTCACAACCTCTACTGTTGTTTTCCTTATTTATTCCTATACCTATGTGCATGTACTGGATGTCTCTTTTTCTTCCAAATCCATGAAATTTTTGTGGAGGTCCTATGTTGTTTCAATTATCCTAGTCGAAAGACCTTGGATTCTATAACCATCTCATGTGTTATGCCTTCATTTGTGAAATTACTGCAAGCTAGTATTACAACCGTGTCGAGCCAGTGCATGTCCTCCTCCCAGGTTTTGGATTTTTTCTCTATTTCCTTGACTATTTTCTTCATGTTATTAAGATTATCGTTCGATTCTCTAACCTTCTTAACCAATGCGCCTTCCTTGACCTTCATTTCTGCGACTGTGGAATTATGAAGGGAATATACCTTTTAGAACGACAGTGCAGAAAAACCGATAGTAACATGGCCTATACTTCTAGACATAGCATTTATCTCTGGTGTCCCCAAGTTGAGTTCTTCTCACACAAGTTGAGTCTTTATTCATGGGATAGGTATCGACACAACATTTGGTTGAACTTCTGATGAGTTAGCTAAGTCCTGCGACATTGGCAATTGTGGTATGTAATCAACCTCTACTCATAATTATTTTACGACATTACAGAGTGTCTATAAGTATGTAATAATTCCTATTAGCTCCATTTGAAATTCATCCATTTTCTTAAGTATTTGGGAATCTATTTATCCCATTGCTTCCATTAGAAGAGTATAATCGCCGTTGGTAAGGCTGAAAGGTCTTGTTGATTTGTTATCCTTCTTTTTATTATGCCCTGTCATAGAATTCTCTATCTGATTCCTCTTATTTTCCAGTCTCGATTCTATTGGAGTTGTTCTTGATTAATTCTAGGTATTATCTAGGTTTTCCTATGAGGGGTTTTCTCCATGTTCCCCATCCTTTCATGTATGTGAATCATCCAGTCGCTCCTATTCATCTGGAGATAACTAATCATCTGCTATGGGGACTCGCCATTATTTCGGCCAATCTTGGACAATTTCCTTAAATTATTCAGTCGATAGTTGATACTATCTCATAAGACATTGGACTTATGAGTCTTGTCACAACTGCAGTAGGATATGATAGGGCCCGATTGTAAACTTGACAATCTTTCAAAATCACTTAACAATTTCCTCGGTAATTCTAGCTTGTTGTTTGACATGATATAACAAGGCCTCTTTGTGCAAAACGAATTTTACATTGTTATCTTGTTGTCTCTGCTTCAAGTCTTTCTCGTACTAGAGATTCTGGTAGCGAGCATCTCAACACATCACATGTACGTCTAACCCCTGGTAATTCACTAGTTCTACCCATTCAAGAAACGAAATAAAAATAAGTAGCCATGAATAATGAAATGTGCCACCTTATAGCACTTGTATCGATCTAGGGTTAGTCAGAAAATACATTAAGGAAATACTCCATAGGATGAAAACCAAGAGGGGCTTCTCATCCTGCTCGATAACAAAAAATTGAATTTCACCAGCATGCTGGACGACATAGAACTCAAAGGGGGAAGGATAGAGTGGGGTTTTTCTGAAGGAAGAAGGTCTGATAGAAGTATGGAAGAGGGAAGCAGGGGAGGCATGGGAGCCTCCAGAGTTCCTGAAGCAGCTAGCCTAAGGATTCGAGACATCCTGATTGATCTAGATCTAAATAGGATGAAGAAACCGTTGGTTAGGAAGGCAAGACAGTGCATGCCTAAAGCGACCATGATTCCAACCATGCAGGTTAAGTCCTCCAAGATCTGGGAAAATATCTAGTTCATGTAGGATCACGTGCTTATCGTGAAGTTCATGGGTTTACAACTGTCAGAAAAAACCCTAATTGTTGGAATATATTAAACCCGGTCATAACTTAAGATAAAATAATTAATCATTATTTGATTAATTATCTACCACTAGCTTAGTTATTGGCATCCACTTGCACCTTAAAGTCAACACATGCCATCTATACCCCATGAATGCTTTATTTCTAATTCTAGGTTGATCTTGATCACTTTATTGACTCCTAGAATTAGTAGCAACACTTTATAACAAATTCTACTTTATTCTTCTTTATCCTGCTTTTTTGTGGATAAGGTAAAGCTAGTTAAACTAGGAAACTAGGTTATTTTGTTGCCAACCCATCCTTCATTAATTTCTCTCCATTTTTTAGGATTAGCATGTTTTTACATCCCCCTTGACAACTCACTCATGATTTTTCCAATTCGTGAGGTCCTTAATAGATTTGGGAAGTGCTTTAGCCACCTATGGGGGTTTGCTATAGTTTGGTAAGTCAACCATTTTGAGATTTATGAGTTGTCTCCTTATGAATCGATTTTCCTATGAGGGATGTACTATTTATGTACACTATTATTCATCATTATTCAATGGAAGGAGACAAATCAATGTTCATCTCTTCATTCATGTGATTCCGTCTCTTTTCTTCTCTCTAGTTTTCCTATGTATGCTTGTGAGAATTCTTAGTAGCAAGATCTATTTCTTGTGCTTCTTCTAAGCATATTTGTTCATAGCATTATAGCATTTATTTCTACACTGGTTCTACGTCATAGTGCTCAAGTTTCATGTTATGGTGTTTATGTTTTGAGTCATGGTACTCATTTTTTCATCCAAGTTTTTTTGTCTCTTATTCAGGATATCAAAATTTTCATCGATCCTTCTTTCTAGTAACATAACAACTTCATCTTTAATTTCTTTCTTAACCACTGTGTTGTTATTTTTTATCTCTTCCTTCAAGATTTTTTGGTTAGCGATGAGGGACTTGATGTCCTTCTCCATTTTTTCGATTTGGTCTTTTAGTTCCTCCATGGTCTTGGACATTGTATCTGGAGGTGTGTATTTCGACGCTATTTTGGCTTGTGAGGGCTGGATTTTTTTTTGAATAATAATAAATATTAATTAATTAATTAATATTATTGTTGTTTTTTTATAAACTATATAATATTTTGGTATATAGTTTTTTTTAAGTTTAAAAATAAATATTGTAATATTATGATATCGTATCCGGTTGGACTCTTAATATTCGAATCCAACTTTCATGTTTGATAGTAAAATAAGAATAATATATTAGATGATTTTATATTTAAATTTAATAAGCTTGCCTTTATACGGCTTGAGCAAGCACAGTGAAGGGTTACGCCCTTTCACTAGTAACCTAATAATCTATTTATTTATAATTAATAATATTAATTAAATATTCACAACATCGATCAATGGCAATCCTTTCACCATATTCTTTGTGCGCAATAGCTTCAGCCCACCAAAATTCAGATGTCCAAATTTGAAATGCCACAACCAGGAATCATCTTGAACTTTTGTTTGAAACGATACTTGTATTTCAACGTTGTCATTTTCTTTCTTGTCATAGTGCATGACTTCTTCTTTGCTTTCATCCTTGAATGCAGCTCCTGAGTTTTCCTTTCCTTTCATGTCTAGAACTATCCTCAATGGAAACAAGCGACTGCTTGTCATTGGCTCTTTTTCCATCAGTTGGTTGCTTGGACATATGTCTTTGATCACACAGTGATTTCCCTCCATGTAGACTCTATACCCTTTTTGTATCAGTTGTCCAATACTCAACAAATTATGTTTCAGACCTTCAACATGATGGACATCAGGCATAAAATTCCGCTCCCCCTGTTTGGTTAGAATACCAATAGTACCTTTTCACAAAACAATGACTTGGACATTATTTCCAAGTGTAACATCAGCTGGAACTGAATTATCTAGACTAGAAAATAAATTTAAATTACCAGTCATATGATTTCTACAGCTTGAATAGAAATACCATATGTCGCATGGAATTTCTTGGATGGCGTTGAATTCAATTGGGGATGCACATGCCATCAACATTGCACTCGAGGAAGTGCTGGTGTTCGTCAATTGGTTTTGGATTTGCTTTCCTTGGTCATATTGCTTCGTCCTGCATTCAGGTGCATAATGACCAAATTTCTTACAATAATGACATTAATTTTTTGATTTATCAAACCTGTGACCACTTGGCTCACTTGGGTTCTCATTCTGCCCTCTACCAACGACATCTGCGGGACTGCTTCCGTTCCCTCCTCTTGAGAAGTTTCTTCCTTTTCCTCTAGAATTATTTCCCCCCCTTCCTCTTCCATGTCTTATATATGATTGTGTTGTGAATTCCCCTTCTAATGATGTGTTTGTTCTATTGATTATGTGTTCATGATTTGTTAGTGAAGCTTGCAACTCATCAATGGTAAACACTGTCATATCTTTTTCTTCTTCCAAGGTCACAACCAAGGATTCAAATATTGAGGGAAGACTTCTGAGAATTTTTTCAACCACTCTTTGGTCTTTTATCTTTTCTCCATGATATTTCAGTTGATTTATCAAACCCACAACTCTGGTGTAGAACGAGTCCACTCACTCTGATTCTTTCATGAACGAAGATTCAAAATCTCTTCTCAGAATCTACAGCTTTGAATTCTTTACCTTCTCCAAACCTTGATAGGTGGTCTCCAATGTGTCCCATGCTTTCTTTGTGGTATTTGTTGCTGCTACTCTTAGGAGTTGCTTTCATGCATGGTTTGGTGTATATAGAACAAAAAATTTGCATCTTTCTTCTTTTGTTCCCTTAGGAAATGTTTCCCAACTTGTGTGAGATTATTATATGCTGTCTGATCCGCTAGTTCTACCTAATCATTCTAAATTATTTCCCAAACATCTTAATCTCTGAACAAATCCTTCCTTGTTAGAGACCAATACTCATAATTCATTCCTGTAAAATTTGGAGTTTACAAACTCAACATATTTGAACCAGAAGTAGAAGCCATTTTTAATTTTTAACTCTTAATTTTTAACTACCCTTAGAAAATTACATTTTCCCTTTTAAGAGAAGATTTCTTTCCTAAACCTGCTCTGATACCAGATCTCAATAAATGGTGGTTACGACAATTAACTTGAGTTTCCGCGCAACAAAAACTTTTTTTATTTCTCCTTTTAACTTTAACGGAAAAGTATTGCAACCAATATACTTGTGACATAATTACTATGAGAGAGATACATAATTTTTATCCGACTCACTTTTACCTCGACAGAATTGGCTTCAATCGGATTTTACTGTGATAGGATTTAGGTTGTGACCAACTCTCACTTCAACAAAACAACTTTATATTTCTAGCTCTGGCATTCGATTATATTATTTTGCAGCTCTTGAATGGTGAATGGTATGCAATTGTGAATCGTGAACGGTATGCAAGTGTGGGACAATGACAAATCTTATTATGGAAGTGATATTAGTGGAGAGATAAATATAGATGACATCTTTTAAATTATATGAATTTTAGGTAGCGTTTGGTATTTGCAAAAAACTTTTAATCATTTCAATAGGATGTACTGTACGTTCCTCTTGGTTTGAGATATTAGGTGCCTGAATCTTGGTTCTTTTGAGTGACAGTTCTTATATATTATGGTTCAGATTGGAAATTTGATGGTATTAAATGGATAACATCTGACTATGCTATTTTTTGGTGCTTTGATTAGCTATATCTTATAAGCTAGTGGGTGGACTGAACTTGAGCATAATTTTCTTCTTCTTCTATGAAAACAATGGTGTAGTGGAATATGTGTTTTTTTGTGGACATATCTTTGATGGTCTGTTTAGGAGAGATCAGATACTTGAGAAAACAATAATTGTTGTAACTCTTACTGTGTTGTAATCGGTTTCTTTAATATAAAAGAAATGTCTTTTTCTGCTTGAAAAAAAAATGTACTATATGTTATTTGCCAAAGTGTATAGAGTTTTTTTTTATGTTTCTATATTTTATGTCATTACACTTTACTCCTATTTGGTGGAGTCTATGGAGTAAATGTCATTATACTTTACTCTTTTTTGTTTAAGTCTTTGTACTCCAATAGATATTTTATATTCATGAGTTATTTTTTTATGCTTAAATTGAAGTTGGTAATAGTAATGTTAGTTATAGTTATTTATATAGGTTTTAAAGTTATTTAAAAATAACAATGTTAAATTTAAATACTTTTATAAATATGAAAATTTATATTTATAGTTTATATATCTTTTATTTCATATATATATTCCAATAGGAAAATATCTACCATTCTAAATAAAGGATGGCTTTTAAACTGTTCCAGAGAAACTTTCATTAAAGAAGAACCAAAATCCTTTCTTCATCAAACATCTCACAATAAGTTCCAGCTTTACAAAAAATCACAAGCTTACAAAATTCACAATGTTCTTTAGTTGTATGTAATAGGTGTTCTTTTCATTTCTGTCTGTTCCATTTCAATTACCTGCAAAATAATATGTTTCTATCTTTCCTGGCTCCAATAGAAGGGCCAGTTTGGATAGTCTGTCTGCTTCATAATTCAATTCTCAGTATATATGTGTGATACTCAAGCTCGAAAATAATCCCAGTAGTCTTCTGATCACATTGAGAAGCTGCTGCAGATGAGGGGCATTTATTTGGATCCTCCTATTAACCCAGTCCACCACCACCTTTGAGTCCCCGAAGACTTGCATTTGAGTTATGTTATTATTTAGAGCTAGTTCAAGAACCAAATGTAGTGCTGCAAGTTCAACCTTGTTAGTTGTGCAGTGGTCTGGTGCAAATTTAGCTTGGATCTTCTAGTTGTTTGGGAGGTAAAGTACTGCTCCTGAACCATCTAGTGGAGGATCCCCTTGACTTGCTCCGTCAAAAATATCCCAAGGACTTCCTTTTTTTATTTCTAGAGGAACTAACACTCTGACTTTTGAATCTTTCACTTGTGATCTGTGTTCTCTATTCCACTCTATCACAAGGGCAACGGTTACTTCAGGTGGGGTCATTTTTTTATTGAAGGTTGCAGTGTTCCTAGGCCACCAGATTCCATAAGTAAAAAGAGATGGGAAAGCACTGCGGAGACATACCGACTATCCACTAGGATTTTGCTTTGTATTCCAGAGTAGTCCATATATATATATATAATGTTTCAGAACATTTTTTCTTACATAATAAAAATAGAATAGATATGATTTATGGCTCTAGAATTTTGAAAATTTACCATTATAATTTTGTTGTTTTTATTTCGACCATATTTAACTTATATATATATATTGGTGTTCTAAAAGTTTTTGGTGTAATTTTATAGATTTTGGGATATCTTATTTTTCATAATAAATTTAGTGGTTGTTTTTTTTAATTTCTTAGTATTTTTGACAATGTATTATCTCATGTTTTGGTTTTTAATTTCTCTTTGTTTGCAAAACATAGAGGTTCTTCCATATTTAAATTTTTTTATTACATTTTTATACTAGTACGGTATGCCAAGTGATCTTGGAATGACAATGTAATTTTTTTATGTATTCATATATTTTATAATTTTATGAAAGTAAGCATTATACTCTCAATTTTGCTAGAATGGCATCTTTTTAAGAGGGAAACTTCTTTATTATTCTATTTTGTAAAGGCATTGAATGTTAATGATGCATCTAGCTTATCTTCTTGTTCAAATTCTAAGTATGAGTGCTGCAACTTCTTTATTACTCAGTTTTGTAAAATGATTGAACACAAGTGAAGGATCTAGCTTATGTGTTGCTTCAAAATTTAAGAATGTGTGTTGAAACGTAAAGTATTTATTATTCTCTTTAGTAAAAGCATTACAAACATTGAATGTCTGTGATGCATCTAACTTATCTTCTTCTTCAAATTTTAAGCATATGTTTTTGTGCAATATCATATAGTAAGGGATTTGTATTTGAACACCTAGTTCCTCTTCTAAGAACTTCTAAAATCTTTAGTTTTTTTCTCAAGTATACTCTCTTTTTTCGTATTCTATTTTTTTTTAGGATTCTCAAATCTTTATAGTAAATTGATTGGTTGTGTTTTGTAATTTTTTTGATACTTTTCACAATGTATCATTAGTTTTTAAGTTCTCTTTATTTGCAATGCACTAGAGGTTGCTCCATATTTATAGTTTTTCATCTCATTGTTTTACTACTAGCTTATGAGAAGTGGTATTGAATTGGCAGTTTGTAATTTTTTTTAATGTCTTTAGATGTTCTCTTTGAAGTTGTATAACTTTATGAAAGTAATAATCATGATCTCAATTTTGCTAGAAACACATTTTTAACCATGGAAACTTCTATATTATTCTCTTATGTTAAAGCATTGAATGCCACTAATGCATCTAGCGTATCTGCTTATTCAAATTTTAAGAATGTGTGCTGCGAGGTTTTTGTTATTCTCTTTTGTAAAATAATTGAATGACATGATACATATAGATTAGATTCTTCAAATTTTATGTATATCTGTTTTATGGTGTATGATAGTTTAAATAATACCATGCCTTGGTTTCTAATTTATGTTTGTTTGCAAAGCATAAGAGGTTCTTCCATATTTATAATTTTCATCTCATTGTCTTAGTAGTAGGTATTGGGCCAGGGAATTGTACCTATTTTACTATATTTTTTTTAATCCCTTCTTGGATTCCCATAATTTTGTATCAATGATTATTCATCAAATTTTATGTTTATTTGTTAGATTTATACCTAAGATTGTTTCCATTTTCATTTCCTTAGTATTTCATGTTAATTATGATTTACATTAAAAACATAACATATTTTGCACTTATATTTAGTAATTTTTGCAAACCAGCTCGAGGGCATTTGTTGTTGCTCCAGGGTATTTTCCGTAACTCATATGGTTGAAGATAAACGAAAGTGGATACTTGTATTTTTGTATACTTTATGTTTAGGCGTTCTTCTGTAGTCTTTGTGTTGGGAGAGTTATTTATATTGTTTTTTCAGTTCGACCATATTGTGCTTTACGAGTGTTGTAACTTCCACATAGTTATGGACAACAACCAAGAAGAAGTGTCCAAAAAAAAAGCTCTGGGCATCTCTTTGGAAACTTTGAATAGATCTCTAGAAAGCAGAACCGTTGAAGACTGGACGTGTCGACCGAATGTAAAAAGCCACAATTTGTTGGTTATTAAAATATAAGACAAAAAATTTGGTAGATATGACAAACGATGGGCGACACACCATTGTTCGTTACTAGAAATGGGTAGCAACAATTTGCTATTAAGTCTCACCAGAGAACGAGACTAATTGAATGCCGGTACCAAACGAAACTAAGCGTTTGGTGGACGAAACATTAGATTGGTCGGTACCAAACGAAACTAAGCGTTTGGTGGACGTTTCTAAAGAAATAGGGTTAAAAAATGGTGGTGAGACCCTGAATTGTCTTTTATCATAGATTACAAGGCCTATGTTAGAGAAGCTGAAGAGAATAACTATAGTAAAAGAAATTCCTCCCAACTTATCATCACCCATGAATATCCCTGCTATTTTATCACCCTCACAATTTCACAGACACCTACTTTCAAACGTTTAGGAGGAGCCCTAGAGCCAACCTCTTCTTCGCAACAACAATATTTTTTAACAAACCACACTCCACCATCACCTGCAGGAAATCACAGTGTCGCTCAGCATCCTCAGCATGAGTCAATACCAAAAGAGTTAAATTCCAACCAATTTCGGTTTCCCTCTCTAGTGAATGAGCCTCACAGCCAGTTCAATGGATCAATAGGCATGGTGGGGAAAACCAGCAACGCATTCAATTCGCCAGCAATAGTAGCGGTCTCCAAGGAGGGAAAACAAAGAACCAATAGTTCAACGGTAATAATTCGTTGGATAGCTTTAAGTAGAGACCAATAGAGTCAGTGAATTAAGATCATCGCGAAAACAAATCACCCACTCCATTTACTATTATGCCACTGGAAAATTGAAAGATAGTTCTAGGGTTTAAAGAAAAACATTATTATTGTTGTTGAAGTGGGATATGATGAAAGATTTTAAAATAGATGGCTGGCAGGCATGGAATAGGAGTTACGAGTGAAGGACGATCGTATTGTCCGGGCCCCAGGGAGAGACACCCAAGCATAATTATGGGAAGCAATAATTTCATTAAACTGAAGTCAATCAAGCTTTTCCCGAGATTCCAATGAATCTATACATCGATTAGATGATTCCTGCACGGAGGTTTATGATCGAGATAGATTTCAAAATACATTGTTGGCAGGCATGCCATTAGAGATAGGAGTGAACAACAACCGTATTGTCTAGGAAATGACATACCAGAAGTATTATCCGTTGGAAATATTAATTACTGGTTGATCTACATAGAAAATTGGCTGACTCTATCAAAGTCTGTAGTAGGTCAGTTTCTCTTAGACAATGTGACAGAATGAAGAGTTCACATCTCTCATATATAATCCATGCAAATTAAATTGTTGAAGCTAAGTTTCTAGGTATATAGTTATTACAGTATTTAATGTAAGTCAATAGAAGTTCTTTTATAAGAAGAAGAAGATTGAAAAAGAGAACATAATAGAAGACACATGAAGAAACAGACAGACACAAATACAAAGATATACAGAGAAGAGAAGTGTGGAGAAGAAGAAGGAAAAACTCTATGAAGAGATTGAAGCTCAAACTTTTGTGTTTTGTGAAAATGTTGAGAGCCCAAGCTATATAAAAGGTGAAACATCCTTGTAACTCAGTGAAAGACTAACGTAGTGATGGCATGGCATGGCATAATCGATGATGTGGAATGGCACACATGATGATATGGAATAGACAAACTCAGTAAAAGACTAAGGTAGTGATGGCATGGCATGGCATAGTTGAGGATGTGACATGATATATATGATGACATGGAATATGATGGTGTCCTAATGATGATGTCATAAAAGTTCATTTATACCAAATGCAATGGATGAGATGGACATGGATGATAAGACAACATAAATGAATGATCTGAAGACTTCCAAGATAGTGTCGACATTATGATGTAAACAGAGGTTAATGAAACAGAGAACAGAGGTCGATTGGAAGTAGAGATGCAGTATGAATGCCAAAGCTGGTTAGAAAAATCAAGAGTGGAACTGTAGAAGAGTGAAATGAACGGGAGATAGAGTATATGTAACAATCTAAGAACATAGAAACTATATCTGCGAGAGTGTTTATAAATTCCTTACAATCAACAACATGATGAAATTATCTGTGTATATAAATATTCAAAACTGTTAGAAACAATCGTAGAGGATTTTCACAAAGAAATCATGTAGATACGCAAAGTCATGGTGAGATCCGCATTCGATTTAAAATCGACGGGTAGGAAGCATCCCGCATAAGATCCGACGGTTAGGAAGAATTCTGCAAAAGGTAGGCAGAAGGATAAAGTTCTATGAAGGATTAAGATCAGACGGCTTATATTAATCATGCATCCATCGGACGACTGAAATCAGTTCCGCTAAAAACATATCAACGGTTAAGAAAAATTGCGGAAAGGAGCTTGTGGAAAGTCAAATGTTACGTTTTCGAATCCCACATCCCGCATCCCTCAATCTGGAAAGATTGGACGGTTGAAGTTAGTTTCGCTAAAACAGATCGACGGTGCGGAAGAAAAATTGTGGAAAGAAGCTTACGGAAATGATCTTGCAGAAAAGAGTTTGCGGAAAGGAAAAAACGGATAGTCGACATCTCGCATCCCACAATTTAGATATCAACGGTCAAGAAAACGCCCGACGAAGATCAACGGCGGGGAATCATTGATGAGGAAACCGTGGTGTGGAAATACAATTTTAAGGGGAAAATCTACAGTGCTAGATCAACGGACCACAAAGATTCAAAATTAGATCAACAGCTTGGATTGATTCTGGATAATGATATTGCGGAAGCACCAGAAAATGTTAAGATGAGCTACAGAAATGATATCTGAGGTGCAGGATTAATGGAAGAACATGAAAGTACGTTTTGGAAGGTGTGATATTTACATTTGAAAGGGTGCAACAGTGAAAGGTGTGTTTGTTCAGTTTGAATAGATGCAAATGTTGAAATAAGCTTCAACACTGAGAAGTATTTAAGCAGTAACCTGAGTAAGAAGGAAGATGTCTCTATAGTTCGAATTGCATGATTAGAATCAGAGACCAATGGGTGTGATAGAATTCAGTGGGAAGGAAATCATGAGGAACCTATCAGGGTGGAAGCACGGCGCTAGGGCAGGCAACAAGTCTACAAGGGGTTGTTTCGTCCTTTCAATTGTAGCTGATAAACCAAGGGGTTGTATCCTCCTTCCAATTGGCATTGGTAAATAGGGTGTTGTAGCATCCTTTCAGTCGTAGCTGATAAACCAGGGGTTGTAGCCTCCTTCCAATTGGAATTGGTAAATATGGTGTTGTAGCATTCTTTTGGTCGTAGCTGATAAACG
The DNA here is from genome assembly GCA_001517045.1 of Pseudotsuga menziesii. Taxonomy (NCBI): domain Eukaryota; kingdom Viridiplantae; phylum Streptophyta; class Pinopsida; order Pinales; family Pinaceae; genus Pseudotsuga; species Pseudotsuga menziesii. Next base: position 62,497 of record LPNX010598780.1, on the reverse strand, counting down.
AGGGTTTCGTAGCCTCCTTCCAATTGATATTGGTAAACAAGGTGTAATACCATCCTTGTCTGTAGTAGCAGAGAAACTATTTGTAAAACACAATTTCGCAGTAATATGACATATTGGTGGCTTACTCTATTGGGATTCCACATTAACTTTGTGTTCTGTATTTTCGTGTTGTTATGTGTTTTAATGTTAAATTTAATAAGTGGTTAACTTCAGTAAAAAGTTAACAATACTGATTCACCCCCCCACTCAGTATTAACCAATAAACCAACAATTGGTATCAGAGCAGATTCCTTCAGCACAATTTAACCACTAGAAGGTAGATCCTTTATGAAAACCACTATGGATCAGCAAGAAGGCATGGCCACTAACATACCTCCACTATTTATAGGAGAAAGCTATGCATATTGGAGTGTGAGAATGAGATGCCATATGATGTTCCTTGGATAGAAGGTTTGGGAAGCAACTGAAAAAGAACATAACATAGGAAACCAATACCCTACAAACAAAGTTGAACTAGGTGAATATGAAGGTAATTCCAAAGCCTTAAACATAATCTTTAGTGGATTAACAAACACTGTGTTTACTAAGGTTATGCAATGCACTTTTGCCAAACAAGCCTCGGATAAGTTGAAGATTATTTATGAAGGAGCATCTAAGGTCAAATAGTCAAAACTACAAAGATATAAAAGTCAATTTGAAAGCTTCAAAATGAGAGAAGAAGAGAACATTGGGGAATACCTTCTTCGTGTAGATGAGGTGGTTAATGCTATTAGAGGTCTTGGAGGAAAATTGAAAAAAAACGAAGTGGTAAGCAAAATACTAAGAACTTTACCAATGATATTTTTTTATGACTCAAAGGTTTCCACCCTAGAGGAACGAGATGACCTTAAAAAGGTGATAGTAGATGAGCTGCATGTAATTCTCACTGCTTATGAGATGAGAACTGGATCACAACTGGATAGGATAAAAAATCAAATAAAGAAGCAGCATTTAAAGTCACTTCCAAAAATCAAACAAAAAATCTCGATGATGAGGAAGCCCTCTTTGTAAGTAGACTTAATAAAGGCACTAGGAAATACCAAGGTAAACTACCTTAGAAATGTTTTAATTGTGGCATGATTGGACATTTTGCCCATAAGTGTCCCTACCCAAAACAAGAGGTGAATGACCATGAATAATCATGTTGTCATAAGGGTAGAAATAAGTATAAAGAGAAAAAGAAGAACTTTTATTCCAAGGAAGAAAGTGAAGATGAGGAAATGATTGAATATAATGAAATCATGTTTTTAGGAAAAACAAACTTAGATGAGGAATCATAAGTGGACATAGAAGCTGAATAATCAGAAGTGGACATAGAAGCTGAATACATGGCTGTTGTAGATGAAATGGAAAGATGTAGGAAAATAAAAAAAGTTTTGAAAGAGAAACTATCTAAATACCAAGAAGAGACAAATCAGATTATTACTGATTTGAGAAACCAACTTCAAGAGGCCAAGAAGAGTGAGGAAGGAATAGCAATTTTGCTCAGGAAGATAATTCGAAATTCTGAAAAACTTGAGAAAGAAATTACTCAACTTAGAGAAGGAGTTGATGAAAAATCCATTAAATCAAAGTTTGAGAACAACTCAAGGATTCCATATGACATTTAGAAATAATATAGCACCCAAGAGACCAAATAGATATTGATGGATCTTTTTAGGTCATTGTTATTCCTGTAATAACTTTGGTCATAAAGCCCTAAAATGCAAGGCTTATGAAAAAGTTCATGAGTACAAGAAGGATACAATTAAAAAGACCAACGTAAGGAGTCATAACTAGACTGGACTTCTCCAAAGCTTTGATATAGAATGTTACAAATGTAATAACTTTGGACACTTGGCTGGAAATTGTCAATTGAAATGTGATGCTCCAGTAGAAGTTTAGAGGCAATGGAAGAAAATGGCAGTTAGGAAACAGAGAGACCAAAGACCTCCTGCGGATAAAGAAAAATTTCATGGTTATTATCATTACTGTCATAATTTTGGTCACAAGGTGGTTGACTGCAGAGTCAGGGGAGAAAACTAAAGGATGAAAAGGGAACAGGACACTAATCCAGAGCATGGTGAAGGACAAGCAAATAGTACACCTCCTGTAAAGGTGTGGATGAAAGAATTAGAAGCTTCAGAAGAAACATAACTTTCAGTCATTAATGAAGTCTCAGTAGTTGATGTTGAGAATAATGAGGTCATAGATAAAAATGACATTAATCATGAGGGAAAGCTACTTAGTGATGTATAAGAATACACCGATAAATATGAAGGTGATGAAAAAGGATGTAGTGATTACTGTGGGATTTTTTTCTAAAAAATGAGGTCTCTCATGATTTAAAGAAAACCCTGAAAATAACATTAGAAGGGATCTTATACTCAGGGGGAGTTAAAGTTAGGAAATTCCAATTGATATCTTGGAAAAATTTAATTGGTATCTAATGTTGAAGTATATTGAAAGCTATCTTCTTTAAATACAATAGATGATCAATGTTAGTGTATGGATGACATAAGAGAAAGTATGAAGTAACGTGAGAACAAGAAAATGTGAGAGTCATGAAGACCATGATGTATGCAATCAAATAGAAGATAAATATGATTATGTTCACTTAGTATTTGAAGTCATGACACATAAATAATTTTGACAGTAGAAGAAAACTCAAGCCTAAAAAAAATTAAAAATCCAGTCTATTGATAAGGTAGCAGGATGAATTCATCATTGATAAATGAAATTGTTGAGGTTATGAGTCTTTGTGTTTGAGATAGTGAGACCAGAGAAACTATGTAATAAACTGAAGTAATATATGTGTTGAGGATCTGAAGTTATGGGTCTCTAAACAATTGATAATATAGATCTAAAATCCAAAAGAATCCAGTAGTATATGCTAGGTTTTTATATGAAGATCTAAATGCACAGGCTTAAGGAATTCTGGTAAAAGCGGAAGCCAATTAACTTACAAGTAGAGTAGACCATTAGATATGGAAGCAGGAATAGAGTTTAAAAAAAAACATGTATCCTAGACAGAAAATGGAAGAGTGTGAAAAAAAAATGTTGAGTATAAACTCTGTCACAAAAATGTTGACAAAGGAGAGGAATTATAGTGACAGGGGGAGTCCATGGATCTATCAGCTAAGCTATCATCCAAGAACCTGTTTCAAATGAAGTGTTAAAATAAATGATAATACATTGATTACATAACACAATTCAGTTAACAAAGGGGAGATATGAAGATAGGGGGAGTTGTTAGAAAGTAGAAAGACAAGAAATCCTATATCAAAATAGGTACAACATTGGCATAACAAGTTATCATTTTTCATTTTTTTCGAAGGGGGAGAAAGTTTAGAGGTTGCCATCAATGCCAAAGGGGGATATTGTTGAGTATATAGTTGTCATTGATGTCAAAGGTGTTCATGAATGACAAAGGAATAACCAATGGATATGATGGCGGGACAAACTCAATGAAAGACCAAGGTAGTGATGGCATGGCATGGAATAATTGAGGATGTGGCATGACACATATGATGACATGGAATAGACAAAATCAGTGAAATACTAAGGTAGTGATGGTATGGCATGGCATAGTTGAGGATGTGGCATGACACATATGATGACATGGAATATGTTGGCGTCCTAATGATGATGTCATAAAAGTTCATTTATAACAAATGCAATGGATGGGATGGACATGGATGATAAGACAACATGAATGACTAATTTGAAGACTTCCAAGACAATGTCGATAGTATGATGTAAACAAAGGTTAATGAAACAAAGAACATAGGTCGAATGGAAGTAGAGATGCAGTATGAATGACAAAGCTGGTTAGATAAATGAAGAGTGGAACTATAGAAGAGTGAAATGAACGCTAGATAGAGTATATGTAACAATTGAAGAACAATGAAACTATATCTGCGACAATGTTTATAAATTCCTTATTATCGACAACATGATGAAATTCCCTGTGTATATAAATATTCAAAAATGTTAGAAACAGTCGTAGAGGATTTTCACAGAGAAATCGTACAGATGCGTAAAGTCATGGTGAGATTCGTATTCGATTTAAAATTAATTGTTAGGAAGCATACTGCACAAGATCCGATGGTTAGGAAGCATCCCCCAAAAGGTAGGCAGAAGGATAATGTCACATGCCCCAATTTGCAAAACATTATGTTACATTTTATGTAAAGTTTGTAATTAATGACCAAGTGGAGTCAAGGTTAATTTAAAGTAATTTCAGAATATTTTATTAATAAATAAATGAAAGATGAGACAACAACTTAGAGATGGTGTTAAATGAGTTTTTTACTGGTCACTTGATGGAGGAGGCTAGGTTGAGAGCATATTGACATGTTGCAGCATCCTCAAACTATTTCTATCTGTTGCAGGTGGCAACTTCCCTATTTTTGTGGTCATGATTCCCCAAGAAAGTGGAACAAGAGTAGGTGGCTCATTAAGTAGAAATTGACCCAAAATACCTAGACATGCTAATAAAAATTCCCATTGAATACAACTGAGGCTGCTCATTCTGGATTTGTGATCATTCTGAGTGAATGAAGTGCACAAGAGAATTCGATGGAGGGGACTAGCTGAAGTAAGTTTGAGTGGATAAGTGCTGTCAAACCTCAACTAATGCACATATTCGAAGTTGAGTTCATACTGTTGCAAGCAAAACTGAGTTATTGCTGAACACTTAGTGGAGTTATAGAGGATTTATAGACTACATATCTCACCTAGTACTTCTACCAAGTGGACCAGGAGACAAGCTCAGGGGTAATGAGAATTGCAGTCCAACTCTTCTCCACAAGTTGGTTGGGAGGAACAGGTTCCTAAGTTGTTTTCACCTCATCTATACTTCCAGGTTTTACTTGTTTAGTTCAGTCATTTAATTATTTATTGTATCTAGAAAGTTTAAGATTTATCAATGATATAGAATATTTCTGTTTTATTTCTGTTAGGGATCGTTAGAAAAAATGCATATGCTGTGAAAGTTAGTAAGTTATGAACTAGATAGATTAGGGTAAATAAGTAGAGAAATTTTGAGTTAATTGATAGATCTAAAAATTACCTAAATTGTATTTTTCCACATCTTTTGCAAGGCCGTACTCTAGTACAGCATGATAATTTACTTTCAAATAATGGATTTGAATAAAGTATGTATGTAGATGTGTTGAGGCCCCGAAAATCGCAGGCAGCAACAGTAAGGGATTCTCTCCAATCAACGTTCCCAACTAGCCCGTTGACTGTTTAGTATAGGGAATCCGTCCGGTTTGCGGTCCGGCTACCGTAGGTCAAAGTAACAAACAAAGGGTTCACCGGTTGCGGCCCGGTCCACTTAGCTTTTGTATTTTGACTTAAATTATGAAATGCAAGTGCCTAATTAATCATGCAGGGTGATAAAATGCAAGGAGCGTCACAATGTGATGCGCAGGTTCTTACCTCTCGTCTTAAGGCTCACAAGCATTCAAATCACATACGACAAAAAAATAAACTAATTATCTAAACTATCCCTAGGGAGCAGAATTATCACCTATTGGTGAGTAATACATTTTGTACATGCATTATGAAGAGTTACTGGTAGCTGATACTTCTTTCAAGAAACATGAACAACTACAGATATTTAAACAACTAGATAGCCGATCGTCTTATGAACAACACTTATTACTCACAGTGGAAAACATCATAAAATATACTAAAGAACATTCAACAATAACGTAGGTTCAGGAAGTCAAACACTCTCAAAGTAAATGAAACATAGCTAAAAATGAAATAGTTCCTCTTCAACATTATTCATTCAGTCGCATTAATACGTTCCACATTTCGCTCTCTCCAGCAGGAAAAAGTTGCAACTTCTGATTGTAAAACGAAGTAGTTCCTCTTACAAGCAAATGTTTTACAAATTTTTCTAGGGAAAAAAGTCATTTTCTCAGTTCTACTTTCAAATATTTAAACTACAACTGCAGACCGCTTGGGCTGTCCCCCAAACGCCTGACCCTTCAGTTCCTCAACGCTTCATATTCCTCTATCTCGCATGCTCGTGATTGGCTGAATAACTGCCGAAATTTTCAGACCTGCTCCTCTATCACCATTCATTTTGTCCTTTTCCTGCGATCCGGCTAGTTTCGGCCTTGCTTCTACCAAACTGTCCATCTTCCTCCACGCCACGGTAGTTTGACCGATCTCTCGAACCAACCTGCAACCAATCGACAAGCATCATTCATTGGAATGGCGTTTCAAAACATAGCATCAGATTCTACCGATTGAGCGACTATTCCACAAGAAAACGGCTCGTTGCACCATGGCGGAAGTCGAAAGGATACTGACGTCGGAAGTCAAAGGTATCGACCAGCTGCAATGGCGGAGGAGGAAAGGCTACAAGCACTCAACGGTGGGCAGGAAAACCTTGAATCAGAAGTTAGACGACTTTCCCTTTCGGAAGCTCAATGACTTTGAGAGCCGCAACGACGGAAGGGAAGGCTGAAGACACACGACGTGGGTGGGAAAACTTTAGATCGAAAGTCGGCCAGGTTTAGACATCGGAAGGTAAAAGGATTTCCCAGCCGCAATGGCAGGAGAGAGAAGGCTTCGGACATGTGACGAAAAATTTAACGCACATCGACAGTCGGGGCAATTCCCACTTGGATGGCAAATCGGATTGGGAGCCGCAACGGCGGACGGGAAAAGGCTATTAGCCACCGATTTAACATAAAAATGACGCCCCATCATAAGAAAACTTAAGTGTTTAGAAAACTCAAAATCAGCAAAGGTCAAACTGTTTCACCTCAGAGACAATGGTTTGCTCAAAGCGCAATTGATCTGACGAGTTTCAAGCTAGCAATCCAAATTCAATCCCGCGACCCACAACAAAATCTTAACACAAGCATTCTCTAAAAACAAGTCGCAAATTCATCTTCAAAATCAACCAAAGTCAGAACGAGACCAAACATTTATGGATCAAACGAAACCAACGCAATTCTAAATGATGAGGAGGGGCCCAAAATTTAAAACTTTGGGGAGAACAGTTGCAGCTGCAACAATTGGCAATTACCTGGTGAACCTAGATCTCTGGGCGATTAACCTTTGAGTGACAGACTATTTAACAACAAAAGCATCATATTGAATTCTTCCAGCAATATGGATTTCTCAAATGACAGAAGTGTGTACCCTTAATCATTGATGACAGTCCAATTAGGGAGAGTGGAAACCAGAATCGTCAAGTCCAGAAAACTATGCTGAGGCCAGAGGATGAGTTTCATTATTACCTTTGTCTTCAGGTGTCTAATAGCTTTGGACACCATAGGATTGTAGCATATGGTAAACAGAAATATTCGCTTGTTCCTCATTCCCATGCCATTTTAACACTTTTTCTTGTGCTTTTGGACTTTTGTCCCTTTTCATATGAGTTTGCTTACATGCCTTTCTTACTGAATTCTAATTCAGGATCCTCTATCCCATAGTGTCCTTTTGTGTGAGTGGTGTACTTCAAGTTTAAGCTCACGGACGGAGAGGATCTTTCGGCAATTTAGTACTTATGATTTAGCATCTGCTTTGATGTCTGGTGCTTTTCATAGGAGTTCTTTGAATCTTATTTGCCTTTTGGCATTCGTTTCTTGGCATGGGATCATTTATATTTAATATACTATTCACCTTGCTTCTTTCCATGGGTCCTCTGCTGTCATCCCCTAGACATTTTAAGTGTGATGTGGATGGAGCCTCAACATAGTATTCCGGACTCTTTGAATCCGGTTTATTTCACAGGGGTTAAGCATGAATTCAATGCACATAGAGCTATTCGAGAAAACGTTTATCAAACCCAGAAATTTCGGATGTTCCCCATGCAACCGCAGGTTTGATCCCTTTATTGAAATCAACAAAACAAACTAAAAAAAATGACTCAAAAGACAGCTAGATGAATTATTTATATACAAGACAGAAGAATTCAAACAAACTCATGAAAAATAAGGCTTGAGAACCAAACCATTTACTGGTAGGTTCTCCTCCCACCCCTGCAGATCTTGCAACTTGTAAGTAGAAGGACCAAGCTTGGCTGCAACCTAAAAAGGGCCTACCCACAACTGCTGGAACTTGGTATGCTTTCCTTTTTCATCATGGGGGTGGTCCCATTTGAGGACTAAGTCTCCTACTTCAAAGTCTTTTGTCCCATCTTTATGCTTGTCAAACCATCTCTTAACTGACTCTTATTGTAGCTTAAAGCGTTCTTTGGCTTTAGATCTGGCCTCCTCTGCTTTCAGGAGATTATATATTCTTATTTGTAAAACTTCATCATCCAACCCCCTAGACTCTTGAGCTAGTATGGAAGATGGTAGCATGATATTGGGAGGAAGGATGGCTTCTTTACCATAGAGAAGGGTATATGGAGACACTTCAATCGCGGACTTGGGGGTGACTCTATCATCCCAAAGGGCATTTGGTAATCTGAGTGCCAACTCCTCTGGTTTTCTGCCACAGTCTTCTTTAAAATCCTAATCAGATTTTTGTTAGAGGATTCAGCCAGGCCATTTCCTTGTGGATAATAATTAGCCGAATAATGCAATTTTATCCCTTTATCATGAGCAAATGCAGTCAATTTAATTGATGAAAAGTATTTAGCATTATCAAATACTAACGAACCTGGAACTCCAAACCTGGTCATGATATGATCTTGTAGGAAGCTGATGACTTCGTCTTCATTTATCTTGCGCAGTGGGATAGCCTCGACCCAGCGAGTGAAATAATCAGTCGCAGTAAGAATGTACTTGTGCTGCAGGGAGGAATTCGGTTTTATTTCTCCAATAATATCCATCCCCCATTGCTCGAATGGTTCCATGATCATCACAGGCTTTAGGGGTGCTGCTGCTTTAGGCTGTCTTTCACCACACCTTTGGAAAATATCACATTTCCTGACATGTGCATGTGCATCCTTGAAGAGTGTAGGCCAATAGTAACTGGCTCTGAGGATTGTGTGGGCTGTAGTGTTTCCTGAATAATGTCCCCAAGCAGGACCGTCATGTAATTCAGACATTAATTTCTTCGCATCTTCTTTTTCTAGACATCTGAGGAGAACCCCGTCATAATTCTTTTTGAATAATACTCCTTCAACAAGTTGATAGGAGGCTGATTTAAGATGTAGTGCTCTTCTTTGCTTGGAATTCCAATGTTCAGGTAACAACCCTGCTTGCAGGTAATGTACAAGGTCTCTATACCAAGACTCGGGAGCTGTAAATAAAGGACATACATCCATTACATGTGATTCGGCCTCATCTTCCCAGCCATGTTCTTCATTTTTTCCATTTTTAGTCATCTGTTTGCACAACCCCTGTCCCTTAACTATAGATGCTGGCTTGAATTCAAGGTCGTACTCTTGAAGATCTGTTACCCAGTTGCCTCTTCTTTCTCCTAATTCTTTCTGTATAAGAAGAGACCTAACAGCTGGGTAGGGGACGATCACCTTGGTTCTATTCTTTAAAATATAAGGCCTGAATAGTTTTACTGCTTTGAATACAGCATAATCTTGTTTATCAGCAGTTGGGTAGTTCAATTCGGCCCCTTGTAGACCAGTACTCATAAAGGAGATTGGGAATTCATCCCCCCCTTCTTCTTTCTGGGTGAGCACGGCTGCCAGTGAATCATCAGATGCAAATGTATACAGAATAAAGTCTTTGTCAAAGTCTGGGCTTTTCAAGGAGGGTACGTGTGCAACAGCCGTCTTGATTTTGCTGAAAGAATTCTTCTCAATTTCCATCCACTTGAACTGTGCATTTTGTTTCACCATCTGCTGCAGTGGCTTAACAATCTGAGCAAAATCAGGGACAAATATTCGCACAAAGTTTATGGTTCCCATAAAATACTGCATCCCTTTTTTATTGTGGGGCAAGGGGATTTGTTCAATGGCTTTGATTCTTTCTGGATCTATAGAAATTCCTTTCTTTGAGACTATGTGACCCAGCAACTTGCCTTCCGTGACAACGAACACACATTTCTTAGGATTGAGGGAGATGCCATATTTCCGTCATCGTTCGAAAATTTGCTTTAGGTGAAACACGTGGTCTTCTCTTTTCTTTGAGAATATTGTAATGTCATCAAGGTAAACTACAACACTTCGTCCAATCAATCCGCGGAAAGCTATGTCCATAGCCCTCTGAAATGTCGCTCTAGCATTAATCAGCCCAAAAGGCATCCTTCTATAGGCAAAGGTTCCCCATTTAGTTCTGAACGTTGTCTTTAATCTATTTTCTTCGGCTACTAATACTTGATTGTAGCCAGAGAAACCATCTAATAATGAAAACAGTTCAGAACCTGAAACCATTTGTAGCAGTTGCTCCATGGGTGGCACAGGATAGTTATCTTTATCTGATGCACGGTTTAAGTTCCTGAAATCCACGTAGAGTCTGATTTCTCCATACTTTTTCCTTACTGGTACCATATTTGATACCCACTCAGAGTGTCTGACTTTGAAGATGATTCTTGCGTCCAATAATTTCTTCACCTCACTTTGAATCAGCGGTTCCAACTTCGGATGCATTTTTATCAAAGGTTGCTGATATGGCTTGACGCCTGCTTTAATGGGAACGACATGCTTGATGATGCTGGTGTCATACGTTTTCAAATCTTCGTACGTCCATGCGAAAACATATTTATATTGTTTAAATAGACCGATGAATTTGTCTCTTTCTGTTGGCGAACAACACTTTCCAAGATTCACGAACTTAGGAGCCATTTCAGTCCCCAAATTTATCAACTCGAACTGTAGCGATGAGCTGTGGGTCTTTATGTTGGCTGGTCTTCTGAACTTTTCATTTAAATTGAACATTTTTTCCAACGTTCTGACTCCTTTAGGAATGAAATTGTCATATTTCATCTTGGCCTGATGTTCCTCATCATCTATAATGGATCCTTTAAAGACCTCATCATTCGTTAAACATTCTATGATCTGCTGGTCATCATCGAACACTCGTAGGTTCGTAATCATATCAGGTACAGAGGGCCTGAAAAGTAGTTCAACAGAGCATCGGTTATTAGTGGGTACGAGTCTAGCGGCTGATGTGGCCAACAGATCAGCAGCTGCGTTTTTAATTCTTGGAATTGAAATAATGTTAAATGCATTAAAATATTTCAGCAAATCCCATACCTCATTCTGGTAAGCCTTTAAGTGAGGAGAAATACAATGTATCTGATTCCGGATTTGTTTCACAATAATTTCAGAATCCCCAAAAACTTTTAGATTACTTACCTTTAATTCAATTGCCTTCTTTAGTCCCTGCACCAGTGCTTCGTACTCAGTTGTATTATTAGTACACTGAAACTCCAATCTACATGAGAGGAAATGTTTATTCTTTTATGGGTCAATCAGGACATAGCCGGCCCCTGACCCTTCTAATGTCTTAGAGCCATCGAAAAATAAACTCCAAAAATAATTAACCACTGAAAATGAATCTACTCCTACTGCTAAGTCTACTATTTTACAGTCAATTTGATCATCCTGTGAGAATCGAAGGAGATTAGGCTAGGTATCAGATGTGTTGCTGGCTTCTTCTGCTTGGTAATTACTTGGTTCCAACTCAATAAAATAGTTTCCCAATACAGAATCCACTGGTACATTCTTCTCCTCCAGTTGAGTAACATTGTACTTCATGTGAGGCTCTCTTAAATTCTTGATCTGGTTTGGACTTCCTTTGTATGGCAACCACAGATGTGACCAATCTGAGGCAAAATATCCATTTAATTTGGCCGACCAATCTCTGCTCAGGACGAGACTGTAAGCATCTGGTATATCAGCCACCACGATGTTAATAACTTGGCAAACTTTGTCATTAGATGCCAGACGGACTAGGACATCTTCCAGCTCACCAATTACCTTTACATCCATTCTGTCCAATTGAACCACCCTCCACGTGGATGGCTTAGGCTGCCCATTGATCTTTTTACAGACTGTTATGGGCATAACATTTACTGACACTCCTGAGTCTACCAAATAGTTATGTACATTATGATTGAAAATTTCAAATGTGAGGAGGAAAGGTTGATGTTTGCTTTTAGACTTACCTCCAACGCCGGTTTCTCCAATTTCTTCCTCTTCCTGAGGTTGGTTGTTAGCGGGCATCTTCTCATCCGATGCTTCAAGTGCTTTCAACGGTCTTTCCTTTTGCTGTGGCACTTTACACATTTCGAATAGTGGAACAGTTGCTTTTATCTTCTTTAAATCCTCCACAATGTCATAATCCATCGGCTGCTCAATGGGATGGGGTTTTCCAGCATTTTCTTCACTGGGCTTGGCCTGCGCGTCACTCTGTCTAGGATCTTGGCTAGTGATAGTGAACTCTGGAATTTTATCAGCCAAATATTTGTCTTGAAATTTCTTCTTAACATTTCTCTACAGCCTCTTAATCTTTGGGAGTATAAGACTGTCTTCCTTAACGATCCCTTGGCTCCTCGTGCCTACGTTGGTTTCCATAACGTCTTTGCACCCCTGAGTCTTTTCTTCTTCAGCATCAAATAGTGAGACAGAATTCCATAAAGCCATGGTTTCCCCTTCCTGTTCTTTAGTAGACATAGAAGCAGAATTTTCTTTTCTTTCTTCATTTTCCTCTTTCGTCAATCTAGAATCTAACAGCTGATTCATGACCAACGTCATCGAATTTATCCACTGCGGACAATTCTTCTCAGAGTGTGGCTGTTGGTGGAATGTGCAAAAATTATCCAAGCCTATCTCTGTTAAATTCATAGATGCAGTATTGTGCGGAGGAGGTTGAGACTGGTGGTTATCCTCTCTTTTCTTATAATATGGCTTATAAAACTTTTGTGCTTCCTTTTCTTTCTCCATATCTATGATTTTATTGGAAAGCTTCTGCATCATTTTGTCCATATTTTCCAAATCTGGGGATTTTTCTTCCTTAGGCTTAGTAAACAATAAGGCTTTTCTTCCTGTACCCTTCTCTCTAGACTGTTCTGGATAGTCTTCAATGCTCTCTCTTTCAGCTTCCACTACTTCTGCTTCTTCATAGGTTTCTGTCAAAGTAGGCTTAGCCCTACCTTTGGCAAACATGGCCAAATCAGGGCCTAAAGCTGAAGTGTAGTATTCAATAAGAACTTTGTTTGAAGGCTTATTTGTTTCAGAGAAGTTCTTGAGATATGCTGCAAACCTTTGAGTGAAACTGTGCACTTTTTCTTTTCTTTCTTTCTTCAACACGCACAACCCTTTCATGAGAGCTGCATGAGTTTTCTGAGTTGCATACTTACTTCTGAAAATTATTTCGAAGGTATCCCAATCATGGATAGAGTTAGCAGGAAATCCAAAGTACCATGATGCTATAGCTCCTTTAAGGGTATGCCGGAATAGTCTGCATCCACATCTTGATGTTCCTCGGCCCTTAATCCCTCAATTGCCAAGTAAAAGCTTTGTAGGTGATCGTCTACTAGTATTTTCTCATTGGGATCAAACTTGGGCAACATCTTGTCAAAGGCTTGAGGTAGGTCATGTAAAGACGGTGTAAGGTTTAATGGTGATCTGGCTCTCCATGTAGGTGGTGGATTAGGTTGGTTAGGTGGTGGATTAGCATTCACTCCTGCCATTAGTCTAGGTGGAGAGTGAGGAGGTGAGCCAATAGGAGTGTGAGCAATAGAACTGTGAGGGGTATTTGGGCCTTCTTGGTTCAATGGTAGTACAACTTCTTGTAAGGAAGATTCTACAAGCTCTTCCCAGTCTCGAACCAACACTGAGTCCTCTGTTACAGGATGATCTTTCTTTTCATACTCTCTTCTGGGCAATTCAGGGATGATTGGCAATCGTCCAATCTTTTTTACGTATGCCCTGGTATGTCTTCTCAGATCAATAACAATTTCGTTGCCAACAGAATATAGACGCTCTCTTTCTTCCGGAATTGGATTATGAAACCCACTGCTTTCAGAACTGTTACCGGTGGAATATTCTCAGGAAAACGGGTTTCCTCGGCCAGCCATGCATTGGTGGCCCTCCTTCTAGTGCCAAAAACTGTTGAGGCCCTGAAAATCGCAGGAAGCAACAGTACGGGATTCTCCCCAATCAACGTTCCCAACTAGCCCGTTGACTTTTTGGTATGGGGAATCCGTCCGGTTTGCGGTCCGGCTACCGTAGGTCAAAGTAACAAACAAATGGTTCATCGGTTGTGGCCCGGTCCATCGAGTTTTTGTATTTTGACTTAAATTATGAAATTCAAGTGCCTAATTAATCATGTAGGGTGATAAAATGCAAGGAGCATCACAATGTGATGCGCAGGTTCTTACCTCTCGTCTTAAGGCTCACAAGCATTCAAATCACATACGACAAGAAAATAAACTAATTATCTAAACTATCCCTAGGGAGCAGAATTATCACTTATTGGTAAGTAATACATTTTGTACATGCATTATGAAGAGTTACAGGTAGCTGATACTTATTTCAAGACACATGAACAACTACAGATATTTAAACAACCAGATAGCCGATCGTCTTATGAACAACACTTATTACTCACAGTGGAAAACATCATAAAATATACTGACGAACATTCAACAAGAACGTAGGTTCAGGAAGTCAAACACTCTCACAGTAAATGAAACATAGCTGAAAATGAAATAGTTCCTCTTCAACATTATTCATTCAGTCGCATTAATACGTTCCACATTTCGCTCTCTCCAGCAGGCAAAAGTTGCAACTTCTTATTGTAAAACGAAGTAGTTCCTCTTACAAGCAAATGTTTTACAAATTTTTCCAGGGAAAAAGTCCTTTTCTCAGTTCTACTTTCAAATATTTAAACTACAACTGCAGACCGCTTGGGCTGCCCCCCAAACGCCTGACCCTTCAGTTCCTCAACACTTCATATTCCTCTATCTTGCACGCCTGTGATTGGATGAATACCTGCCGGAATTTTCAGAGCTGCTCCTCTATCACCGTTCATTTTGACCTTTTCCTGCGATCCGGCTAGTTTCGACCTTGCTTCTACCAAACTGTCCATCTTCCTCCATGCCACGGTAGTTTGACCGATCTCCCGAACCAACCTGCAACCAATCGACAAGCATCATTCATTGGAATGGAGTTTCAAAACACAGCATCAGATTCTACCAATTGAGCAACTATTCCACAAGAAAACGGCCCGTTGCACCACGGTGGAAGTCGGAAGGATACTGACGTCGAAAGTCAAAGGTGTCGACCAGCCGCAACGGCGGAGGAGGAAAGGCTATAAGTACTCGACGGTGGGCGGGAAAACCTTGAATCGGAGGTCGGATGACTTTCCCTTTCGGAAGCTCAATGACTTTGAGAGCCGCAACGACGGAAGGGAAGGCTAAAGACACGCGACGCGGGTGGGAAAAATTTAGATTGGAAGTCGGCTAAGTTTAGACATCGGAAGGTAAAAGGATTTCCCAGCCGCAACGGTGGGAGAGAGAAGGATTCAGACATGTGACGAAAAAGTTAACACACATCGGCAGTTGGGGCAATTCCCACTTCGGATGGCAAATTGGATTGGGAGCCACAACGGCGGATGGGAAAAGGCTATTAGCCACCGATTTAACATAAAAATGACACCCGATCATAAGAAAACTTAAGTGTTTAGAAAACTCAAAATCAACAAAGGTCAAACTGTTTCACCTCAGAGACAATGGTTTGCTCAAAGGGCAATTGATCTGATGAGTTTCAAGCTAGCAATCCAAATTCAATCCAGCGACCCACAACAAAATCTTAACACAAGCATTCTCTAAAAACAAGTCGCAAATTCATCTTCATAATCAACCAAAGTCAGAACGAGACCAAACATTTATGGATCAAACGAAACCAACGCAATTCTAAATGATGAGGAGGGGCCCAAAATTTAAAAGTTTGGGGAGAACAGTTGCAGCTGCAACAATTGGCGATTACCTGGTGAACCTAGATCTCTGGGCGATTAACCTTTGAGTGACAGACTGTTTAACAACAAAAGCATCATATTGAATTCTTCCAGCAATATGGATTTCTCAAATGACAGAAGTGTGTACCCTTAATCATTGATGACAGTCCAATTAGGGAGAGTGGAAACTAGAATCGTCAAGTCCAGATAACTATGCTGAGGCCAGAGGATGAGTTTCATTATTACCTTTGTATTTAGGTGGCTAATAGCTTTGGACACCACAGGATTGTAGCATATGGTAAACATAAATATTCGCTTGTTCCTCATTCCCATGCCATTTTAACACTTTTTCTTGTGCTTTTGGACTTTTGTCCCTTTTCATATGAGTTTTCTTACATGCCTTTCTTACTGAATTCTAATTCAGGATCCTCTATCCCATAGTGTCCTTTTGTGTGAGTGGTGTACTTCAAGTTTAAGCTCATGGACGGAGAGGATCTTTCGGCAATTTAGTACTTATGATTCAGCATCTGCTTTGATGTATGGTGCTTTTCATAGGAGTTCTTTGATTCTTATCTGCCTTTTGGCATTCGTTTCTTGGCATGGGATCATTTATATTTAATATACTGTTCACCTTGCTTCTTTCCATGGGTCCTCTACTGTCATCCCCTAGAGATTTTAAGTGTGACGTGGATGGAGCCTCAACATAGTATTCCGGACTCTTTGAATCCGGTTTATTTCACAAGGGTTAAGCAGGACTTCAATGCACACAGAGCTATTCAAGAAAACTGCTAAACTGGAAGAAGTTCTTTCATATAAACAGTAACACACAGTCCGATACCAAAACGTTTATCAAACCCATAAATTTTGGATGTTCCCCATGCAACCGCAGGTTTGCTCCCTTTATTGAAATCAACAAAACAAACTAAAAAACATGACTCAAAAGACATCCAAATGAATTATTTATATACAAGACAGAATAATTCAAACAAACTCATGAAAAATAAGGCTTGAGAACCAAACCATTTACTGGTAGGTTCTCCTCCCACCCCTGTAGATCTTGCAACTTGTAAGTAGAAGGACCAAGCTTGGCTGCAACTTGAAAAGGGCCTACCCACAACTGCTGGAACTTGGTATGCTTTCCTTTTTCATCATGGGGGTGGTCCCATTTGAGGACTAAGTCTCCTACTTCAAAGTCTTTTGTCCCAGCTTTATGCTTGTCAAACCATCTCTTAACTGACTCTTGTTGTAGCTTAAAGCGTTCTTTAGCTTTAGATCTGGCCTCCTCTGCTTTCAGGAGATTATATATTCTTATTTGTAAAACTTCATCATCCGACCCCCTAGACTCTTGAGCTAGTACGGAAGATGGTAGCATGATATTGGGAGGAAGGATGGCTTCTTTACCATAGACAAGGGTATATGGAGACACTCCAATCGCGGACTTGGGGGTGACTCTATCAGCCCAAAGGGAATTTGGTAATGCTGAGTGCCAACTCCTCTGGTTTTCTACCACAGTCTTAATTAAAATCCTAATCATATTTTTGTTAGAGGATTCAGCCAGGCCATTTCCTTGTGGATAATAATTAGCCGAATAATGCAATTTTATCCCTTTATCATGAGCAAATGCAGTCAATTTAATTGATGAAAATTATTTAGCATTATCAAATACTAACGAAACTAGAACTCAAAACCTGGTCATGATATGATCTTGTAGGAAGCTGATGACTTCGTCTTCATTTATCTTGCGCAGTGGGATAGACTCGACCCAGCGAGTGAAATAATCAGTCGCAGTAAGAATGTACTTGTGCTGCAGGGAGGAATTCGGTTTTATTTCTCCAATAATATCCAGCCCCCATTGCTTGAATGGTTCCGTGATCATCACAGGCTTTAGGGGTGCTGCTGCTTTAGGCTGTCTTCCACCACACCTTTGGAAAATATCACATTTCCTGACATGTGCATGTGCATCCTTGAAGAGTGTAGGCCAATAGTAACCGGCTCTGAGGATTTTGTGGGCCGTAGTGTCTCCTGAATAATGTCCCCCAGTAGGACCGTCATGTAATTCAGACATTAATTTCTTCGCATCTTCTTTTTCTAGACATCTGAGGAGAACCCCATCATAATTCTTTCTGAATAATACTCCTTCAACAAGTTGATAGGAGGCTGATTTAAGACGTAGTGCTCTTCTTTGCTTGGAATTCCAATGTTCAGGTAACAACCCTGCTTGCAGGTAATGTACAAGGTCTCTATAGCAAGACTCAGGAGCTATAAATAAAGGACATACATCCATTACATGTGATTCAGCCTCATCTTCCCAGGCATGTTCTTCATTTTTTCCATTTTCAGTCTTCTGTTTGCATAACCCCTGTCCCTTAACTATAGATGCTGGCTTGAATTCAAGGTCGTACTCTTGAAGAGTTGTTACCCAGTTGCCTCTTCTTTCTCTTAATTCTTTCTGTATAAGAAGAGACCTAACAGCTGGGTAGGGGACGATCACCTTGGTTCTATTCTTTAAAATATAAGGCCTGAATAGTTTTATTGCTTTGAATACAGCATAAGCTTGTTTATCAACAGCTGGGTAGTTCAATTCGGCCCCTTGTAGACCAATAATCATAAAGGAGATTGGGAATTCATCCCCCCCTTCTTCTTTCTAGGTGAGCACGACTGCCAGTGAATCATCGGATGCAAATGTATACAGAATAAAGTCTTTGTCAAAGTCTAGGATTTTCATGGAGGGTGTGTGTGCAACAACTGTCTTGATTTTGCTGAAAGAATTCTTCTCAATTTCCATCCACTTGAACTGTGCATTTTGTTTCACCATCTGCTGCAGTGGCTTAACAATCTGAGCAAAATTAGGGACAAATCTTCACACAAAGTTTATGGTTCCCATAAAATACTGCATCCCTTTTTTATTGTGGGTTAAGGGGATTTGTTCAATGGCTTTGATTCTTTCTAGATCTATAGAAATTCCTTTCTTTGAGACTATGTGACCCAACAACTTGCCTTCCGTGACAGCGAACACACATTTCTTAGGATTGAGGGAGATGCCATATTTCCATCATCGTTCGAAAATTTGCTTTAAGTGAAATGCGTGCTCTTCTCTTTTCTTTGAGAATATTGTAATGTCGTCAAGGTACACTACAGCACTTCATCCAATCAATCCGCGGAAAGCTATGTCCATAGCCCTCTGAAATGTCGCTCCAGCATTAATCAGCCCAAAAGGCATCCTTCTATAGGAAAAGGTTCCCCATTTAGTTCTGAACGTTGTCTTTAATCTGTCTTCTTCGGATACTAATACTTGATTGTAGCCAGAGAAACCATCTAATAATGAAAACAGTTAAGAACCTGAAACCATTTGTAGCAGCTGCTCCATGGGTGGCAAGGGATAGTTATCTTTATCTGATGCACGGTTTAAGTTCCTGAAATCCACGCAGAGTCTAATTTCTCTAGACTTTTTCCTTACTGGTACCAGATTTGATACCCACTCAGAGTGTCTGACTTTGAAGATGATTCTTGTGTCCAATAATTTCTTCACCTCACTTTGAATCAGGGGTTCCAACTTCGGATGAATTTTTCTCAAACGTTGCTGATATGGCTTGACGCCTGCTTTAATGGGAACAGCATGCTTGATTATGCTGGTGTCATACGTTTTCAAATCTTTGTACGTCCATGCGAAAAAATCTTTATATTGTTTAAATAGACCGATGAATTTGTCTCTTTCTGTCGGCGAACAACACTTGCCAAGATTCACGAACTTAGGAGCCATTTTAGTCCCCAAATTTATCAGCTTCAACTGTAGCGATGAGCTGTGGGTCTTTACGTTGGCTGGTCTTCTGAACTTTTCATTTAAATCGAACATTTTTTCCAACGTTCTGACTCCTTTAGGAATGAAATTGTCATATTTCATCTCGGCCTGATATTCCTCATCATCTATAATGGATCCTTTAAAGACCTCATCATTCGTTAAACATTCTATGATCTGCCGGTCATCATCGAACACTCATAGGTTTGTAATCATATCAAGTACAGAGGGCCTGAAAAGCAGTTCAACAGAGCATCGATTATTAGTGGGTACGAGTCTAGCGGCTGATGTGGCGAACAGATCAGCAGCTGCGTTTTTAATTCTTGGAATTGAAATAATGTTAAATGCATTAAAATATTTCAGCAAATCCCATACCTCATTCTGGTAAGCCTTTAAGTGTGGAGAAATACAATGTATCTGATTTCGGATTTGTTTCACAATAATTTCAGAATCCCCAAAAACTTTTAGATTACTTACCTTTAATTCAATTTCCTTCTTTAGTCCCTGCACCAGTGCTTTCTACTCAGCTGTATTATTAGTACACTGAAACTCCAATCTACATGAGAGGAAATGTTTATTATTCTGTGGGTCAACCAGGACATAGCCGGCCCCTGACCCTTCTAATGTCTTAGAGCCATCGAAAAATAAAGTCCAAAAATCATTAACTACTGAAAATGAATCTACTCCTACTGCTAAGTCTACTATTTTACAGTCAATCTGATTAGCCTGTGAGAATCGAAGGAGATCAGGCTGGGTATCAGATGTGTTGCTCGCTTCTTCTGCTTGGTAATTACCTGGTTCCAACTCAATAAAATAGTTTCCCAATACAGAATCCACTGGTACATTCTTCTCCTCCAGTTGAGTAACATTGTACTTCATGTGAGGCTCTCTTAAAATCTTGATCTGGTTTGGACTTCCTTTGTATGGCAACCACAGATGCGACCAATCTGAGGTGAAATATCCATTTAATTTGGTCGACCAATCTCTGCTCAGGACGAGACTGTAAGCATCTGGTATATCAGCCACCACGATGTTAATAACTTGGCAAACTTTGTCATTAGATGCCAGACAGACTAGGACATCTTCCAGCTCACCAATTACCTTTACATCCGTTCTGTCCAATTGAACCACCCTCCACATGGATGGCTTAGGCTACCCATTGATCTTTTTACAGACTGTTATGGGCATAACATTTACTGACGCACCTGAGTCTACCAAATAGTTATGTACATTATGATTGAAAATTTCAAACGCGAGGAGGAAAGGTGGATGTTTGCTTTTAGACTTACCTCCAACGCTGGTTTCTCTAATTTCTTCCTCTTCCTGAGGTTGGTTGTTAGCGGGCATTTTCTCATCCGATGCTTCAAGTGATTTCAATAGTATTTCCTTTTGCTGTGGCACTTTACACATTTTGAATAGTGGAACAGTCGCTTTTATCTTCTTTAAATCCTCCACAATGTCATAATCCATCGGCTGCTCAATGGGATGGGGTTTTCCAGCATTTTCTTCACTGGGCTTGGCCTGCACGTCACTCTGTCTAGGATCTTGGCTGGTGATAGTGAACTCTGGAATTTTATCAGCCAAAGATTTGTCTTGAAATTTCTTCTTAACATTTCTCTACAGCCTCTTAATCTTTGGGAGTATAAGACTGTCTTCCTTAACCATCCCTTGGCTCCTCGTGGCTACGTTGGTTTCCATAACGTCTTTGCACCCCTGAGTCTTTTCTTCTTTAGCATCAAATAGTGAGATAGAATTCCATAAAGCCATGGTTTCCTCTTCCTGTTCTTTAGTAGACGTAGAAGCAGAATTTTCTTTTCTTTCTTCATTTTCCTCTTCCGTCAATCTAGAATCTAACAGCTAATTCATGACCAACGTCATCAAATTTATCCACTGCGGACAATTCTTCTCAGAGTGTGGCTGTTGGTGGAATGTGAAAAAATTATCCAAGCCTACCTCTATTCAGTATTGTGCAGAGGAGGTTGAGACTGGTGGTTATCCTCTCTTTTCTTATAATATGGCTTATAAAACTTTTGTGCTTCCTTTTCTTTCTCCATATCTATGATTTTATTGGAAAGCTTCTGCATCATTTTGGCCATATTTTCCAAATTTGGAGATTTTTCTTCCTTAGGATTAGTAAACAATAAGGCTTTTCTTCCTGTACCTTTCTCTCCAGACTATTCTAGATAGTATTCAATGCTCTTTCTTTCAGCTTCCATGACTTCTGCTTCTTCATAGGTTTCTGTCAAAGTAGGCTTAGCCCTACCTTTGGAAAACATGGCCAAATCAGGGCCTAAAGCTGAAGTGTAGTATTCAATAAGAACTTTGTCTGAAGGCTTATCTGTTTCAGAGAAGTTCTTGAGATATGCTGCAAAACTTTGAGTGAAACTGTGCACTTTTTCTTTTCTTTCTTTCGTCAACATGCACAGCCCTTTCATGAGAGCTGCATGAGTTTTCTAAGTTGCATACTTACTTCTGAAAATTCTTTCGAAGGTATCCCAATCAGGGATAGAGTTAGCAGGAAATCCAAAGTACCATGACGCTGCAGCTCCTTTAAGGGTATGCGGGAACAGTCTGCATAATACGTCTTCATGTTCCCCGGCCCTTAATCCCTCAATTGCCAAGTAAAATATTTGTAGGTGATCGTCTACTAGTATTTTCTCATTGGGATCAAACTTGGGCAACATCTTGTCAAAGGCTTGAGGTAGGTCATGTAAAGACGGTGTAAGGTTTAATGGTGATCTGGCTCTCCATGCAGGTGGTGGATTAGGTTGGTTAGGGGGTGGATTTGCATTCACTCCTGCCATGAGTCTAGGTGGAGAGTGAGGAGGTGAGCCAATAGGAGTGTGAGCAGGAGAACTGTGAGGGGTATTTGGGCCTTCTTGGTTCAAAGGTAGTACAAATTCTTGTAAGGTAGATTCTACAAGCTCTTCCCAGTCTCCAACCAACACTGAGTCCTCTGTTACATGACGATATTTCTTTTTATACTCTCTTCTGGGAAATTCAGGGATGATTGGCAATCCTCCAATCTTTTTTACGTATGCCCTGGTATGTCTTCTCAGATCATTAACAATTTCGTTGCCAACAGAATATAGATGCTCTCTTTCTTCCGGAATTGTATTATGAAACCCACTGCTTTCAGAACTGTTACCGGTGGAATATTCTCGGGAAAATGGGTTTCCTCTGTCAGCCATACACTGGCGGCCCTCCTTCTAGCGCCAAAAACTATTGAGGCCCCAAAAATCGCAGGCAGCAATAGTAAGGGATTCTCCCCAATCAACGTTCGAAACTAGCTCGTTGAATGTTTGGTATAGGGAATCCGTCCGGTTTACGGTCCGGCTACCGTAGGTCAAAGTAACAAACAAAGGGTTCACCGGTTGCGGCCCGGTCCACCGAGTTTTTGTATTTTGACTTAAATTATGAAATGCAAGTGCCTAATTAATCATGCAGGGTGATAAAATGAAAGGAGCGTCACAATGTGATGCGCAGGTTCTTACCTCTCGTCTTAAGGCTCATAAGCATTCAAATCACATACGACAAGAAAATAAACTAATTATTTAAACTATCCCTAGGGAGCAAAATTATCACTTATTGGTGAGTAATACATTTTGGACATGCATTATGAAGAGTTACAGGTAGCTAATACTTCTTTCAAGACACATGAACAACTACAAATATTTAAACAACCAGATAGCCGATCGTCTTATGAACAACACTTATTACTCACAGTGGAGAACATCATAAAATATACTGAAGAACATTCAACAAGAACGTAGGTTCAGGAAGTCAAACACTCTCACAGTAAATGAAACATAGCTGAAAACGAAATAGTTCCTCTTCAACATTATTCATTCAGTCACATTAATATGTTCCACATTTCGCTCTCTCCAGTAGGCAAAAGTTGCAACTTCTGATTGTAAAACGAAGTAGCTCCTCTTACAAGCAAATGTTTTACAAATTTTTCCAGGGAAAAATTCCTTTTCTCAGTTCTACTTTCAAATATTTAAACTACAACTGCAGACCGCTTGGGATGCCCCCCAAACGCCTGACCCTTCAGTTCCTCAACGCTTCATATTCCTCTATCTCGCACGCTCATGATTGGCTGAATAACTGCCGGAATTTTCAGAGCTGCTCCTCTATCACCGTTCATTTTGTCCTTTTCCTGCGATCCGGCTAGTTTCGGCCTTGCTTCTACCAAACTGTCCATCTTCCTCCATGCCACGGTAGTTTGACCAATCTCCTGAACCAACCTGCAACCAATCGACAAGCATCATTCATTGGAATGGCGTTTCAAAACACAGCATCAGATTCTACCGATTGAGCGACTATTCCTCAATAAAACGGCCCGTTGCATCATG
Organism: Pseudotsuga menziesii; assembly: GCA_001517045.1. Taxonomy (NCBI): domain Eukaryota; kingdom Viridiplantae; phylum Streptophyta; class Pinopsida; order Pinales; family Pinaceae; genus Pseudotsuga; species Pseudotsuga menziesii. Next base: position 38,486 of record LPNX010598780.1, on the reverse strand, counting down.
GCAGAAGTCGGAAGGATACTGACGTCGAAATTCAAAGGCGTCGACCAGCTGCAATGGCGGAGGAGGAAAGGCTACAAGCACTCAACGGTGGGAGGGAAAACCTTGAATTGGAAGTCAGACGACTTTCCCTTTCAGAAGCTCAATGACTTTGAGAGCCGCAACGGTGGAAGGGAAGGCTGAAGAGACGCGACGCAGGCGGGAAAACTTTAGATCGGAAGTCGGCCAGGTTTAGACATCGAAAGGTAAAAGGCTTTCCCAGCCGCAATGGCGGGAGAGAGAAGGCTTCGGACATGTGACGAAAAAGTTAACGCACATCAGCAGTCAGGGAAATTCCCACTTCAGATGGCAAATCGGATTGGGAGCCGCAATGATGGATGGGAAAAGGCTATTAGCCACCGATTTAACATAAAAATGACGCCCGATCATAAGAAAACTTAAGTGTTTAGAAAACTCAAAATCAGCAAAGGTCAAACTGTTTCACCTCAGAGACAATGGTTTGTTCAAAAGGCCATTGATCTGACGAGTTTCAAGCTAGCAATCCAAATTCAATCCCGTGACCCACAACAAAATATTAACACAAGCATTCTCTAAAAACAAGTCGCAAATTCATCTTCAGAATCAACCAAATTCAGAACGAGACCAAACATTTATGGATCAAACGAAACCAACGCAATTCTAAATGATGAGGAGGGGCCCAAAATTTAAAACTTTGGGGAGAACAGTTGCAGCTGCAACAAGATGAAATAGTTATATTCTATAGGATTTCTACATAAATTGTTTATAGGTTTTCTTTTGTACTTTTGTTTATTTAAAGTACTTAAATAAATTAAATAGAGATAGAGGAAGAAACCTAGATATTACACACTAGTCTGTGTAATATTTTACACAGTAAAACCATAAAAGTTCTATACTATAAAATCTAATATATTAACATAAATAGATAATATAGAAATAGGAAAACTATTAAGATTTAGTTTAACTTAACAAAGATAGTTTATAAGGTTAAACAGTTACCCTATTAATACACCTAAGTGAAAATGCAAACTAGGGTTAAACAGAAAAATGAAAATTAACTCTATAAATATTTTAAAAGGATTTAGGGTTTGTAAAAGAACTAATCATTTCATAATAAAGTAAATTCACAACTTATAAATATCAAAACCTAACAGTATTTTCCAAAAGTACAGAAAATAGGTAAATTTATTCAATCAAGTTCGTTTCTCTATTTTATTTCCGAAAATAATTTCTGAAACAATAATTATGTTACTATTGAAGTATTCCACTGTCAAAAGCCCTGAAATAATATTTCATTTGAAGAGAAACAAATTAATTATTAAACTACTTAACCCTAAACCCTGGAAAGTTAAATAACAATAAAAACAGTTAAAATGATCACATTATATAAATATTATCCAAAACAAAGATACAGTTAATTCAGATTTAAGCTGTAAGAATTCTTTTAATATCAAAAAAAAAATGAACATACATAGTCTCGGCCTATGTCCTTTTACATCACCATTCAAGGCTTAAAATCCTGAATAAAATTATGTACATACAAACAGAGTTCACTTAAAAACCAACATCTGTTTCGGTACAAAAACCCTTCCAAAAAGAAGTTCCGCAAGAACAACCATTAGGGCTTTTACAACCCTAACAAATCCTTATATAACGTCGCAATGTCCTGTTCAATTAAAGTCATGACTTAAAGCCAGTATCAAACAACATCACTATAATTCAACCATCGCCGGAAAGGCTCAAAATCCCCATATCCTTTCACTACAAAACAACCACTAAGGCTTGGAAAGAAAATGAAGTATCTAATAGCCACAACCGAACATGTAATCAACAACACACAACAGTATCATCTTAATCCACCATATAACTCGTGAAGGAGAACCCCAAGGGAAACCAAGGCTTACTGGGGTGGATGCCCTCATGGAATCCTGTTGGTGGTGTCCTTCATAACTGAGTTTTGGTCTTGAGAGCCTACACAAAGAAAACCTCAATATGTTAGACACAAATAATTAATGAAATAATAATTTTCTAAAGTGCAGAAGAGTTTTTAACAAATTCAATTCTTACCTAAGGGAGCTTGCACATCTTCCTTGACGTGGAGAGCCAACCCGAGCCTCCTTTGGAGCACTGTCAGAACAAAATACACTTCACAGGGTTTAATTATGAATTCCCAAGCCACGATGAGGTAGGGATCAAACCCACGACAGGAAACAAGTAGTAAAGGAAAGTAATGGAACAAGTACTGTGGTAGTAAGCATAACTAAACTAAACCCATTCTTTTACAATTGTGTTTTTACAAACATTTATGTAGGTTTCTAACAATAAAAGATCAACAATACCTCTTATGGGGGCAAGCTGCAAAACAAACAATTTAACTAGCATTTTATCCTATTCTAGTTGAGTGATATTCTCGATCTGGAATTACTAGTAACAAAACTGCTTACCTGTATAGAACTTGTAAAAGAAGCATCACTTCACTTCGTTAGCTGTAAGCTAAGTAAGCCCCGATCTCAACTAAGGTTCTTTCCTACTTTTCAGAAGACAGTAAAAACACACTTAGTATCAGGTTTATATGTAGTTTTCTTTCTTGTCCTTTTTAAAACATAAACTGCTAAGTTTAACATCCGTAACATAGTACCTCAAAGATAAACAAATAAATTATATAGAACTATAGAATTACAATGCTCAATTCTAAATACTACTATTTGAGTAACCGCTAGTAGTTATTTGTTCTTAGGGAGTGACATCTTTGAACTTTTTATGTTACATGAAAAATTTTAAATTTTTATGAATTTTTGGGTTATTACATGCGGTATCAGAGCACAAGGTTCAGACACTAGGCCTGAATGTGGCTCAACTTGCATAAATAAACACTGAAATTAAAACATGCATACTGATTTTTACTTTTCTTTTGAAATATACTTCCAAAGAATTTTTCTGAGTTAACTACAAGTATGGAAAGATTGGAAGAATATGCGGATGAGGAGTCCCATTTTACTAAACGAAGTAATTCTAAAAAAGAACCCATACAAGAAGAAATAACTAATAACTCTTTTGAATTATTGCAAATAGACAAGGAACTAAGAAGAGAGATGGAAATAGTCAAAAAGGAAAACGAGAGAATTTTGAGAGCTCATGAGGAGCTGAATCAGATTTTAACGGAAAGATTTCAGAATGAGGAAAAAGATAAATGAATAGTGTCTGAAGATATGCTTTATCAACATAAAAATAAAAAGTCTAAATAGTTTAAAATCGAAATTATCTCATCTTCTGAGGTTTATGGCGATCCACATAAAAATAATTCTCAATATACTAGTGATAGTAGCGAATATAATAATCATACGAGATAGAGAAAATTTAAACTTTACGAAGAAATATCTGGAGAATTTAAGAAAATAAAGCCGCCAACCTTAAATGGTGAAATTGAGAAGGGAGAAGAAGTTGAATCATGGCTATCTGGGATGAAGAAAAAATTTCAAATTTCAAATTATTCTAATTAACTGAAAGCTAGAATTGCTATTTACAACCTCACTAGGAAGGCATATATTTGGTGGCAGGACCTAAAAAGAGTAAAAGGCATTAGGGAGAAGAACATTAACTGGAGCACGTTTAAGAAATTTTTGAAGATTTTTTTTTTTTTTGAATAGTACTATGAGGAGTAGGCTAAAGAATTTTATGAATTAAAACTGGGAACAATGAACATGAAAGAGTGAAACAGTAAATTTCTAAGTCTGCTTAGTTATGTGCCTTACATTGTGGACGAGAAGCCTAATGTACAACGGTTTCTAAGCTTCTTACCCTTTCATATAAAAGACAAAATTGAATATGAAAATCCAAAAACATTAGAAGAAGCAATGAGAAAGGCAAATTTCTATTGTGAACTGAATCACAAAAAGGAAAGTATGACAAACTGGAAGGCTAAAAGAACTAATAATTTTGAACAAAGGAAGAAAGGTTTTGTACCTAACCGAAATTTTAAGAATAATAACACATGAAATTTTCCTAATAAAAATTTTCAAGGGAACAAAGGTAATTCATAGATAAACCCAAATGGTCGAAGAAATAAAGAATCTGTTAACAATCACAGTAACTATACAAATAATTTTGAACGAAAGGAACCAGTAAAGTGCTGGGAATGTAATGGTCCTCATTATGCATCAGCTTGCCTTAACCGGAAGAATACTGTTAGCAAGAAAAAAAATGACTGTTGGCAAGAAGACCAGAAGAGGACTTGACTGTCGGTGATCTAGCAAGGACAATAACCACAGTCAATGCAGCACTGGAGAACATGCAAGCATATTATCAAACTTCCATGGTGGAAGTGGAAGGTAAGCTGAATCAAATACCTATATCTATTTTAATTGATCTAGGGGATAGCTTAAGTTATATTTCTTCTTATTTAATAGAAAAATGCAAGTTATCAGTAGAAAAGTTTGCAAAGTCTTGGTTAGTCTAGCTATCTACTGGCGCAAAAAGAAAGATTATTAGCTTTGTTAAAAATTGTATTGTAAAAATGGATCAGTTTGAAACTTTCTATTAAGATGAATGTATTACCTTTAGGTTCTTATGATATGTTAATTGGTATGGATTGGTTAGAATAGCATAGGGTAGTCTTGAACTGTTTTGATAAAACCATTACTTGCATAAATAACGATGGAGAAACAATAAATGTAAAAGGAATCCCTAGGAAAACAACTATAAGACAGATCTCTATTTTGCAACTTAAGAGATTTGCTCGGAAGGGCTATAAATCCTTTGCTGTAACAGTAATTAATGAAGAAAATACTAGTAACGAAGATAAATTAAAACTGGAAGACATGTTAATCCTGAGGGATTATTTGAATGTATTTTTGTAAGAAATTCTGGGACTACCTCCGAAGCGGGAGTTAGACTTCACTATTGAGTCGGTACCTCGTATAGTGCCCAGCTCAAAATCCCCTTATCGGATGAATATATTGGAATTAAAATGAATTAAAGTCACAGTTAAAAGAACTTATTGATAAAAATTATATCATACCATTAGAGGAGATATCAACTCAAAATGGACCTCCTAAAAAAATTAATAAAATAATATTTATTAATTTTGGAGGAAGAAAAGAAAAAACCCACTTTTTTGTTTGTATTTTTGACATGTCTCCCCATGTTTTTACTCAAATTTTGATCGGGAGAGCTCATTGGATGTGGAATTAAATTCCCCATCCAACAAGTACCCACTCGACATACTTTTGATGGACCCCGCTACCCCAAAAACAAGAAATCCCTGAAAAATGTGATGATGGCATTATCATCACATTTTTTCAGGTATTTCTTGTTTTTGGGGTAGCAGGGTTGGCCAAAAGTATGCCGAGTAGGTACTCGGTGGATGCATTATTTAATTTTGCATCTAACGAGCTCTTCTGATCGAAATTTGAGTAAAAACATGGGGAGATATGTCGAAAATACAAACAAAAAAAATAGTTTTTTTTTATGATACCTGTTATAGCCTGTTTTTGTTTTCTATGTTCAAACCATTTGCTTGTCTTAAAACTATGATTTTTCTTATTGTTTTAAATTTTTTACCTTGGTATCCTTTAAAATATTTTGATTTTAGCCTTATGTTTATAGTTGATTTTACATATTTTCTTTTTAATCTTTGCTTGATTTAATTAATTTCATGGTTTTTAGGGGCTTATAGGATGCATATATTTCTAAAAGGTTCTAAAGAAATATCATAAGACCTTCCTTAAAGTTATTTACCAAAAAAACAACACTTTGTTTGGAGTTTTGGTTAAAAAATCATAAAACAGGGATTCCTGTAGCGCACAGGGATTCTTGTAGCGCTGGCCAGAAAACGTTACACTAGTGCGTTACAAGAAAATCGTTTTTGCCAAAATAGTCATTTTTCAGTCCGATTTTTTTGGGGGTTTCATCCCTAAGGTGTTAACTACATCAGTTATCACATTTGATACATGTTTTGCCAAGTTTATCATTGAAACAGGTGTCTGGTCATCATGTGAGGGAGATCTTGGCAACTGTATGCAAATTTATGGCAAATGATGACAGACAATGGATTGAGGGGAGATTGACGGGAAAGAAGTTCTCGATTAAGCATTGCGAAGCTAGTGGAGACGCTGGAATGAAGATACATTGCTAAAGAACCGGAATTGGCAGTGAAGAAGGAATTTAGGGTTTTCTTAGCGCGACAGTTGGAAGTAAGCTGAAGACTTGAAGACACCTGGACGGTTAAATTTGACATTCAGATATTCCTAGAATCAACTTTTAACACCTGCAGCAGGCTGGGAGTGAGTTATTCCGTGTGACCTTGGTCATGGCCTGTTAAATTGGGGGTTTTTCTATTAAACCTTATAATGTTGAATTGTTAGAAGAAAACATAAATTCATGTATTCAACGAACTCCCAACGGTGAGAGATCAGTCCAAAAGTTCTAAATGAACATATTTGATGTTAGTAAAGTTCAGCAACAACTCTGTTAAAGTTTTTGGTTCTCTGTTTGACCTAAATTACACAAGCTCGGTACAAAACATTCCCTGCATTGATAATAGAACTGACTGTTAAAAAATCGAGGAAAAACAACCAGGGAGAATCCAAAGGAGAACTGACTATCAAAACTCTAAAAACTTGAGGAGAAAAGGTTGTTAAGTCACTAACAGCATCTGGATATCACAATGCATGGGAGGCCCTGAAAATCCATAAATGATGGAGAATCTCAAGAGAAAGACATGGCCAAGGCCGCCGGACTTCAATCTTTGCAAACACAGTTCTTCAAAAAACCACAGCGAGAAAATATATACAAAAGAAGCTCTGCAGTTGAATTCCAATCTTCTTGAAATCAACCCTGAAATTTACACTGCTTGGAATTATCGAAAACTTGCTATCAAGCAAATTTTGGAATTTGAAACAGACAGCACTGTAATCAAGCAGATTCTTGATGAAGAACTTCGAGTGGTGGAGAGAGGTTTGAAAAGAAACTACAAGTCATATTGTGCATGGTACCACCACAAATGGGTGATAAATATGGGCTATTCCTCTTTAGATCACGAGTTCCAGCTTTTAGATCAGTTCCTTAAAGCTGATTCATGCAATTTTCATGGATGGAATTACCGCAGATTTGTTGCAAAGCTCAAAAATTCTTGTGATGAGGACGAGTTAAAGTTTACAACAAAGAAGATCAATGGGAATTTTAGTAACTATTCTTCATGGCATAACCGAAGTGTACTCTTATCACACATACTAAAGAAAAAATCTGGAGCAATCAGTGCAAAAGAACAGGAATTAAATGAGGAATATGAACTTGTTCAACAAGCACTATTCACAGATTCAGAAGATCAGAGTGGTTGGTTCTATCATTTATGGCTGCTAGGACAAACAATCGCACCAAATGGTCCAACACTAGAGACATCATGGCCTTGCAATGGTTCACAACTGATTTTAAATTTTAATGAGCAGTCACATGCATATGTGTCTTCTTTTGATACTCCCTTTGGTACAGATCATTGCATGTTTTCAGAAGGCATCCCTTTAGTTCTTCATTTCAGTGAGCCAGTGAAAGGGGTGAATGCTTCTACTGTTAGAGTAAAATAATTACTGCTTGAAAGTGAAAGTCTTGTCTGGAGGCCGCTTTCTCCTTACGGGTTACAAGCTAAAACATGGGTTGCAATGTTGAAACTCCCAAGTACAAATTTTAGGTCTGGCGAAACCTACACAATTCAAATTAGAGTAGCAGATACACCTGGAATAATTTCATCAAATGGATACAATTTTGGTTGTCCCACTGTATTAAATTTTAGTTTGGATGTCCACACAATAACAACAACAAGCACTGGAGATAATGTTGAAACAGTTGAATTTGCTTGGGAAGGTGAAAGTTTTTCTCCTTTGGAAATTGATGAGAACAAGTTTCCCATTGAGCTACATTTGGGTGGCTTATCCATTGACAGGAGTTTAGAAAACCTAAACAGAGAATGCTAGAAAAAGAAGAATGGCATGATCATAATCAGAGAGATATGCCAGTGGATATTCAGTCATGGAATACAGGAGGTCCAAGAACCATCCCTTCCAGCAACAGTAGTTCTTGCAATGATCAGGACAGAAGCAACATCCAGTTGACAGTGAGAACAAAGATTTGCAGTTTAGTCACAAGGAGACTCAGCCTGTTCAAAATGATACACCAGCAGAGACATTTGTTGCTGAAAATATTGTGCTTGTAGAAGAAATTTTAGATGAAAAAGAGGATATTGAAATGCACAGATTATTGAGAATTCTGCTTTGTTTTTCCTGTTTTGGGTTATTGAAATTGAATGCAGACCACGAGCTGATGGAGATGGATTTTAGAAAAAAAAAATAGGTTTTTGTTCATAATATACCCAGTCACAAAAAACTCTTTCAGTTTTGCAACAACTGTCAAGGTTTTAAATATTCCGTTTAATCTTTACAGCCTATTTTTCAGGGTTTTAAAAATATTAATATTTTCCTGTTTTAGTGTTCATCTTGTGGGGTATATTATTGTTTATTGGAGATGAATTTTTAAAATACAAGAGAGGTTTTTGTGCATCACGGATATATTCACAAAAACCTCTCTCAGTTTTTACACAGGTGTCACGGATTGAGAGATATGGAGGATTATTTGACACCTATTTTTTAGAAATTCACCATATTTACCAGGAATCCGATTTTGCTATTTTTAGTAAATTAGTTGAAAGTTAGTTAATGTAACTGCTGGGTAGTTTCAATTTCGACCTAATGAAGGGAATATAGAACTACTTATTTGTAATTATAAAAGAGGGACAAGGGTACATAAGAGGGGTTCGAATTTTGGATGGCTAGAGGAGGTCTTTTGGACTTATTGATAAGCTAAGTACTTGACTCTCATGTGTATTTGATGAACATAATTATGAAATATATGATCCATTTTACCCTTCAGTCTGTGTTTTGGTTTCATTTATAGCTTGTTTAGCTACACAATTGATAATTTCATTGCTGGTTTATAGTCTTTATGCTTGTAGTGCTTGTCAGTTGTGAATGAACTTCAATGTCATGTTCTGTTGGATATATGGTTACTATATTATGCATCTCTATTTTTCTTTACTTGTGATTTAGTTCCTATTTGGCTTATGAATGTATTCCCTTTTGTCACCCAAACCTCACAACCAGAAAAACCTTTCAAAAACCCTAAAAACCTAGTTTTGTTTGATTGAATATTTGAGATTGTGTTGCCTTGTTTCTTTGTAGTCTGGAAACAATTTCTGGCACAAACAATACCTATCCCCAAATTCATATTGAAAAAGTGTTTAAGAGCTATACGGTATTTCAAATTTAAAGCAATTTCATTGGCTAACACATGATGACATGGAATTTGAGTTAAAGTTAAAAGGCCCATTTTGAGTTCGAATTTTCTCTAATGCCCAGCGTGTGTCTATGGGGAGCACCTATTATTTTTTTAAGAAGAAGGATGGAACTCTACGATTATGTATAGATTACCATCAACTAAATAAAATGACTATCAAAAATAGATATCCGTTACCTCGCATACATGATCTGTTTGATCGGCTACGTGGAGCAACTGTTTTCTCGAAGATTGATTTACGATCTGGTTACCACCAGGCCCGAATCAAAGATGAAGACATCTTTAAAATAGATTTTAGGACCAGTTATGATCACTACGAGTTGGTTGTTATGCCATTTTGGCTTACTAGTGCCCCAATTGTCTTCATGTGTCTGATGAATAATGTAATGCATAAATACCTTGCAAAATTTGTGGTCGTATTCATTGACGACATATTAATTTACTCAAAGTTTGAAGAAGAACATAAAGAGAATTTAAAAATTGTTTTACAAGAGTTACGAGAACATTAGCTCTATGAAAAATTTAGTAAACGTGATTTTTTTAAGGATAAAATACAGTATATGGGTCATATAGTGACTAAAGAAGGATTTTTTGTTGATCCCGGAAAGATAAAGGAAATCAAAGAATGGCCAGTCCCAAAAGATGTAACTAGCATACGATCATTCATCTGGATTACTGGCTATTATTGAAGATTTATCGAAGGGTTTTCAAGAATTGCAAATCCCATAACTTCTTTACAGAAGAAAGGGAAGAAATTCAAGTGGAGTCAAAAGTGTGAAGATAGTTTTTAAAAGTTAAAAAAATTATTAACCACCGCACAAATTTTAAGAATTGCTGATCCTAATAAATATTTTATAGTATGTACGGACACATGCAATGACGGTTTAGGTGGATTTTTAACTCGGGAAGGACACGTCATCGCTTATGAGTCTAGGAAGCTGAAGATTCGTGAGAAAAATTATGCGACCTATGACTTAGAACTGGCTACTATCGTACATGCCTTAAAAATGTGGTGTCATCATTTAATAGGAAGAAATTTTATATTAATGACAAATAATAAAGGGTTAAAATATATGTTGGATTAAGCTAACTTAAACGCTAGGCAAGCTAGGTGGCTAGATTTCCTTAGCGAGTATGATTTTGAAATCCAACATATTAAGGGCAAAGAAAATAAGGTTGTTGAAACTTTAAGCAAGAATGCAAAACTAAGTTTTGTAGCAGCAATCAGCACCTATAAAACAGATTTAGAAGAACAACTAGAAGAAGGAATAAGACTAGATGAAAATTATCAAAAATTGAAATCCAAGGTAAGAGATAATTTAATTGAAAGTTTAAGTACATGGTATAGTTTAAACGAAAAATGATTATTATTATATAAAGATAGACTATACATACCTAATGTACCTAAGATTAAGTTGTTGATTTTAAACGAAATTCATAAGACACCTTATTCATGACACCCTCATTATCAGAAGACTATAACCATGCTAAGAAAGGATTATTTCTGGCCAAACATGAAAAAATGAATTGGTAGAATACATTGCTAAGTGCTTTGAATGTCAGCAAGTAAAGACTGAACACCAGCATCCAGCTGGGTTACTTCATCCATTACCTATTCCTAGTTGGAAGTGGGAGATAATCAGCCTTGATTTTATTACAGGACTACCTAAAAATCAAAATTTGAGTAACTCAATAATGGTAGTTGTCGATAATTTAAGCAAGGCAGCTCATTTTATACCTGTAAAAACTACTTATAAAGTTGCAAATATTGCTGATATTTTCCTAAAACAAATTTTTCGTTTACATGGAATACTGAAATTAATCATTCCAAATAGAGACCCTAAGTTTACGGGAAACATTTGGAAGTATTTGTTTAAGGGACTAAATACTACATTAAATTTCAGTACCTCCTTCCATCCTTAGACAAATGGACAGACTGAAAGAGTGAATCAGGTATTGGAACATCTGCTCAGAATGTATGTAAAAGAATAGCCAAGTGAATGGAAATATTACTTACACTTAGTAGAGTTTGCTTACAATAATCACTACCAAGCCTCAACAAGATATAGTCATTTTGAAATTTTGTATGGCAGGAAGTGCAATACCCCCATCTCATGGAGTAATCCAGTTGACAGGCTAGTATTAGGACCTGAATTATTAAAAGAGATGGATTTAATTGTACAACAGGTGCAAGGTAACTTGAAAGTTGCATAAGATCGACAAAAAAGTCAAGTAGATCTTAAACAATCTCAAAAGGAGTTCCAGGTAGGTGAACATGTCTTTATTAAGGTGAGACCTAAAAGAGTTCTATAAGATTAGGAAATTGTGCTAAGTTAGCACCCCGATATTGTGGACCTTTTGAAATAATGTCCAGAATAGGACAGGTAGCATATCAGTTAGCTTTACTTCCAAACTTAAAGGTTCATAATGTTTTCATATTTCTGTGTTAACAAAATATGTACATGATGCTACTCATGTTATTAACTAGAATGATGTGCAGGTGGATCCTGAAGGATATTTTCTGGTAGAACCGGATTGTATCCTCAAAAGGAGGGAGATCTCGCTTTGGAATCGCACCATTGGTTAGGTGAAGGTGCAATGGAAGCACCTTAGTCCAGAAGAAGCCACCTAAGAATTGAAAAGCCATATGCAGGATGCATATCCAATTCTATTTCAGCGCAATTCTGAGGACGAAGAATAAATAACATCGAGGACGATGTTATAAATTAAGGGGGTGTGTATGTCACATGCCCCAATTTGCGAAACACTTTTATGTTTTAAGAAACATTATGTTACATTTTATGTAAAGTTTGTAATTAATGAACAAGTGGGGTCAAGAATAATTTAATGTAATTTCAGAATATTTTATTAATAAATAAATGAAAGATGAGACAACAGCTTAGGAAAGATGTGAAATGAGTGTTTTACTGGTCACTTGATGGAGGAGGATGGGTTGAGAGCATATTGACATGTGGCAGCATCCTCAAACTACTTATAGTTGTTGCAGGTGGCAAATTCCCTATTTTTGTGATCATGATTTCCCAGAAAAGTGGAACAAGAGCAGGTGGCTCATTAAGTAAAAACTGACCCAAAAGACCTAGGCATGCTAATAAAACTTTCCATTGAATACAGTTGAGGCTGGTCATTCTGGATTTGTGACCCTTCTGAGTGAATGAAGTTCACAAGAGAATTCAATGGAAGGGCACTAGCTAAAGTAAGTTTAGGTGGATAAGTGCTGAATACCTGAACTAGTGTAGCTATTCTAAGCTGAGTTCATACTGCTGCAAGAAGAACTGAGTTATTGTTAAACACTCGATGGAGTTACAGGGGATTTCTAGACTACATCTCTCACCCAGTACTTCTACCAGGTGGACCAGGAGACAAGCTCGAGGGTCCTGAGAATTGCAGTCCAGCTCTTCCCCAGGAGTTGGTTGGCAGGAACAGGTTCCTTAAGCTATTGTCACCTCATCTATACTTCCAGGTTTTACTTGTTTAGTTCAGTCATTTGATTATTTACTGTATCTGGAAAGTTTAAGATTTATCAATGACATAGCATATTTCTATTTTATTTTTGTTAGGGATCATTAGAAGAAATGCATATGCTGTAAAAGTTAGTAAGTTTTGAACTAGCTAGATTAGGGTAAATAAGTAGAGAAATTCTGAGTTAATTGATAGATAAAAAAAATACCTAAACTGTATTTTTCCACACCTTTTGCAAGGTCGTACTCTTGTACAACATGATAATTTACTTTCAAATAATGGATTTGAATAAAGCATGTATGCAGATGAAATGGTTATATTATATAGGATGTCTATATAAATTGATTATAGGTTTTCTTTTGTACTTTTATTTATTTAAAGTACTTAAATAAATTAAATAGAGATAGAGGAAGAAGCCTAGATATTACAAACTAGTCTGTGTAATATTTTACACAATAAAACCAAAAAAATTCTATACTATAAAATCTAATATATTAACATAAATAGATAATATAGACATAGGAAAACTATTAAGATTTAGTTTAACTTAACAAAGACAATTTATAAGGTTAAACAGTTACCCTATTAATACACCTAAGTGAAAATGCAAACTAGGGTTAAACAGAAAATTGAAAACTAACTCTATACATATTTAAAAAGGATTTAGGGTTCGTAAAAGAACTAATCATTTCATAATAAAGTAAATTCACAATTTATAAATATCAAAACCTAACAGTATTTTCCAAAAGTACAGAAAATAGGTCAATTTATTCAATCAAGTTCATTTCTCTATTTTATTTCCGAAAATCATTTCTGAAAGAATAATTATGTTACTATCAAATTATTCCACTGTCAAAAGCGCTCAAATAATAATTCATTTGAAGAGAAACAAATTAATTATTAAACTACTTAACCCTAAACCCCCGAAAGGTAAATAACAATAAAAATAGTTAAAATAATCACATTATATAAATATTATCCAAAATAGAGATATTGTTAATTCAGCTTTAAGATGCAAGAATTCTTTTAATATCAAAAACAAAAATGAACAAACATAGTCTCGGCCTATGGCGTTTTACATCGCCAGTGAAAACTTAAAATCCTGAATAAAAGTATCTACATACAAACAAAGTTCACTTAAAAACCAACATCTGTTTCGGCTACGAAAACCCTTCCAAAACAAAGTTCCGTAAGAATAGCCATTAAGGATTTTAAAACCCTAACAAATCCTTCTAAAATGGCCCAATGGCCTGTTCAATTAAACTCACGGCTTAAATCCACTATCAAACAACATCACTATAATTCAACCATGGCCGAAAAGCCTCAAAAAATTAATTCCTTAAGTCACAACTATGAAAGCCTCAAATCCTTTCACTACAAAACAACCACTAAGGCTTGGAAAGCAAACAAAGTATCTAATAGCCGCAGCTGAATAAGTAATCAACAACACACGACGGTATCATCTTAATCCACCATACAACTCATGCAGGAGAACCCCAGGTGAAACCGAGGCTTACCAGGGTGGATTCCCTCATGGAAACTTGTTGGTGGTGTCCTTCAGAACCGAGCTCTGGTATTGAGAGCCCGCACAAAGAAAACCTCAATATGTTAGACACAAATAATTAACGAAATAATAATTTTCTAGAGTGTAGAAGAGTTTTTAACAAATTTGATTCTTACCTAAGGGAGCTTGCACATCTTCCTTGACGTGGAGAGCAAACCCAAGCCTCCTGTGGAGCACCGTCAAAATAAAATACAATTCAAAGGTTTCAATTTTGAAGTCCCAAGCCACAATGATGTATGGGTCAAATCCACTATAGGAAGAAAGCAATAAAGCAGAGAACCCAACACACTCTTTCAAGCAACTCTTTTCATACTATGTGAGGTTAAAAGCACTAACATAGTACAAAATCACATAGTAAAAATGATGGTGAAAACAGATAAAGCTTACAACACTCTTTTTGACAATCAAAACCACCCTACGACAGCATCAAACACCATGCTCACTTTTATAGCGCCAGATCTTGAAGGACAAACTTGTAGAGGCTAGGTAACAGCGAAGAGAAGCACCTACATCGTTATGGTAATGGGGATGGAAAGCTCCTACATAGAAGAAAACAATGGCAGTGTAAAAACTAAACTTGCAGAGGAACTCGGTGGCTTATGGAAGGACTGTGTGCAAATAATTGTAGGATTGGCAACAAGCCTGGCGGCCATGAGCTCGCAACTCGACCACCCCACAATAAAGACAAACAAAATGAGATTTTTTAGGGTTTGGAACAAGTTTTATATGAAACCTCAAGGTCAACAAAACCTAATCATTGAACACCAACTACATTTCCACCAAGTTATTTGAAAATCATGGGTTTCATGCTATAGTTCGGAAGTCTCGTTAACCTACACAAATCATTGTTTAAAATTCAAAACCTTAGGGTATTATTGCTTGGTATGTTTATCCTCATTTTCTTTTCTTTGTTTATTTTATAAACCAAAGACTTTGTGTTTGAGAGGTATTCATATACACTAGGGTCTTATGCATAACTTTAACTTTAACTTTTGCATATCTATGTTCTCCTCATTTTACATAATGTTTACTATTGGTATTAGTAAGATACAAACAATGGAGGATGAACCAACATTATATAGAAATACTTAACCATAGAGATCCTTGAGCTAGGACTTAGTATAATCATGGATTTAAAATTATAAATATATGCATTGTCAACAAAAAACTCATATAAAATGAGATTTTATATACAAGAAAATTAAATACAAATACTTGATTAAGGAGAATCATTATAATAGAATAATTAAAGTTTTGGAAAGAACTTGAATAAATATAAACATTACTTTATACCAAACACTAGCAATAAATATGTAGTTTTGGTCACAAGTATGTTTAACATATCTTTTAGTTTATAGACTTCTTAGGTTACTGTGCTCTTAATGGCAGAAGTAGATCTGTCCATAACATGCACCATCTAAAATAAAATACAAGTCTATAACTGAAAACACAAAAAGGAAAGTAATGGAACAAGTACTATGGTAGTAAGCATAACTGAACTAAACCCATTCTTTTACAATAGTGTTTTTACAAACATTTATGCAGGTTTCTAACAATAGAAATACCAACAATACCTCTTACGGGGTCAAGCTACAAAACAAACAATTTAACTAGCATTTTATCCTATGCTAGTTGAGTGATATTCTCGATCTGGAATTACTGGTAACAAAACTGCTTACTTGTATAGAACCTATAAAAGAAGCATCACTTCACTGCGTTAGCTGTAAGCTAAGTAAGCCCCGATCTCAACTAAGGTTCTTTCCTACTTGTCAGAATACAGTAAAAACACACATAGTATCAGGTTTAGATGTAGTTTTATTTCCTGTCCTTTTTAAAACATAAACTGCTGAATTTAACATTCATAACATAGTACCTCAAAGATAAACAAATAAATTATATATAACTAAAGAATTACAATGCTCAATTCTAAATAGGACTGTTTGAGTAACCGCTATCAGTTATTGGTTCTTAGGTAGTGACATCTTTGAACATTTTATGTTACATGAAAAATTTTAAATTTTTATGAATTTTTGGGTTATTACAGATAAATTTTCACGAAGGATTAAGATCGGACAAATTATATTAATCCTGCATCCATCACATGGTTGAAATTATTTCCTCTAAAAAAATATCAACGATTACAAAAAATTGCGGAAAGGAGCTTGCGGAAAGTCAAAATTTTACGTTTCTGAATCCCGCATCCCACATCCCGCAATCTGGAAAGATCAGACAACTGAAGTTAGTTCCACTAAAAGAGATCGATGATGTGGAAGAATAATTGTGGAAAGAAGCTTGCAGAAAGGAACTTGTGAAAATAATCTTGTGGAAAGGAGTTTGTGGAAAGGCAAAACCAGACAATCGACATTCCACATCCCGCATCTCGCAATATGGATATCGATGTCGATAAAACGCTCGATGAAGATCAATGGTGGGGAATCACTGATGAGGAAATCGAGGTGTGGAAACACAATTTCAAGGAGGAAATCTATGTGATAGATTGACGGACCAGAGAGATTCAAAATTAGATCAACGGCCTAGATTGATTATGAAGAAGGAGATTGCGGAAGCACCAGAAAACATTAAGTTGAGCTACAGAAATGATCTCTGAGGTGCAGGATCAATGGATTAATGTGAAAGGATGTTATGGAAGGTGTGATATTTATATATAAAAGGGCACAACAATGAAATGTGTGTTTGTTCAGAAGAGATGCAATTGTTGAAAGAAGATTAAACGCAGAGAAGTATTTAAGCAACGACTTGAGTAAGAAGGAAGATGTCTCTATAGTTCAAATTACATGATTAGAATCAGAGACAAGTGGGTGTAACAAAATTCAATGGGAGAGAAATCATGAGAAACATATTAGGGTGGAAGGGCGGCGCTAGGGCAGGAAACAAGCATGCAGGGGGTTGTTGCCTCCTTTCAGTTGTAGCTGATAAACTAGGGGGTTGTAGCCTCCTTCCAATTGTCATTGGTAATAGGGTGTTGTAGCATCCTTTCAGTCATAGATGATAAACCAAGGGATTGTAGTCTCTTTCCAATTGGCATTGGTAAATAGGGTGTTGTAGCATCCTTTCGATCGTAGTTGATAAACCAGGGTGTCGTATCCTCCTTCCAATTGGTATTGGTAAACAGGGTGTAATACCATCCTCTTCTATAGCAGCATACAAACTATTTGTAAAACACAATTTTGCAGTAATAGGATGTATTGGTGTTTTACCCTATTGGGATTCCACGTTAAATTTGTGTTCTGTGTTTTCATATTGTTATGTGTTTTAATGTTAATTTTAATAAGTGGTTAAATTAACTAAAAAATTAACAATACCGATTCACCCCCCCCTCTCAGTATTGATTAATAAACCAACATTTGGTTATATGTTATTGTGAGTGAGTCGCAATATAGTCGTGTCATAGTTTATCCCAAGTTACCGTCAGTGAAAAGTGTTTTTGATATCATAATTCTTTAGACTAAGAAATATATATTCTTATAAAGTTGGACCAAAATTTGTTCTGTCGAAGTAAAATTTGGTCGCAACCTAAATCATGTTGCAGTAAAATTCGGTCGAAGCCAAGTGAGTCTGTCCAGATAAAAGTTTGTTGGGTAAAAACATTTGTCGCAGTAATTTTGTCACAAGTGTTTTGGTTGCAAGACTTTCCATGAAAGTTAAAAGGGAAAGAAAAGTTTATGACTGCATAGTAACTCAAGTCTACTGCTGAAGTAGCCCTCTTTCCCGAGATTTGGTATCATAGTAGGTTTCGTAAATAAATCTTGTCTTAAAAGTGAAAAATTAATTTTCTGAGGAAAGTTAAAAAAATTAAAAATTTCTTCCACTTCTAGTTCACACATGTCGAGTTTGCAAACTCTAATTTTTACATAAAATAATTATTAGTATTGGTCTCTAACAATGAAGGCTTTGTTCATAGGTCAAGATGTTTGGGAGATAGTTCAGAATGGTTATGCAGAACCAATATATCAGTTGGTTTATAACAATATCACACAAGCTAAGAAAGATGCCCTGAGAGAACATAGGAATAAAGATGGAAAAGCTTTGTTCTACATACATCAATCCATGCATGAAAGCATAATCCCAAGAGTAGCATCAGAAATTACCGCTAAGCAGGAATGGGACACATTGGAGACCATATATCAAGGCTTGAACAAGGTAAAAACTTCCAAGTTGCAAATTCTGAGAAGAGATTTTGAATCCCTGTCAATGAAAGATACATAGTCAGTAGAATCATTCTACACTAGAGTTGTTGGTTTGATAAATCAACTGAAATCGCATGGAGAAAACATATAGGAACAAAGGGTGATAACCTTGGAACAAAACAAAGATATGTCGGTGTTCACCATTGATGAGTTGCAAGCTTCACTCATCAACCATGAACACAAAATCAATAGATCAAATACATCATTGGAAGGTGCATTCGCAACACAGTCATCCATAAGTTGTGGTAGAGGAATGGGGAGAAACAATTCTAGAGGAAGACAAAGAAACTTCTCAATAGGAGGATGCAGTAATAGTCCCGTAGATGTCGGTGATGGAGGACAAAATCAAAACCCAAGTGAGACAATTGGTCAAAAGTTTGATAAATAAAAAATTCAATGTCATTATTGTAATAAATTTGGTATGTATGCATGTGAATGCAGAAAGAAACAATATGATCAAGGAAGACAAAGACAAAACCAGTCGACGAACACATACAATTCGTCAAGCGCAATTTTGATGGCATGCACATCCCCAATTGAATGCAATACGATCCAAGAAATTCCATGTGACACATGGTATTTAGATTTAGGCTACAACAATCATATGACTGTTAATTTAAATTTGTTTTCCAGTCTAGATAATTCAGTTCAAACGGATGTTACACTTGGAAATAACGTCCAAGCCAATGTTTTGGGAAAAGGTACCATTGGTATTCTAACCAAACAAGGGGAGTGAAAGTTTATTCATGATGTGTATCATGTCAAAGGTCTAAAACACAATTTATTGAGTATTGGACAACTGATATAGAAAGACTACAGAGTCTACATGGAAGACAATCACTGTGTGAATAAATACACACGTCCAAGAAACCAACTGATAGAAAAAGTGCCAATGACAATAAATCACTTGTTTCCATTGAAGATAGTTCTAGACATGAAAGGAAAGAAAAATACAAGGTCTTCATTCAAGGCAGAAAGCAAAGAAGCAATCATACATTGTGACAGAAATAAAATGACAGTTCTGAAATTCAAGTAGTGTTTCAAACAGAAGTTCAGGATGATTCCTCACTGTGGCATTTCAGATTTGGACATTTTATTTTTGGTGGGATGAAGCTATTGCACAAAAATAAAATGGTGAAAGGATCTCCATTGATCGACAAACCAGAGAGAGTTTGTGAAGGCTGCATTTTTGGTAAGAAGCATAAAGAAACATTTCTAGTTGGAAAGTCATACAGAGCATGCACACCACTTAAGATTGTGCACTCTGATATTTGTGGTCCAATGTAAACATCATCCATTGGTGGCTGCAATTTCTTACTTGTATTGGTGACTACTCAAGAAAAACTTGGGTATATTTTATGAAACATAAATCTGATGCATTTAGTTGTTTTCAATAGTTCAAAGCAATCGTGGAAAACCAGAGTGGACACCACATCAAAATCCTAAGGACAGAAAGAGGCTATGAATATGTTTCAAATGAATTTCTATTTTTTTGCAAAACCCATGGCATACATGTAAGAAATTCACTGCGCGGTATACATCTCATCAGAACGATATCACAAAGAGAAAGAACATAACCATTATGGAGATGGCGCATAACATGTTGGCAGCCAAGCATTTACCAAATGAATATTGGGTTGAACCAGTTGCAACTACTATATATATTATGAACTGGTTTCTAACAAAGAGTGTGAAGAACAAGGTTCCTCAAGAAGCATGGACAGGTATGAATCATAGTGTTTCCCATTTAATTTTTTTTGGTTTTGTTGCATATGTTCATGTTTTAGATGAGCTGAGCAAGAAATTAGACAAAAAGGGACATAAATGTATTTTTGTTAGCTACTCTAAAGACACCAAAGCATACAAGTTGTATGAACCTATCGCAAGGAAATTAATCATTAGTCACAATGTTCAATTTGTCGAGAATGAATCATGGGATGGAACCTTCGAGAATAATGTTAAGATTGTGTCGAATGTTGATCATGAAGAAATGACGGAGGAAATGTTTCAAATACCACATGCAATTTAATCGGTCGCAGCACTGTCGTATCCCATAACACCATTACATGGTTCAGCACAAGGAACATTGACACAAGACGCAACTCAAGCTACACCGACAAGCACACCAAGAGGACAACATACTCCATCAAGAAGTTCGTCAAGGTCAACATCAACAGATCCAGTGAAGACAAGAATTTTGCGTGGAATATATGAAGCTGGTACACCAAATTCCTTCTCTCTCTTTCAATTATTTTCTCAAATAGATGATCCACTCACATTTAACAAAGCTGTCAAAGAAAAAGTATGGGCACAAGTCATGGATGAAGAAATGCAATGCATTGAAAAAAACTATACATGCTGGGCTGCTGTGTGAACCCTCTTGCGACCATTCTTTACTGGTGCTTCTGCACGTTCCCATCAGCAAGTTTCAAACTAGGGTGGCTTGGGATGATCCATAGGTGAGTGTTGGGGGCCTGTTTTCCATAGGAAAATATAGGCATAATTTGGCCATAATTATGCTTGAGAATATGAAGAGTTTGGTCGCACGATAGAGGAAGCTGTAATGGAGGAAGAAGAGTTGTGACAGAAGTAGTGCTTGAAGAAGAACTACGCCAGAAGTAGTAGTGGGAGAAGATCTCATGAAGGAAGAAAATACTTCATGAACAAAGAGGACATCCACGACAAAAGGAACCATGATAGAATAAGAGTACACTAGTTGCGAATTATAACTCAATGATCATGGGTAAGAAGTCAGTATAACTAAATGATTGTAATTTTGGATTGATAGTGCCTACTGTCAGTAGAACTAAATTTGAAAAATTAGGAATGACAACCTGTCAGATAAAAAAATAGATTTAGTTGATTATGACATGTAATATCCTATAAAAGAGAGAACCCAAGTTGTGTGGGTTGGTCTCTAGGTCTTTATTGGATTTTTTCTTAGAATAGTTGTAGATTTGTAGAGAAGAGATTCGATCCAGGCTGTGTGCGGATCGACAGTAGAGTGAAGGAGAGGAAACTTTAGAGATCAAAGAATAAAGAGCATGATAGGAGATAAGTATGCTGAGAGTGTAGAGAAGATATATAACAGAGTTTGGAGTAGAGTGCAAAGATGAGAGGTTTTATATATTTATCATGCTTGATGAAGAGAACCTTTGTCATTTTTACCAGATTGGTATCCACGTTAAATGTTGTCTCAATGTGTATTTGATGAATATGTCTATGTTGAATGAATGCATACTGTGAATAAGTAGGTATGAATAGATTGAATAACATTTATATATGAATGAGTTCTTAGATGCATTTGTCGCATTATTGATAGATAGAATATGTGCTAAAGCTTTATATCATTGTTGTAATCTATGTCAACGGACAAGTTGAGTAATATATTGAATGAATATAATAAGAATAGGAAACACCCCCTAGATATAGTCAAGTAAGCTAGTAAGGTGCCGAGGAAGAGTAAATCCCCACCCAACTACAGAAACCTGGTTCTGGTAGTTACCCATAGAGATATGTCAGATGAGACTACATCTACGTCGCAGGTTTTGCCGATTGAGCCATCCTCTATCGAGCCCATATATTGGGCTTTGTTGACCGACAAGCAAGGGTCTAAACCTGGGTCAAACGAGGAAACCCCAACAACCATCTTGATTCTATTCAGTTTCTCAGGAAGCACCATCTTTTTATTTTAATTAGAGCTTTGGTATAGTTTTGTCACAGAATCCCACATCTCAAATACATTATTTTTCCCTCTACTATGTGGGATGATGTGGTCCTAGATTGCATCAAGGAGAATCCGTTGAGCCTTAATATTCTTCTTTTCATAAGCGCCCTTTATCCTAGCATCTATAGGAATAATTATGGGACTTGCATATGTACTCTCCATAATGTCCCATAACTCACTTTCTTTCAAAAACAACACAACCCTAGCCTTCCATGCACTGAATTTTGAGGCCCCAACCAATTGATCCTCCACATGCAAACTACTATCCATCTCTCTAGTCAATATGGATATGAAAACAACTATATCAATGAGAAACAATAAACACAGATCTGTCCCTTACATGCCAAGACCTGAAATATTTATCTCATATCTCTCCTCCAACAATCAAATATGATAGATCTGGCCTCCACCAACTACGATTTCACTCCTGCACTTCATATCTAGATAGATATGGTCTCTATCATGTTGATATCGACTATATCTATCTCAAATCTAGACTCCCACACTTCATATCTGAAGGATATAACATGTACAACCAGTTTATGAACCCTACTCTTCATATCTGGTAGATATGGTCACCCTCTTCGTAGATATGACTCCACCACTGAATCCTCACACATATCTGGTATGCTGCTCACATATTTGAGTGTGATTTCCCTACTCTAAGCTATAATGAGGCATTGATACCATGTTAAATTTTCTTAGACGTCTCCACTTGCCCTGAAAAGTGAGATATCAATTCGACCACAATATTCACTAATCCCATATTAAATACACTTCTATAAAAAAAACATTTGTATTAAATGCAATCCTTACAACTCATAAACAATCGAGAAATCACACATGACTCAAAAACGTATCCTGTAAACTCCAATGGGGAAAACAACATAGAGTGGGGATTTATTCTTTCTTGATCCCACATAAAATATAATATAGAATAAGTACAATAATATTTAGAGAAACACCTAGTGAACTCGAAGGGCCAAAGCTCTAGATCTGGCAGTAGTGGCAACTGCTTCTCTAGGATAAAGCATCCCCAACAGTACACTCTCACTCTAGAGCTCTCAAATATGACTCTATCAATATCTAGATGTTGTAATCTTAGTAAAACCTCACAAGAATGATTCCTCAATTGTCATGTTCTTCTCTACTATGCTACAGGATAGCTATATGTCCTCAATCTTTGAAAATGGCTGCCAATAGTACAGTTGCATCTGTCTTCCTCATAAACACATCCCAGTTGTTCTGCACTCAGTATGAATTCAATTGAACCTCGATGGACTCTCTTAAGTTATTGATGAAGGACCCTTAGCTCTGTGGGATCTCTTATCCTCCCACACATATCAACATCTAGTTGACGTCACCCACATGTGTGACATCCTGTCGATGTTGCTTCTCATGTCCTCCTCACCAGTTTCTCATGTTGTTACTACTCTTCAATATTTTGAGAGTCTCAGTGAATCAACTGTGTCACTATTTGGAGGAAATAAATCTTTAGTCTTTGAATATTTGTTCTCTCAATTCCCTTAGGAATTCACCCACAACTATCTCAGATGGTCCACCCTCCTTTTGTAAAGTACTTCTCATCGCTGCTTCGATCTCCTGATGCTAATGAAAGATAGTTTATTTTTCCACCCTCAATGCCTCTTTATAAATCACTTATAAATTAGGTCACCAAATCCTAATTAGGGTTCCAAAACCCTAATTTCACTTTTGTTCCAAAAATCATACTGCTGCATTAAAAAATGCATGCATGCACTTTTGCATGTAACTAGAAAAGGTGTTTTAACTCACAACATGTCTCCACTTCTAAATCCATGACACTTAGTAGATTGCATGTCACACTCTATCCTCCTTCCTGTGTTGATAAGTGCCTCCATGCTAATAATTCCATATGGAGGACATCCAAAGTTACCCCATATCTCAACAAATATGTACAAACTTCATACATTTTAAAGATAAAAAGATGGAACCTAGTCTATGAGAGGCATGACCATCACAAGAGATACCCGTGTACAAAAAACACACTAGATTTATACCAACATAACCATGATCATATCCCCATAACACATAGGATGAATTCAAAGAGTTGTACCAAGAGAGAGGATGACATACCAAGATCCAAGATGAGATCTATCCATGAAAGACATGTGGAATCACAAAAGAACCCCACAACCATGAACCATACCTTTTCCAAGATCACAAGATTATGAAACAATATAAAAACAAAAATCTGCTCTAGGTAGATTGATTACATAAACCTCGCAGCCATCTTTCCAATGAACCAAGAATTCTGTAATTTCTATACCATATGAGAAAGTTATGTCATTTTTGGTGAGTCTCCTCATTCCTCAAAGAAACCCATAAATTGCTCCTCCAAAAATTTTCGCACTTATTCTCCAAAGATGCACAGTGGAAAGAGAAAATAGGTTGATGATAAAATTGAATTGTTTGGCCTTCTATTTATACACTTCATCATGATCTAGTAGCTTCTTTTAGTGTCTCCTTAAACTCATCCTTAATTCGTGGATCTCCATGTTTTAAGGGTGTCTCAAGGGTTAGTACACCACCTTAAGGACCCATCATGACACTTCATGTCAAAACTTCAATATCACTTCATATCTTCTCCAAACGTGGCCTTAGGGCTTGAACACATCATCAGCCTTGGTGGATACGCCATTAGTTCTTGTGGGGATCCTTGAAACTTCTTGTGGTCATCTAGTGGGCCAAAGTACCACAACTTTCGGGGTCATGTGGACTAAGAATTATTATTTTGGGAGTACTTCAAGATTCATACCAACTTGCTTTAGATCAATTTTGGGGACTCTATAGGGACTTCTTTGCCATGGGTCATGTAACCTCAAACTCATGGGAATGTGGACCAAACACCATTGCTTGTGGGTTTCTTCACCTTTTATTTGAACATTACCTTGTGGACCAATCCTTATTACTACGGGGGCTACTTCTCATGGTCATATGGACCAATTCTTTCGGTCATGTAGACCCAACACCACTACCTTTTGGGTTATATGGACCCATCATCATGATTTTGGAATATATTTTATACTTAATCCCGATATGTTTTCCACCAACCTTAGGGGCTCTCTAGGGCCTTCTCCAACATGGGTTATGTGACCCCACCCACAGGGTCATGCTGAGATCACCAATAGATTCTTTGAATTATGATCATTGCGAAAACAAATTATCGACTCCATTTTTTACTGTGCCAGGGGGAAATCAAAATATTGTTCTAGAGGAGGTTTTAAACAAACACAGTATTAGTCAAGGATTTAAAAATAGCATGCTGGAATCCATGGAATTGGAGTTATCAGTGAAGGACATATTTTAAAATACATTGTTGGCAGGCATGCCATTGGATATAGGAGTGCACAACAACCATATTGTCGTGGGAATGACATCCTAGAAGTATTATCATTCATCTCACATCAATCAAGGTCCTTCTGCAAGAAATTAGAGTGTTGCTGGGCATCCTCTACAAGAATCAATACCAGAAGAGCTGAAAGCTACTAATCAATTTCAAAGTAGCGAATTAATACATGGAAGATGTCATCAATTTCCCTCTCCATCTCCAGTGAATGAGAAACCTCACCCCCATCGCCAGTTCAATGGATCAATAGGTATGGTTGGAGAAAACTATCAATGCAATATTCAATTCGCCAGCAACCGATGGTTGGTCGACATGGAATTGGAGTTAAGAGTGAATGAGTACGGTCATATTATCCCAGGAGAGACATATGAGCAGAAGTATGGGAGCCAATAATTTCATCAACCTGATGTCAATGAAGTTTCTCCTGATATTCCACTGAATCCACACATCCACAATACAATTTTGGCATGGAGTGAATCCAAGGCTTATGACTGGATGCAGTACTTTCATCAATCTGGCATCAATCAAGATTTCCCTAGGGTTCCAATGAATCAAGATTTCCGTGAGCTTTAGGCTTGTGACTGGAAGCAGTACTAGAACGAGTGTGCGACTCAAATGGGAGGAACCCATGGAAGGCATGGAGGATCATCATCAAAGGAAGAGGAGAAGTATGCGGGTACTGTTAATAAGTTTGTAGCTCCAAAAAAGTAAGGCGATAAAATTCATTTCATATTTTATTTTGCATATTTCGATTATAATTATTTTGCATTTTGTCAATTACATTTGATTATATTTGTTTTGCAGCTCTTGAATCGTGAATAGTGTGCAATTGTGGGACAATGACAGATCTTATTATGGAAGTGATCTTATGACATATGCCTTCTATATTTATGATATATTGATACATATAGAAGGCATTTTTTTAATTTTATGAATTTTAGGTAGTGTTGCGTATTTGCTAAAAAAATTTAACCATTGCAATAGGATGTACTGTATATTCCTCTTGGTTTGAGGTATTAGGGGTTTGAATCTTGGTCTTTTTGAGTGACAGTTGTTACAATTTATGGTTTAGATTGGAATTTTGAGAGTATTAACTGGATATAATATCATTATTCTATTCTTGATGCTTTGATTAGCTATATGTTTTAAGCTAGTGGGTGGACTGAACTTTTATTTTTGGTATTTTGATTAGATATATGTTATAAGCTAGTCTATGGACTGAACTTTGAGCAAAATTGGCTTATTCCTCTGCAAAAACAATGGTGTAGTGGAATATGTGTTTTTTTGTGAATATATCTTTGATGGTCTCTTTAGGAGAGATCAGACACTTTGAGAGAAAATAATTTTTGTGGCTCTTACTGTGTCATAACCAGTTTCTTTAGTATAAAAGAAATGTCTTTTTTTGCTTGAAAAAAAATGTACTGTATGTTATTTGCCAAACTGCAAATTAACAATGTATCATCTCATGTTTTGGTTTTTAGTTTCTCTTTGTTTGCAAAACATAGTGGTTCTTCCATATTTAAAATTTTCCATCACAATTTTATACTACTAGAGTATGCCATGTGATCTTTGAATGACAACCTACATTTTTTTATGTATTCATATATTTTATAATTGTATGAAAGTAAGCATTACTCTCAATTTTGCTAAAATTGCATCTTTTTAAAAGGGCAACTTATTTAGTATTCTATTTTGTAAAGACATTGAATGCTAATGATGCATCTAACTTATCTTCTTGTTCAAATTCTAAGTATGAGTGTCAAAACTTCTTTATTATTCAATTTTGTAAAATGATTGAAGGCAAGTGAAGGATCTAGCTTATGTGTTGCTTCAAAATTTAAGAATGTCTGTTGCAACCCAAAGTATTTATTATTCTCTTTAGTAAAAGCATTAAAAGCATTGAATGGTTGTGATGCATCTAACTTATCTTCTTCTTCAAATGTAAAGTATATGTTTATGTGCAATATGATAGAGTAAGGGGTTCATATTTGAACGCCTAGTTCCTCTTCTAAGAACTTTTGAAAAATACTTTGTGAGACCTAGAGCCCAAGGAGAATAGCCATAAAAATTACATTTTTTTTTATTTCCATCATGCTCAACCTACTTTATACTCTCTTTTACCATATTCTATTTTTTTAGGATTCTCAAATCTTTATAGTAAATTGAGTGGTTTTGTTTTGTAATTTCTTCCTACTTTTCACAATGCATCATTAGTTTTTACGTTCTCTTTATTTGCAATCCACTAGAGGTTTCTACATATTTATAGTTTTTCATCTCATTGTTTTACTACTAGCTTATGAGAAGTGGTCTTGAAATGATAGTTTGTAATTTTTTTACCATGGCAACTTCTATATTATTCTCTTCTCTTAAAGCATTGAATGCCACTAATGTGTCTATCTTATATGCTTATTTAAATTTTAAGAATGTGTGTTGCAACTTCTCTGTTATTCTCTTTTGTAAAATCATTGAATGACATGATATATATATATTAGCTTCTTAATATTTTATGTATGTGTGTTTTATGGTGTATGATAGATTAAATTAATACAATGCCATGGTTTCTAATTTATGTTTACTTGCAAAGCATTCAAGTTTCTTCCATATTTATAATTTTCATCCCATTGTCTTACTAGTAGGTGATGGGCCATGGAATTGTACCTATTTTACACTATCTTTTCCATACTTTTAATACCTTCTTGTATTACCATGAATGCTTATTAATCAATTTTTATGCTTATGTGTTGGATTTATACCTAAGATGGTTTCCATTTCCATTTCGCTAGTATTTCATGTTAATTGTGATTAACATTAGAAAAATAACATATTTTGCACTTATATTTGAAACATGGATGTGTTTAGTGATTTTTGTAAAACCAACTCCACTCCATTTGTTGTTGCTCCATGATAGAGCGAATACTTCATATTTTTTATACTTTTTTATACTTTTTGTTCAATCATTCTCGACGCCTACACGAAGATGGTTCCACTTTTTAGTGCCATTATAAAGATAAGAAACATAAGTCCGAAAATGAAATCCATTACGCATATGCGTTATGGATGGTTTCGTTCGGGAAAACTGTTTCCTAGAACTGAGGCAAATATTGTTTAAGCTATATCGCAAGTGCGGTATATCGCACTTGCATTTTTTATGAGTTACAAATCGCAAGTGCGATATATCGCACTTGCGATATGTAAAACTTAAAAAAAACCTCTATTTTATCATTTTGCATTGAAGGCTGCACAGAATGGAAACGAGATATATCAAGAAGGAGATTTGGAGGGCATACGATTTGGAGGGAGGAGATCGATTTAGAGTACATATGATTTGGAGGGAATGAGATCTATTTAGAGTGCATATGACTTAAAGGGAATACAATTTGGATGCAATGGAAGGTAAGAATTGCATTGTTGTTTTGGTTTAGGATAAGAAAGAATTGTTTTGTTTTTTGTTTTTTTTGGATTAGGCAAGAATTGTTTTGATTTTTTCTTTTAATTTAATAAATTTTTAATTAAAACAAATAATGAAATATTAATTCAATTTAAAATTGTTTTTTTTTATTAACAGACAACACAAATCTTGAATAAAATGTCCAAAACCAAACCACCAACAAACTAAACCCAAACCCAAATCCAAACCCAAATCCAAACATCGAACTAATGGAGGAGGAACATGATAGGAATTCTGAAATTATTGCTCATTTGGGTGCATTGAGATGCCTTAGTTCAATTTTTAGAGGGGGGACCACATAAGACAGACATTGGGAGAGGCTTTAGATAACATTAAAAATACAATTTCCAATGCTGAGGGAGCATTGTACAACATTAGCTCCTATAGGGATTACCAAAGGAAATATTATTTCACTCGAATGAGCTAAAAAGAAAAATACGTAAAGAAATTAAAGATAACAAAAGATCAGTTTTTTTCACTATTTCGGGACCCTAGCACATGATTGGTTCCTAGCACTCAATTGGTTCCTTGCACTAGTCGACCACGTATTTCTATAGATTGGTGCATAGAACCAAATATTAAAGCCAATTGGATGGATTGTTGGTACATGGTATTCAATGAAGACCCTCATGGGAATAGACACATCTCATTCTATTTCCTCATGAAATTGTATGCCAAATTTATATTGGGTAAACATGTAAATTACTTTGATATTTGAGAGTTCCAGGGGGTAGGACATGGGATTCCCCAAGATAGGAAAGGGGAGAGGACTGATCCAAACCATGTGTGATGACTTACGCACACACCAAACTACCCTTGTTTCTATTCTCCTGTAGGTCCTATGATTGATGACACATAGGAGGCATTGTTCAATTTGGAAGATAAATTGCTTCGACATGGGACTGCTGTCGAGGGAAATGTAGGCCAAGGGGTTGACACATATGGGGCTGGCACATCTAGGGCTGACACATCTATGGCTGACAAATATGGGGCTGGACCATCACCCACAGAGGATCCAGTAGGTCTCCCCACCCTACTCAATCTAGAGATCAAAATGGACATGCAGAGGGTTGAGAGAATCATGTCATGCCGCATCCTTCCACCACTTGTCGAAACATATGCTATGGTCCTTCTTCGGAGTTTCGTGGAGATGGGTTACTCCAATATGTAAGTCAAACTCATTCTTCACATAGTTTATTATTTTTTATATCATAGTGTTCAATTGTTTCATAAATTATTTATATTTTAAGTATCTCACAATTTACGTGAAAAAATTTGCAGCTGGTGTCCAATGAGACCCTAGAATTCCATACTTTGTCGGTTGATGCTCATGATATGGATGTAGCATTCAATGCTACATATCATTTTTGTGCTTCACCATTACTTGTAAGAACATTAAATTTTTATTTATAATCATCATTTACATATTTATAGTAGAGATTGGCACATTTAATACATCCTAATATTGATATGATATATTTTATGCGGGTTGGGCATGATGAGTATGTAGCATATGAGAAAAGTCCATCCCAGATAGTCGAGGATTCACAAGTATAGGTATCATTTAAATTATACTTTTAATGATTCAACATGTACTTTTTTAATTATTTGAAATTGTCAAATTGTATCTTTATGTTTTTTTACGTAGGAACGTATGCTCGATAGAGTTGTCCACCGAGCGACCTTGCTCACTCATACATATGCCCATCCTTTTAGTCTGGTGTCAATTATTTCACCCACTAGTTACACACCTTTTCATGTCCCCCAGGTATATGTATATCTCGCTTATCTTATATCTATGTTTCCCCAATTGTCCCTCCATGTAGCATAGTTTTCTTTGTACATGCAAGTATCTTTTTGTTGCACCCATCAATTTGATGATATTGACATATATATTATTTTATGCATCTTGATAGTGAGCAAGTGGTGCTTGAAGAGCACTCAATCGAGGCCGCTTCTCACCTACCTCTCCCCCTCCAGGTACATGTATGTCTCATTTTCTTTGAAAAAGTCATTGTCCCTCCATGTAGTATAGTTTTCTTTGTACATGCAAGTATCTTTTTGGTGCACCCATTGATTTGCTGGAATTGAAA
>LPNX010598771.1:197310-247821 GCA_001517045.1 Pseudotsuga menziesii | reverse complement strand
TTTGTAATGTTTTTTTTATTACTAACTTATGGTTATAATAATAATATAATGATTTTTTAAAATCACATCTTAACCAAATATCAATTTAGTGTAGGAACTATTTTTGTTTGCGAAATAAAGACCTATTTATGATAAATCTGATTATTAAAATCTAAAAAGTATATATACCTTTCTCTTTAACCTATAACATCTTGAAAAAACACATTTCTCAATAATTTATTAAATGAATAGAATAAATACAAAATGAAACATCTTTAAATTTTTAAGATATTAAAATCAATAATTAAATTATACCTAACACAATGGTATATCTCAAAAAGCCATGGGGTATATTCCCCCACAAAAGGTGAGTGTAACTTCCTTTTTAACATCAATCGAATATCTTTTGATACCCTAATAATTAACTATTTAAATTCCTTTTGATGTGTTTTCACTCGCATCTACTTTGCAGATTTTCAAGTATTATTATAATTTAATATATTTAAATACCACATATTCATGAAAACATAAAAAGTTCAATGATATCTAGTATATAGCTATGGCAATTGAGTAAACATAAAAACATATTTGATGGAGATGTATAAAAATATTTCTATGGTTGTGATGTGGATATAAAATGAGTGCTTTTATGATTAAATTTTTTATAGGTTAAAAATATGGTTGGTTAATAGAGTTAGATTGATTTTATTTTATTAATTTAAGTTTAATTTTAATTTTGTTGAGATATGTTTTGGTTTGGATATTTAGTTAAAATTTTGTTTTAGATATCATCTGTAAAAGTAGAAAATTTGTCATAATTTTCTTTATAAACTTCTTTAATTCCTTGAAAATAAGAAAAATAGTTATTAAACATTAAAAAAATATCTTATATAATTTTTTTAAAATTAAATCTTTTTAATATAAATAAAAATATTTATTTAAAAAAATATTCAAAATTATAATAACTTGCATCAATTCTAATCCGAACCTTCATCAATTTTAAACCCAATAATTTAATAAATAAATAAAAAATACTTGAAGTTTTTAATTCACTAGCTTATTCAATTTAAAAACAAAAACAATATATCATTAAAAAAGTGCAAGCTTCAATTTTCTTAACATGACTATCAAAAGATCCATTTAACAAATCTTTCCATGATGTATTGAATATATAAAACTCACAAGTTATGGATCGTTTTCAATAGTATAAAACTTGGACCTTTTGCTCACATGGTCATATTGAGGTCCTATCATTAATTATTATATGAACCAATGGAATGGAAAGGAAATGTAATACACGTTGGATCGTTTTCAATAAACTTGATGTTAACAACAATTAATAACATAATTAACAACATCAATCATAATGCTTTATAAGTTACTTATAAGTTAATAATGAGTTAATGTAACACTAACCATATAAACAATTCAATTTAAGAGGAAACGAGGTTAGATGTTAATATTTTGTTATTTTTATTGCATAAAGAGGAATGGGGAGTGAGATGTTAAAAAAATCAACTCATAGTTACATACATTAGACATTAATTTAATTTTTTTTGTCTCATTACCTAGTTTCCTAGATTCCATTCTATGCTAGTTGCCTTCTACACATCCTAGAAGTCAACACATGCTAAAACTGAGTCATGGAGCACTTGGGAAACATCCTGGAAACCCAATTTAGCATGTCTGCTTTATTCCAGATCCTCCAAAGCGCATATCTGCTTTTTCTGAAAAGTTGCCTGCTTTATTCTGATTTAAGGAAAAAGGAAAAGCTAGACTAGGTGTAGTTGACTGGTTTTTTTCCCACATCATCCTCCCGCCTTTTCTCCAAATAAAAGCATGTATGAGTTTTCTTTCCATCTCTCTTTATCTTGCCCACTTGAATAGCAAATTCGTGAGCATCTTCATAGATTTGGAAACTGCTTTATGCACTTATGGGGGATTTGATTAGATTTGGTAAGCATGCTTTTTGACTATTTCGAATGGCATCTTTATGCATTCGATTCTCTCATGTAATGATATATTGCAGCAGCCTAATACTTCACAAGGTTGGCTATTGTACACTTATTCAATACATATTAGTGTTATGCTCCAATTTCAGTCTCCTTTGGTGTTAATTTTGCATGTTTGATTAGCAATTTTGTGAGTGTAATTGTTCGATCTCTTGGGTTCAATTTCCACATGGTATTAGAGCCTTTGTAGATCGATTTCTCTTCTTCCAAATTGTTATTGCATATTCGACATCATGGACTGGGAGCGCATTCTGCTGACTGGAGGGCATATTTTCTGAGCTATGGAACAATCTCATAAGATCATCTTGACTCCATTCAATTTCTTTGAGTTGAAAGCTGAGATGGAGATATTGTTGAGAGAGAAAGGTCTCTATAGGGTGACTATGGCAACTGAGGTAGAGCCCAATGCAGCTGTAGAGAAAATTAAATGGCACAACAGGAGGGATGAGGCCTATGGTATTTTGTGTCTGAGCATTTCAAGAGACCTCCTCTTCCATCTTGATGGATTGACATTACCTAATGAAGTGTGGGAGAAGCTAGAAGATATTTTTGGAAAGATAGATGAGATGAGAGGACATCAAATCGAGAATGAGCTGATCTCCTTGAATCCCAGTAGCTTCAAATCATTGCAACTCTACTTTTCCAAGTTTAAGGCCCTTGTTTTGTAGTTGAAACAGTGTGGGATTGAAAAGAAGAAAGAGCAACTAGTTTTGGCCATACTCTCTAAGCTTGGTCCTGAATATTCAATGTTTGTTTCGACCTTCCATGCCACCAAGTTGACAGCTTGAGCTTGGAAGATGCCTAAGCTTGCAGAGTTCATGGAATCCCTCATACAAGAGCAAGATAAGTTGGTGATGATGGGCACCATCAACCCTTCCAAAGAACAAGCTTTGGTTGTTGGAGATTCAAGGGTGGATTCAAAAAGTAAGAAAAAATCTAAAAAGCTACCTGAGCAAAGGAGAGACAAGTCTAAGTCTCAAGAGGAGCCCCAAGGTTCCAAGAAGAACTCCTAGAAGAAGAAGAACAAAGGAGAAATGAACAAGTGTGCATATTGCAGTAAGGGCTATCATCCTGAGAGCTCTTGTATGAAGAAGCAAATTGACATGTTGACCCAACTCCTGGAGAAGAATAACATCTCCCTTCCTGATTGCTCGAAGAAGAAGGAAGGAGGATCAAATTCAGAAGACAGAGAGAGAGTACATGCCTTGGTTGCTGGCACATCAAGCTCACCTAGCTTCATCATAGATTATGGAGCTTCTAAACACATGTTTTTGACAAAAGAGACATTATCCTCTCTTGACATGTCAAAAGGGCCACCAATAGTTTTGGGAGATGACTCTCTCATTGACAGTTTGGGGAAGGGTAGGATTGATCTTGACCATGGTAGTTTCAATAATGTGTTGTATGTTATAGGTCTTACCTCCAATCTCTTGTCAGTGTATCAGATGACTCATACTGGGTCTCCAAAGAAGGTCATATTCTCCCCTGATGATGTTGAAATCATTGAGATTTTGAATGGTACAGTCATAGAAAAAGGTGTTGTTGATCACACTTCGAAGGTATACAAGTTTTCCCATTTTCTACCCTACTCAAACCCCTTCGCTCTTTTGATTCATGCTAATGAAGCAAGCAAGCTTTGGCATGAATAATTTGGCCATATTAACTACAAGTATCTTTTTGATTTGAGTGAAAAATATATGGCCATAGGGTTACCAAAGATCAAGTTTTCTAAGGGAGTCTGTCAAGGTTGTATCCTAGGAAAACACCCAGAGCACAAGTATGAGAAAGCTAGTAATGAGAGAACCTTTGCACCTCTTGAGTTGACCCACAGTGACATTTTTGGTCCATTCCCTCATATGTCCATGAGTCAAGCCAAATATGCACTGACCTTCATAGATGACTTTTCCAGGTATTGTTGGGTTTACTTCCTAAAGCATAAGTCTGAAGTTTTTGACCTCTTCAAAGTCTTTAGAGCCTTGGTTGAAAACCAGTCCGGGAGGAAACTCAAGATCCTCAGATATGACAATGGCGGTGAGTATGTCAAGTCTGAGTTCATTCAGTATTGTAAAGATGCAGGTATTCAGATGCAGCATTCAATCCCTTACACACCACAGAAAAATGGTGTTGCTGAGAGAAAGAACAGATCACTGAAGGAGATGGCAACCTGCATGCTGGAGGCTAAGACTTTTCCACCAAAGTTTTGGGCCGAGGCCATAAAATGTGCATCCTACATCTAGAATAGGGTGCATCATAAGCATATTGATGGTATGACTCCTTTCGAAGCTTGGAGTGGGCACAAGCTAGATGTGACCCATTTCCAGATTTTTGGCTCAAAGACTTGGGCTAGAATTCCAACTAAAAAGAGGAAGGATTTGCAACCCCAAAGACAAGAGTGCCTATTTGTTGGGTATTCTAAATATTCAAAAGGGTACAAGATGATCAACTTGAGCACTAACAAATATTTCATTGAAAGAAGTGTTCAGTTCCAAGAAGAGCCTTTAGTAGCAGTTGAAGTTGGAGAGTCTTCTTCACCACCAGATCCATTGATTGTAAGTGGAGAGACTAATGAGTTTGTTAATTCTAATATGTATAATAATGATGATTTGATTGCATATCCTAATAGTCCTAAAAGACCAAAATGGACAGAAAATACCATTCATGCAGATGGGGAACTAGCTGGAAATCCTAGTGACACTAGGAGGACTAGATCTCAATTTGAGAGTGCGCTTTGTGTGGAAGATCCTCTATTTGATGAGAATTGCTATCTGATGGTTGAATCATATCCACAAACATATGAAGATGTAGCGCATGATCCAAGATGGAAAACAACCATGAAGGAAGAATTCAGCTCGCTCCAGAAGAACAACACTTGGGAACTGGTTGATCTTCCCACAGGGAGGAAGTTAGTTCAATGTAAGTGGGTTTTCAAGACTAAGTTTGCTGCTAATGGTTCACCTTTGAAATATAAGGAAATATTGGAAGCCAATGGATACTCACAAGTACATGGTATTGACTACAATCAAACCTTTGCACTAGTGGCAATGATGGACTCCATAAGGCTAGCTCTAGCCAATGCAGCTTCGAAGCAGTGGGAAGTGCATCACATGGATGTGAAGTGTGCTTTCCTAAATGAAGATCTGATTGAGGAGATTTACATACAACAACCTGAAGGGTTTTTTTCTAATCCATATTTAGTGTGCAAGTTAAAGAAATCATTGTATGGGATCAAGAAAGCCCCTAGGGCTTGGTATGCCAAGATTGATGGCTTTTTTCTATCACTGCATTTTGTTCGATGTAAGTCTAATCCTAATGTCCATTTGAAGCTGATTCATGGTTCTTTGATGATTATTGTCTTGTATGTGGATGACCTATTGATTACAGGAAGTTCAAAGAAAGAGATTGCCTCCTTGAAGGATGCAATGAACCATGCATTTTCTATGACAGATTTGGGAGTGTTGAGCCAATTCTTGGGTCTTGAAATTGCTCAAGCCCAACATGGAATCAAAGTACATTAGTCCAAGTATGCTTTGGATTTGCTGAACAAGTTCAACATGAAATATTGCAAGCCAAGAAAGACTCCCTTCCTTTTAGGAGTTAAGCTTGAAGAAGCAGGTTCTTCTCCTATGGTAAATAATACACTGTATAGGCAGTTGATTGGGTGTTTTCTTTATCATACACACACTTGAACTGATATATCTTATGCATTTAGTGTGGCTTCAAGATACATGGATCAACCTCATGAGATCCACTGGAGAGTAGCCAAAAGGATCCTAAACTTTGTTCAAGGAACAAGAACTCATGGGATCTTCTACAAAGCAAAATATGATCTTGATTTGATTGGGTTTACTGACAGTGGTTGGACAGGTGACAACATAGATCGAAAGTCTACATCAGGATATGTGTTCATGCTTGCAGAAGGACCAATCAACTGTTCAAGCAAGAAGCAAAGTGCCATAGCACTCTCATATATAGAAGCAGAGTATAGATGAGTTGTAAATGAAACAACTCAATGTTTGTGGTTGCAGGGGATACTTGGAGAATGTGGCTTCGAATCGAAGTTTTCAACCATTATCTACTGTGATAATCAGATCACCATTTGAATATGCAATGATCCAGTTCAACGACAATGAACCAAGCACATTGAGATCCATATGCACTACATCAGACAACTTGTGCTTGATGGTACCATTGATCTACTCTTCTGTGCATCTTTAGAACAAGTAGCAGACATCTTCACCAAATTTTTTTGTGAGAAGACATTTAGAAATCTCAAATCACTTCTGGGGATTTCTAATCATGTTGTGAAGCATGATTGCTGACAAGATTTCCAAAATTTTGTTTTTCCTGTCCATGTTTAAGGGAGGATTTTTCCACTGGGTTTTTGCCTCTTTCCTTGGTTTTATGGACAAGCAGTATGTAAAGGGTGACTAAGACTTGTTGCTAGGCCCTATAGTTTTCTGATATTTACTCATAAATTCAGGCTTAAGGGGGGGTGTTACAATAATCAACCCATAGTTACCTACATTAGACATTAATTTAATTATTTTTGTCTTATTACCTAGTTTCCTAGATTCCATTCTATGCTAGTTACCTTCTACACATCCTAGAAGTTAACAAATGCTAAAATTGAGTCATGGAGCGCTTGGGAAACATCATGCAAATCCAATTTAGCATGTATTATTTATTCTAGATCCTCCAAAGTGCATATCTGCTTTTTCTGAAAAGCTGCCTGTTTTATTTTGATTTAAGGCAAAAGGAAAAGCTAGACAAGGTGTAGTTGACTTGCTTTTTTCCCACATCGTCCTCCCTCCTTTTCTCCAAATAAAAGCATGTATGAGTTTTCTTTCCATCCCTCTTTAGCTTTCCCACTTGACTTAGAAAATTCGTGAGCATCTTCATAGATTTGGAAACTGCTTTATGCACCTATGGGGGATTTGACTAGATTTGGTAAGCCTGGTTTTTGACTATTTCGAATGGCATATTTATGCATTCGATTCTCTCATGTAATGATATATTGCCGCAGCCTATTACTTCAAAAGGTTGGCTATTGTACACTTATTCAATACAAATTAGTGTTATGCTCCAATTTCAGTCTCCTTTGGTGTTAATTTTGCATGTTTGATTCGCAATTTTGTGAGTTTAATTGTTCTATCTTTTGGGTTCAATTTCCACATGAGATGTTCTATAGCCTAGTATAAAAGAGATAATCTCAAGTAACATAATGCAGGCAATGTTAATATATCAATTATAGTTTACATCATCAAAGAATAACATGTCGACTCATAAAACTAAAAAATTAAAACCAAGAAAGATCCATCTTAAGCCTAGATCTATCAAGTATCGAGAGGAAATCAATTTCTTAAGGTATAAATAAAAAAAATACACCTCAACAAATTAAATTCTCTTGATGCTTGATAGATTTGGGTTTAAGGTGAATCTATGTTGGTATAATAATAATAATAATTTTTTTTTAAGGTCACAACCAATCCATACACCAATTTGGTGTATGAGACCCCCTTGCTTGTGGGACAAGGCACCCCCTCTACGCAATGATATTGCTAAAGTTTACAAAGGTGTACATACCCTACCCCCTTTGAATTTAAGTCTATGACCTCCTAGGAGGAAATGCATGTTATTAACCATTAGGCACACTCACGTTGTAAAGGGGTTGTAAGTAAGAGTGATTTAAAAAGTAGACACAATTAATTGTTATGTTGTGATACACTTATTTTTTAAATTTTAACAATCTAGAGTTTTTTAGTATGGGTTAAACTTTTAAAGGAAAAGTTACCATCAATGAGATGGAACTTTAACTTTCAGTAGAGTTTTCATCATATTTGGATAAGAGTTTTAATGAACTTTATCTTTAATTTATCCATTTTTTAATTTATTTATGATAATAGGGATGAATATGGTGTCTCACTAGTATAAATCCATCTTAACTCTAGATCTACCAAGTTCTAAGAGGGATCAAATCCCTTGAGGTGCAAACCTTTCCTCAAATATATACTCTAAAAAGAGTTCGCACATCAAGGGATTTAATTCCTTTCCTCAATTTGTAGATTTATAGTTAAATGGATCTATATTGGTTTAATATGTAAATCCCTCATATGTGCTCAAATTCCTTATATGTAAATCAATGGTTCAATGATGGTTCGA
The DNA here is from genome assembly GCA_001517045.1 of Pseudotsuga menziesii. NCBI lineage: Eukaryota > Viridiplantae > Streptophyta > Pinopsida > Pinales > Pinaceae > Pseudotsuga > Pseudotsuga menziesii. The sequence continues at coordinate 239,671 of LPNX010598771.1, read as the reverse complement.
CTCCTCGCATAGCAAGAAATACCCAAGTTTCATTAATGTTTCCAGTTTTAATTAATTGGAATATATTTCTTTGGTTTTGAACTTTTGGTTAGAGTTGACATTGTAAAATTTTATCTACTTAATTACGTCGATATGCATTTTTATTTGAGATTTGGGGTGGACTACAACCTATGTTTTTTCATTTATGGACGAAGATGAGACAAGTGTATTGTCGAGATTGATTCTATGGAAGTCATTCAAAATTTGAAATAAACAATTATAAAAAAGAACTGGTAGCTAGCTGGTGAATGTATAACTCATAGCAATGCATGGATAATTCATAGTTGATGAATGGATAACCAAAAATTCATGGCAAATAACTAGAATAATTTATGATAAAAATAAAAAGAATATAAAAAATAACTAATAGTTTATAAATGGATAACATGAAGAATGCCAGTGGTAACATGTAGCTATGCATGGAGAACTCACATTTGAACCCATTTAACTAGAAGAATACGAGGAATAACATTTTCTTACCAAACAGTCTTACATTCTATTACTATCTCTCAACCATTTTATCGCTATCGAGGTGATCCAACCACAAACTATGTGGGTGTGGTAGTAATTTATCGTTTTATTAAAGTACCATGTTTTTATTCTAAGTTGAGCACGAAATTACACTTCTCTTTCATATTGGGTTGTATAAAAAGCCTTTGGATGCAGAGATATGTATTTTTTATAATAAACAAAATTAAAAAAAAAAAACATTTTTTATTTATTTATTTAGAATATTTAAATAAAAAATAATTCAAATACTAATCATAATAGTAGCTAATAATTTAACAATACTCAACAAGTCTAAAACTAAAATCTTTATGATAAACTTTTTTAAAATAATTCAATAATTTAATTAAACTAACCCATTAAATCATTAAAAATACCTTTATAAGAGATATACACTTATTTTTTCATCTTAAACTATCCCACATTAATTAATTAATTAATTAAAAATAATAATAATCGACCATAAAGTAAAACCTACTTCACCACCACCAAAACAAATCTACCACTAAACTATATTCAATTGACTTTGTATAACAATTAACTCTAGAAAACAACATGGATATCAAATATTATAACAACATGGATATCAAGTATGAAATATTATCCTATGAAATATGAAAAATTTCTATAGGAAGACCAAAATGAAATATTATCCTACCAACCAACAACTAGAAAGATTAAACTTGAGGATCGAGTTGTTTATGCTTTCTCGTATGATCCATTATGAAGGCATCATTCTCTGTCATATCTTCATAATTTTGGACATAAAAGTGTTGACCATGCCCAACACATTGGGGGATCAAAGATGCATTAATTATCTCATCTAGGAAATTTTATCTAAATATTATTTATGAGGAACTAATTATTTATCCTAGGAGAATGTTTTTAAATAAACACTATTGAGGCATGTATTTAATTTTTATTTCCATTAATTAATTATTGTGCAAATAACATGTGGAATTGAGCTTTCCATGTTAGGAATAAGTGGCAAGCCAACTTGCGAAGAGAGAAGATTAAGAAAGTGGAAACTCTACAACAAAAGAATTCAAATAGAAAAGGGAAAGTGCCCAAAAGCTATGACAAAAGATGTCATAATAAAAGAAGGAAAGTCAGAAAAGATGTCATAGGGAAAAGCAGGAAAGGCAGAAAAAGCTGTCATTGACAACAGTAGCAACTATGGGTGTCAGGAGGGCGTAGTTTCAAAATTTGATGAATGATAGGGATAGGGAAACATCTCCACATGGTCCTAAATTCCAATTTTCTCAAGGAGGACACATATGTGGCTAAGGTTAGGGATTCTAGGTGGTTGACTTGCTCTCACAGGTCACCATTGGCCTCTACTTGCTAAATAGGTGACCTAGAGTTCTATTAAAGAACAATTCAAGCTCATTCACACAATTTTCTTAATGTATTTTTTGTGATTGATTGAAGCTTAAGCTTCCTTTCTGAGCGGTAAGCCTCAGTATCTTGGGTGATGTGCCCCAAGTCCATTGTTCCCCTTCTCCCCTCTTCTTCCCACTTCTATTGCAGGTCTTACTGAAGCTAAGGAGAAACTTTAATCTATTAAATAAGGTTTTTTGCAGGGGTTTATATCTCTTTCATTCCATTATCATATCATCTTGGAGATCTTTGAGGCCTCCTATCAATGACATCCCTTCATCTTTTCTCCTTCTCTCTGTTTTATGCTCTTCTAGCAATTTTGGAGCTATGTAATGGATATTTCGACACATATATGATATTATATGCATAATTATGTCTAAATAAGTGTTCAATATCATATTCAGTCCACCTTCAGGTCATTCCTAAAGTTAATGAGGTTCACAGATTGAATTTCTTGGGTTTCCTAGCTCTAGAGTCATGATTTTGGATTTGTGCTATGAGAGGTAAATTATGTGAATCTTATGAGAATTATTTAAAAAATCATGGTTTTTATATATTTTTATTTACATTATATTCAAGTTTCATAACATTCTGATTCGAAATGGCTGAGATTTACTCATTTTAAGTCAACCTAGTCTAGATTTGCATTGGAAAATAACTAGTTTTGTTGTAACTTCCATATTTCGACTTGTATGACTCAAAATAACTCCATTATTTTTTGGATGAGTCATTAACAGAGATATATAAGTTCCCCAATTCCAAAACATAGAATCCGAACCATCCTTACCCTATTTGGAAAGGCATGAATATGAAGCTAGTGAGCTGCCCTATGAGCTAGTCTCACCTTTACAACTTGCAGAATATTTTCCTTTGCCTATGATCTGTTATTAAAATTCATGAAACTATGATTACTATATCATAACCTTATAACACTCTTTCAATTATACAATCCTATGGTTTTGGATATGAGAAAAATGCTTCCTAGTTTCACGGTTAGGTGACCCAGTAGCATGGAAGTAGGTTTCTGTGGAGCGGAATCCGAAACCTCAATGGTACCTGATCTAAATGTGTTAGGGAATACACTCTATCAGTCCTATTCTTTCCTTCATTGCTTCCCTTTTCCTGGTTCCCTGTGACCAAAAGTATAAGTCATTTTTCCTTATCTGCTTAGCTTCCAAAAGTCGACTGGTTGTTTGCAAGTTTTATTTCAAAAAATTAATCTAATTTGCAGAAAGTTGATATTCTGATCTGTATATCAGATCAAGGATATTAGATATTATAGCACTTTCCTCCACTCTCATGCAAATAAGGATCTTTGTTGACTAATTTTACAAATAACTAAATCCAGTTGCAACTATGAGGTTGCTACCAATGATTGAAGAAGACTTCGATCAATTTGTTGAAGAAGAATATGTGATCTATGTTAATGGTGGTTTGCAAACGTCAAGAGACCTATATGGTTACTTTTGTGAAAATTATGAGTATGAAGACAGAATGGTTGAACCGCGAATGGCTAATCCTAAGAAGGATTTAGCAAAGATGATAGATGCAAGTGAAAACTTGCCGCACCACTACAAAGAGTATCTTGCATTGGGGGAACAGATTTGGAAATTCATTCCTTTCAAAGATTATTTTTATTTAAGATTTGGATTTGAGCCCAAGAATGTGGATGAGCATTCTTTCAATAGAAGCAAATAATCCATAAAGGAACCAAGTTGTTCCAACTATGTCAGTAAGGAAGAAGAAAGAGAAGCCAAAACGGAAGATGCATCAAAGACATCTATTGGTCCAAGCAATATGTTTGAGTGTTCTTCTATTGGAATTCCAAAAGTGGTGATAAGAGTAATATTCCAGAGATTGAAGTTTCATCAACTTGCTTGGTGAAGCGAGAGCCACTAAAAAACCACCCTTCAAAGGAGAAGGTCACAAAGCTTCAAGAGGAAGAGATGTGTAGTACTTCTAATGGAAGTATTGATGAGGAAAACGGATAAGGGCATGGTTGTCCAAACCATCTGGATGGGAAGGATGAATATGAGGATGAGGTCTCAAACCCATTATCAATCATGGAAAAGGGACACTATTCACTTGGTTCTTCAAGTGATCAAGGAAAATAAAATATCCATGAGGTGAAGTGCAAATCACCACAAGATGGTTACATAGGGAAAGGAGTTGAATATGAAGGCACTTCAAGTTTCTGGGTGGGTGATCTCCATATCACTGCTCAAGTTTTTGGATCATGTATGGGTGGTGAAACATCTTTTGGATCAGATCCAAAAGAGGTACACAATCAGATTTACATTCAACTCCTGAGCCCCATAATGAAGAAGAAAACAAGGCCACACCGATTGGGTGTGAACCAGAAAATTTGGTGGAGGAGTAGGCTGCCAAAGGATCTGTACATAAAGAGGATAAGGTGAAGAACGTGGATAATACAAATTCTGATTTTTGATGCAGCCATGTACACCTGCAACAATTTGATCCATGTAAAGACAAAAAGACTTCACTTGCATCTGAGGACTGTAAGGTGAAGGACAAGAGAGATGAATTTACTCCTAGTCTCTTTGTTGGTGAAAAAAAAATATGTGCAAAGCAATGTGATGTTGTCAATGGTGATATGGGATATTTTGGATCAGATCCCAAAGAATAAAAAATATCATATCTGAAGTCATCATCTGAACTCCCTAAGGAAGAGGAAGAAAAGCCACCAACAGCTGAATGTGAACTAGGAAATTTGAAGGAGATAAATATGATGCAAAGGGATGGAAACAATTCAGAATTTTGGATTCCTTTGAAGCATGATGAAGCTGAAATGATAGGGTGTGATATGCTCTCTAATTTATGTCTATATCACATGTCATTCCAACCATCATACATACCCTCCACTGCACATCATGGAAGTGATTTTGCAGAAAATTTAAAGGTTGACTTGTATGCCGAGAATGAGTATTGTGTTGAGGATCCATGCTACAAAAAAATGGTCATGTATGTCAACTATTAGAAGAAATTACCTTGGTGGAGGATCTTCTTTGCGAGCCACATAATTTGAGTGGATCACTAAAGGAGGACAGAAAGAAGCTTATGGAAGCCATGAAAAACTTTGTTGACATCGATGCCTTGGTGGCAAGATGTTGTTGGAAAGCTTCTGGTGGAGATATGGAAGGAGAAGCCTTTATGGGGGAGTGCATAGCACTGAAAGAAGGCATGGCCAAGATGAAGGAGAACTATATGAAATTACTATCTGATAGAGATCATCTCCTCATGATGGATGAGATGTATTATAGTGCACTCAAGAAGGAAGAAGAAGAATCATAGATGCTTGCTAATAATTTGGATATCACTAGTGACTTATTGATGAGCACACAAAGATTACATCAAGAGTCAAAGTTGCAAAATTGTCAAATTCAGAGGGAGTTGAAGGTGTCACCCCTTTCATGTTTCATTAAAGTAAATGTTTTGGGGCTAATGGAGGAACCTCATGTGGAGGACAACCATGAGGAAGGAGGAGATTTGCAAGTGCTTGTGAAAAGCTATGAGGAAGAAAATATTGGCCAAGCACTCATTGAGATTGAGAGGAAGGATGAAGTGTTCTTATCTACCAGAAAGAGGACTGATTACATTCCTTATGGATCAACGAATAAAATTCATTATTCATCCATTGATTGGGTGGATAGAGACACCTTTAGAGTGAAGAATGTGGGAGGTGAAGAATTTAATTTTTGCAATAAATTTTTTGTTGTGACTGACATTGTCTTGACATGTGGGAAGCCAAAAAGATTTAATTTGTAGCCATTGGATACCTTCCATACACATGTACATGAGGTGCATTCTATGTTTTTTGTGCTTGAGGACTGTGCAGACAAGTTTGATGAGAACCAAGCACTTGGTCTTTTCTAGAAAAAACTGGTATTGTTTTCTGGAAAGAATCTCTTCCCCATGGGAGAGTTAGATGAGGAGAGTTAGATGAGGATGAAGATAGGGAAGCCATAAGTTGGGTGGATAAGTATTGCAGATATCTGATTCAAAATTCTACCCACACTTCTATTTTATCCTCACCAAGTAAGAATGAAAATTGGGAGAAGGAATTTTCCTTGTTGGTGCAACAGGAAAACCTGGAGGATTTCCTAGGTGTTCATGATGACTCATGGAATGCACCATCAACCTCCCATCAACCACATAGGTACATATTGTTGTCACTTGATGCCATTCATCCACATGTGGATTGGGTGGAAGATTACATGTCGCACATGGAGTCTTCTTGTAGAATAATTTTTGCACATGATCAGCGGAAGGCATATAAGCAAGAAAACTGCCAAGAGAAGTTATTGAGGAAAATATCTTTCATAAGGTGGTCTTTGTGGAGGAAATCCACATAGTTGGATAGATGCTTGCATCCTTTGACCAGTGGCAGAGAGTTGAGCCATTGGAAGTGTTCACATGGACCTCTTGGTTGGAGTGTCAGTACCTTTTCAGGTTGGATGAGGGGACACTTATTTGTTTTTCCTATTTTCTTATTTGGAGATAATTGTGATGCATCATCTTATTGTGAGTAGTTTGGGCATCCTTGTTGGTTGGATGATGCCTATACTCATTGGGGTTGGACATGGGACTCACACCTATGTCATTGCAGCAACATCATTGTGAAAGTCAACGCTGATGTGCATCAAGCACAAAAAGAACTTAATGTTGGGTGGGGAAATTTGATAGGTTTCCAACTTTTCATTGAGAATTTCGAGTTTTTAGTGTAGTGGTATGATTTCCGTTGCATGAATATCATTTCTTGTGATGATCAATTTTTATGGTTCATACTTCTAGTTGAGGAAATGGGATCCAGGCATAATTTTGGTTGCTAAGTTGTGTGGGAAGGAATTCTCATTGAAAGGGCTGAAATGCAAGCAATGGGACCCAAGAATTGCTTGTTTTTTTAGAAACTCTACATGCTGGCTTGATGAAGCATATCATTTTTTTTTCACATGAGTCAATGCTCTAGTTCTAAATTTTTAACACTCTGGAGTGCTTCTGCTTGAGGACAAGTAGATTTGGGAGGGGAGGACTGTCATATCCCCATAATTTTGGACATAAAAGTGTTGACCATGCCCAACACATTGGGGGGTCAAAGATGCATTAATTACCTTACCTAGGGAATTTTGTCCAAATATTATTTATGAGAGATTAATTATATAGCCTAGGAGAATGTTCCTAAATAAACATTATTGAGGAATGTATTTAATTTTTATTTCCATTAATTAATTATTGTGCAAATAACATGTGGAACTGAGCTTTCCATGTCAAGAGCAAGTGGCAAGCCAACTTTCCAAGAGAGGAGATTAAGAAAGTGGAAAATCTATGACAAAAGCATTCAAAGAGAAAAGGGAAAGTTCCCAAAATATATGACAAAAACTGTCATAATAAAAGAAGGAAAGTCGGAAAAGCTATCATAGGGAAAAGAAGAAAAGACAAAAAAAGTTTTCATTGACAAAAGTAGGAACTATGGGCCTAAGGAGGGTGCAGTTTCCAAGTTTGATGAATGACATGGATAGATAAACATCTCCACATGGTCCTACATTCCAATTCGCTCAAGGAGGGCACATATGTGGCTAGGGTTAGGGATTCTAGGTGGTTGACTTGCTCTCATAGGTCACCATTGGCCTCTACTTGCTAAACAGGTCACCCAGAATTCTATTAAAGAACAATTCAAGCTCATTCACACAGTTTGGTTAATGTATTTTTTGTTATTGATTGAAGCTTAAGATTCCTTTCTGAGTGGTGAGCCTCAGTATCTTGGGTGATGTGCCCCAAGTCCGTTGTTCCCATCCTCCCCTCTTATTCCCACTTCTATTGCAGGTCTTACTAAAGCTAGGGAGAAGTTTTCATCTATTAAAGGAGGTTTTTTGAAGGGGTTTATGTCTCTTTTAGTCCATTATTAGATCATCTTGGAGATTTTTGAGGCCTCCTATCAGTGACATCCCATCCTCTTTTCTCCTTCTCTCTGTTCTACGCTCTTCTAGAAATTTTGGACCTATGTAATGGGTATTTTGACATATATATGATATGATATGTATAATTATGTCTATTTAATTTTTAAATATTAGATTCATACCACCTTCAGGTCATTTCTAAAGTTTGTGAGGTTCAGAGATCGAATTTCTTGGGTTTCCTAGTTCCAGAGTCAAAATTTTGGAGTTGTGATATGAGAAGTGAATTATGTGAATCATCTGAGAATTATTTCGACCCTCATGGTTCTGATATATTGTTATTTACATTATTTTCAAGTTTCATAATATTATTATTCAAAATGGTTGAGGTTTACTCATTTTAAGTCAACCTAGTCTAGATTTGCATTGGAAAATAGCTAGTTTTGCTGTAACTTCCATATTTCGACTTGTATGACTCTAAATAACTCCATTAGTTTTCTGATGATTCAGTAACATACATATATAAGTTCCCCAAGTCCAAAATAGAGAATAATAACCACCCTTACCCTATTTGGAAAGGCCTGAATATGTAATTAGTTAGATGCCTAGCGAGCTAGTCTCACCTTTACAACTTGCAGAATATTTTCATTTTCCTCTGATATGTTATTAAAAGTCATGAACCTATTATTACTGTCTTATAACCTTATAAAAGAACCTTATTCAGTTATACAATCCTTTGGTTGTGGATATGAGAAAAGTGCTTCCTAGTTTCACGGTTAGGTGACCCAATGACATGGAAGTAGGTTTCCGCGGAGTGGAATCTGAAACATCAATGGTCCTTGATCTAAATTTGTTAGGGAATAAAACCTAGCAGTACTATTCTATCCTTTATTTCTTCCCTCTTGTTATACACCAGAATGGCACCTCTCCGTCCGAGTGTCAACTTTCCTTATGTTGGCACACAAAAGGACACTTATGGATTGAGGTTTGCCTAGAATACTATAGCTTGGTTTATTATGAAATACATTATGCCTCTATCCAGCTAATTACTTTGCCACATTTGACATATTAGGATGTATGCGCGACTCTCTCTATTGACATCAATCGCGAGTCTCCCTTGTAGCAAGTCGCGCATCCTCGTATGCGCGGGTTGCTCTTCTATATAGTCGCGCATCACTCACGAGTTGCTCTACTGCAGACCCGCGCATGTGTATCTTAACATTTTAAACTTTAAAACACACGTTAAGTAGAGATTAGTTATGTCATATAACTGGATTTCCTTAACTGCTGTAACTTCTCTAACCTTCGAACTACCTTATTTCACCCATATAAATAGAGGTAGGGAAGGCCATGAGGGGGACTGGAATTTCTGCATTGTTATGCTGGAGGAATCGAGACTCTCTTTTCCCACACCTTTGCCCTGGAGGTCTTCCCCTTGTGTTGCAGAGCTTGGAGGCTGAGTTCTTTGGAGAAGAGAAGCAGCAGAACCAGATCAAGGTTTCGTGAGGTGCCAACTTGAAGAGAAGGTATACTTGTACTTGTTTTCAAGATTAATAAAGATGTGATGTCCTTCTTCTTCCCAAATCATTGTTCAATGTGTGATTGAATCTCTGTTTATGATCATGTGATGATGTTATTCAGATTATTATTTCAGATTTATTTGATTATCATTTGTTTATATGTGGTCATAATGGTTTGAGGAAGGTATAACTTGTTTTGCAGGTCTCTTGGAGCGAGAGGAGCAAGAAGAGGATTGAAGAGAAAGCTTGGACCAGCCTTCAGTTTATCAGGTGTGGATCTTTCTTATCTCTGAAACTTGCTGTTATATACTTGCTGAACATGTGCATCTCTCTTTCAACCCCAGTACGTTGATGGCCTCTTAAACCCTAGCCATAGGACACTTTCCTTTACAACACCTCTTCCTGCTTCCTTGTGACCAAAAGTATCATTCATTTTCCCTTATCTGCTTAGCTTCCAAAAGTCAACTGGTTGTTTGCAAGTTTTATTTCAAAACATTAAGCTTTTTTAGAAAGTTAATATTCCGATATGTATATCAGATCAGGGATATTACATCCTCCTTTTCCAATTTAATAAAATATAGAATGTTTGTGGTTGTATCAACTACATAATTAACCCTAACCTTGTTTTCCCGACATTTTGGGAAAATTCATCCTTTTATTTATTCCAATGTATCATCCAATTCATAACACCATATTATGCTTGTGTAGGATTTTTCTCACATCTATTTAACCTTTTTTAAATTCTTCAAGTTCACACATCACATAAAAACCTTATATATAATGGAAATGTGCAATTTTAATTTCTCCATTTATCTATGACCAGAATGAGTGCAACTCACAATTAATGATTTGTTCGACAAGGAAAAGCTAAGCCACATTCCATGAGAGATGTAAATGAAGTTGCAGAGGAGGCAGCATAAACCACATATCCTAGATAACCAATAGATCAAACCAAAAACCAAAGACGCAATAGAGTAGAGACCTTACTTTCAAGAAAAAAACACAAGAAATAACAAGGATCATAGATATGTTATATTCACTGAAATCCACCAACCACCATAATCACCAAGGACAAGATAATTGGGATAAACCATTGTTGAGCTTCGTAGAGCTCCTAATCCAAGATAGTTGAGATTCATCCTGAATGTTTGATAGTAAAAAATGTAGCCAACCTTTTCTTCTAAAATCAACACTTCTTGCAAGGGTTGATGGCAGGAATAAGGGGGTCCTCATTAAACCCAACGAAATTGTGGAAATATCCAACTCTTAGGGCCTAGGATTATCTTGAATGAGTCAAGTGGAATTGTATGCATTGTATCTTGGATTAGAGTTAATGTAGGTACATCAAAATAAGTAATAGTCTTAAGGAATTCTCTTTTTGTCATAAACCAAATGCACAAGGAGAATCAAAGAGAGGAGACCCTTCTATTAGAAAATATTAAGATATTTCATAAGAATTTTGAAGGATTAAATGACATCAAATTATTCTACATCATGAGGGACCATAATGGAATGGATAACTCCAAGTCCAATGAAGCAATTTCTTTAGACAAAGGGGTCATGGTAAAAAATGGGGACCCACTCGAGAAGCACTAGACCCTTAAGGTGTTAATGAGTTATTAAGCTAAGTCTCCAAGGTCCGCAAGCTATCTCGAATTAGAATTATCGTGTGATGCAACCACTTGGCATAAACACAATAATCAAATCCATGCATCAAGACTTATTAATGAATTGCACGAGGGAGGGAAATTACACCCTTGTGCCTTCTGCTATTTTTCACTATTGATTTACTCTTGCATTATGAATACCCCTAAACCTCATGTGTGTAATCTATCCTATAGAGGTGGGATTAGTCTAATGTTTTATGGAGTTAATTTTAGGTTAATTTTGGGGAGTACTATTGTCATAAATGGAAAAATAATTGGAAATAAAAGAGTTAAAATGGTTCAATTATTGTAATCATGTGTTGATATTTTATCGAACAAGAACAAAATGTAAAAAAATAAAGGGTATTAACCAAAAATTTATGATGTAAAAATAAAGAGTCGTTTCTTTTGGTAACAAAACCATTCATATTCTATTTTAACTGGACTTTGGAGAGTGGCTAGAAGCATGACGAGGAAAATAAATATTAGAATTTCACACCAAGGATAAGAGGAAATCCCAGCCAGGGTTATATATGGGTGGTCCCCTATATATAAGTGGTCACTTAGAAATGGTGACCCAGACTCGGTGTAGATATTCTTATCTCAAAGCATCACACTAAGGACCTTTCATAGTTATCTTTATAGGGCTTACACAAGCTATGAAGAAGATAAGTCCTTAAAACATGTATTAAAATTTAAAAAGAATAAATATAATAATATTTCCTATTGTTGGTTATTTTGAATAAATTTAATATGGAAGGGTAACTCTGTAATATATATTCAATTTTTTGGATAATACATCAATACAATATAGAAATTTAAAAATAAAGTAGAATGATAATGTTTTTTTTAATGATATATGAATTAAAAATTAAATCTGAAATCTTGGACTAGGCTTTACTTTGTCCATAGTTTAGTTTCTTTTCCACCGTATATGCTTTCAAAGGAAGTTGATAAAGATGAAAAATGTAGGTATCCAATGGAGAAAAAATATGTGATTGATGGAGATAATATCATTTTCTTTATCTAGTTGGATAAAATGATTAGAGAATATTTAGTAGAGTTAGTTTCTTTTGCTATAACTTAGTAAAACCTTACATGTAGGGAAGGAACACTACTAATAATATATAAATATTTAAGGGAACAAAATTGTATTATATGATTGTTATATTGAATTAATTTGATAATTGAGTTAGATTATTAAACAAATAAAGATAGATGATTTATGAGTTGAATTATACAACTACCTTTAACATTGTGTTTACAATGTGTTACCTTAATCTAAGCTTTAAGGTTAATTTTAAGGATAACCTTGAGTTAGTTAAGAATATGTTTGGTGTTAGTGGTTTACTGGCCCATGGTTTTGGGTAACCCATGGTATACTTCCATGGTTTTAGCATATGATGATGTCTATTTTAAAAGTAACTATGTTTTTCATGTTTAAAAGATTGAAATTGAATTTGTGGTTTCCATAAGTAAAACACATTTATTGTATCAAAGTGGAATGTTGATAGGAAATAACATTATCTACTAATTATATTATTTAGCTAATCAAAATATGTTACTTTTAAAATTAAAATATATGACAACCAAATTATTAAATTGTATTTATCTTTTGAGAGAGATAAATGATATATTGTTGTACATTAATTCAAGAAAGCTTGGGTTTAAAATTTGAAGTTGAAATCCTAATATTTAACTATGGTTCAAATTTACACAAGTCTAATCATCTTTTAACAAAATGAAAATTGACTTAAATGTGCATAGGTTAAACTTTAGTAAACCTATTTTCAATGAAAAATAGGCATGATATTAGGTTAGGCCTAAGGTTAGTGTACTATTTGATAGTGTGCATGTCCTGTCAAGCAATTTCAAATTTTAACTCCTCATTTGCTTAGCCATTCTCAATCTCACCTATCATCAAAAGTTTGTTGGGTCCTTTGTATTTAGATATAATACTACTCTAGATGTAATTCCTAGTTATGATAACCATGGATATAATTTTTTGACATTAAGTTTCTATGTAAGTTTATAACTAGTAATATGGAGCGAAAAACTATGTATAGTGTAATTCTCTTTATTTTAAATATATACTCTTGTCTTGTAAGACCCCCAATTTTGACTCTTGGAAATTATATATTAAACCAAATTATGTAAAATTATTTGAATATGCTAGTATGGATTCCTAGTGTGAAGCTCAAGGAAAATACTCATAGTGAATGGCTAGGCATGCATATTGTAAATATTTATATATGAACCATGTGGTTGGCTTGTCATGATGTCTCAAAATCTATGTAAACATTATGTTCAAAAATAATGAAATGGTTCAATATGGTTATGTAAAGAGCACTAGTGGGGCTATGATTCCACCAGAGAGGAATAGGAAAGGGGTCCTATGAAGGATTAAATAGTATTTTACCAAGTATCAACCTAGAATTCATCCATTTGTTTCCATGTTCCTTAGATGATCCAATTACTTCAGTTTGATTCATTAAATCCAATCATTGAATGTATGCATGAGGTAGTTGGGAAAAGTATTCTCATGTAGTTATAGAAGCATGGGATGAATATAATTCTTTGACAATTTTAAGAGTCCTTCTTTCTATGGTCATGAGTAGTATTAGTTTTTTTTCACCAATCCTCTCATCTCCTTTGGAGTCTATCTTTCCTTTTCCATGCTATTTTTACACTATGTAGAGCCTTCAAGTTGGTTGTATCCATTAGGAATTACTGGATTGTGAAAATTTGAGATTTCTATGGCCTTGATGGAAGCAAGAAATCATATAGCTAAGGATCTAAAGCACAATGTAATCCTATGGAGATATGCAATAGAGATTAGTAGATAAAATAATGATTTTTTAACAGGAAAAACATGAGAAAGAAATCAATGAAATAAATCCCTATTGTGTATTAATTCAATGATAAGTGTACATTATAAATACATATCCAAAGGAGAAATTCATTATCTTAAGAATTCATTCGGAATCCACACATTGGGAAGAATTAAATAGCATAGAAACCATCAGTAGACTTGAGAACTAGTTGTAACTCCTTAATTAGATAAGTTAACTAATTGTAATTGATGGTAGCTTGACCAAAAGGGAGAATTATGAAGTTAACCGATGATAAATAATGATGTAGGGGAGAATTAGGAGGATTAGTTGACTATTAGTGTTCATTAGAGCTCAATATCATCCTAGAGTGATGAGGTCAAGGAATGGTGTCCCAATTAAATGATTGTAGCACTATTTAATTGATGCAACTGATGGTGGATGATTAAAATCATGGAAGAGGGCACATGATGTCCTAAAATCATCAATGAGGGATCAATAGTGGATAATGAGGAAAAAAATGACAAAATTATGCACTAGGATGTCAACTTAACATTTTCTATGTTGATTGTACAACATCAGGAGTCATTCTATGGACTTGTGAGTAACAACACGTCAAACTTATGAGTCTCAATTCCTATGTATCCTCATATGATTGAGGTGGTAGTTTTGTATTGTAATTTTTGTGAGTAATATCAAGGCTATAGATTTGTGATTAATATCAAGTCTATAAAACTTGCGTGTAATATCAAGTTAGTCTTGTGAGTAATATCAAGACTGTAGACTTGCGAGTAATATCAAGTCCTACCAATACCCTCATTTGTTGAGGTGGCATACATTACTTGGTAAAGTGTTTATACTATGTGATGTATTACTAGTCATGGTCACTAAGTTCTATAAGTCTCCTTTAGGGATTAGCTACCCCTACAGTGATCTACTTTAGCATGTGATTATATGGCATTTGGTAATATGATATCATCATTAGTATGAGTGACAATTCTTTTGAGTATGATATGATAAGATGGATAAATAATTAATACACATGTGGAACATGCAGTAATAATTAATGATAATGAGATAAAGCATAGAGAAAGAGAATGGATTTGAATTGCCCATGTATGCCTCCAAGTGAACTCGAATTTTATAGGCTTCAACAAAGCCTCATTTGTAATGAAGCAAGTTTCAGTTAAATAAGGAATCCTCCTTAATTCATGAAAAAGTGATTTGCATGAATGGCATTGAGTGTGAAACACTAAAGAAAATTAGTTAGAATCCTAAATTGGTGTTCATGTAGTCAGTTAATGATTGAAATCAATTCAGTCATTTCATATTTAGTTCAAGTTAGTCAACATTCAGTTAAAGCTAATTATGGAAGTGCATGATGGATAAATCCAAGTTCCAACTTGGCACTAGTGCTAGAAAGGGCTCTAATGTTTGCATGGAGGGAGTTTTAGTTAATGATCCTCATTGTATACATCCTATGTGATGCTTCCATGAGTTGTTTTGAGCATTTTTTTCACTTCTATAGAATGACAGTGATTATTGACTTGTTATTAAAGTGTTATGCACTTCGAAAGATTATGATAGTGTTATTGTGGATTTCTCTTCTATACTACTAATGTGTTAGGGTGGATTTCTCTTATGTGTTGTAAACCATTCTTTGCAAATCTATCTATCATAATCAAAGAATTGCTGGGTTTTTCATCCTTTGTATTTGGAGAGTTTTCCTAGGGTATATCTTGTATCTAATGGTTGAATCATTTATGTGGATGATTTGTCTTATGAGATTCATATGCAGTGATTGATTAATAAAAATTTTAAAAGTTCAAGCATCTCCAATTTTTCTCAAACATTCACATGGTATCAAATCAAAGGGTGTGAAGGAGCTTAGTTTTGTGCAGCAAGATAAGCCTATATCTTGAAGAGTTGAAGCAATGGCATCAATATTCATTCGACCAGAATACCAACTTGAAGGCGCATCAAACTTCAACACATGGAAGGTGAGAGTGTTGAATATTCTTGAAGAACATGACCTTGATACATTCATGACCTATGTGGTAGAGGAACCTACCACTAATCCATGGAGAGAAAATTGGAAGAATAATCAAGAAAATTCAAAAAGGATCATATATGACTCAATGAAAGACAATATCATGTCAATGATAACACCATTAAAGACGAAAATAATAGTGTTTTGAAACACTTACGAACCCATATGAGAAGAAGGACCCCACTCAAAAGAGGGACTTGAAGGACAAGTTGCGCAACTTGAATATGGATAGGGATGAGACTGTAGGATCCTTGTTTACAATATTTCACAAGTGAAAGATTAATTGCAAACATCGATATGGTTACAGATGACAATGACCTTCTTCAAACCGAAATCGATGGGCTCCCTCCCTCATGGGAGAATTTTTTGGTTGTGGTAAACTGAAGAGAAGAACAACCCAACTTTGAAATGCTATGGCATGATTGCATTCAAGAAGAGGGGCGCATCTAGAGAAAGTTTGTGTGCACTAAGGAGGAGAATCTTTCCCTCACGGCAAGAATGAAGAAAGGGATTGAATCCATTTGCTCCAAAGAAGTTATTCCATGCAAAGAAGAAAGAGTTCACCAAGAAATTTGACAAATCAAAGGCTAAATGCTTCTACTATGGGAAAAAAGATCATTTTGCAAGAGAGTGCAATACGAAGAAAAATAATGAAGGAAAGATTCATCCTTCTACCATCGTAAAAGACACTTCCCAAAAGAATGCACCTGAGGAGAAAGAGACAAAGTGGGAGTATTACCTTGTATCTGATTTTTCTAGATCCATCATCACAGGAGAAGATACATGGTTGATTGACAATGGTGCATCCAAGCACATGTCAGGGTATAAGGGCACACTATCCAACCTAAAAGAGAAGAAGTTTGAATGCATGGTAGATTTGGAGGACATCTTAAGATACTCGATCCAAGGAGTTCAATATACATCCTTCTAGCCGAGTTCAAGAGATCTGTTACACGTGGAGGACATTATTTATTTACCAGGATTGAAGAAGAACCTTCTTTCAATTTTGATTCTTGAATATAAGGTATTTTGAGTTATCTTCATGGAGAATCAAGCATTCTTATGGCCGAAGAACTAGAACATTGATACTAATGTTGTTATTGGAGTTTAAGAGGGAGGAATTTACAAGGTCCCAAGAAATTACATTTCATCCATGATACATCACACTATCATACCATGTGAGATTTGGCACAAGAGGCTTGGTCACCTTCCCTTCATAGAATTACCTAGTTTACAACAAATGGTGAAAGGTAATAATGCCTAGTTTTGAGTTTGTGCATGATAGTGTATATCGGGGTTGTGCTTTAGGAAAGAATGTTAAAATGATTTTTCCTAGCATCCATACTAGATCTAATGATATTTTATATTTAGTGCACTTATATGTATGTGATACCATTCCATCCCCTTCCCTGAGTGGATATCTCTTTTATGTATTGTTCATTGATGGTTTCTCTCATAAGGCTTATATTTATTTTATGAAATCCAAGAGTGAAGCTTTTAGTAAGTTTCAAGAGTATAAATCCTTAGTAAAGAATTAGAAAATAGGCACATCCATGCTTTCAGGTCTAATAATGGATGGGATTTTGATTCAAATGGTCTTAATGAGTTTTGTAGTGATGCAATGATTTGTAGACAATTAACAGTTCCTTACAACCCCTAGCAGAATGGGGTTGTAGAGAGAGAATATAATTATTTGTGAGGCTATAAAATCCATGCTACATGATCATGATTTTCCTGCTTATTTATGGGTAGAATATACTCGTACATCAATGTAGATATATAACAGAATCATGCATGCTGTTCTTGATGAGAAACCACTTGAATAGGTGTTCATTGGCGAGAAGCCAAATATTTCACACATATGGATATTTGGATGTCCTATATATGTTCACATACCAAAAGAGAAGAAAACCAATATGTAACCTTCAAGCAAGAATGGAAATTTTGTGGGATATAGTGAGACCTCCAAAGAATTTAGAATATATGTACCTAGTGAGAGACATATTGAGGTTAATCAGGATATGACTTTGCATGAGGAGACATAATTCAAGCGATCAAAAGAGATTGAATGTGATACAAATACTAAGTAGCATGAGACTCATATATCAAAGGAACTTGATGATGATTCTTCCCCTTATGATGTTCAGAGGGAGAATACAATAAAGCATTCAGATTTGCCTATTATTGATGAACCAATTTAATTGGTTGATGAACCTACTACCAAGAGGACATCTGCATAGTGCTAATATGTACTAAAATATGTTGAAAATCATGGAGCACCTTTGGGATCTACCGGAGAGCGAAAGCAACTTGATAGGTATGATGGATATGTTGCACTGATGAACTTAGAGCCTTTATCATATGAAGAAGCTACATAGAAGAAAGTGTGTAAAGATGCTATGATAGAGGAATATTAGTCGATACTAAAGAATGATGTTTGGGAAATTGTTTGTATACCTGAGAGGCAATCAATTGTTGTTTCCAGATAGATTTACAAGATCAAACAAGTTGTAGATGGAAACATAAATAAATACAAAGCCAAGTTTGTTTCCTGTCTTTTCTCTCAGAAAGAGGGCATTGTTTATGAGGAGACATTTTATCACGTGGCCAAGTATACCACAATTAGATCTGTTATTTCACTTGCATCATTATTAGGATGGAAGCTTCACTAGATGGATGTGAAGACTCATTTCCTCGATGGTGAGGTTGAGGAAGAGGTTTATATTGACCATCCTGAGGGATTTGTGATTCATGGGAAGGAGTCCCATGTGTGCAAGTTAAGAAAAGTCTTGTATGGGTTTAAGAAAGCTCCCCAAGCTTGGTATGCCATAATAGACAACTACCTTTAGAAACTGGGTTTCTCGAAGAGTGAAGTAGATTCAAACTTGTACTTCAAATTATTGGACCAACCTTTGATATGGTTTTGTATGTTAATGATTTTTTCCTCACTAGAGAGGAAAACATGATTGTTGAGTGTAAGAGGGAGCTTACTTCAAAATTTGAGATGAAAGAATTAGGTTTGATGCAATACTTTCTAAGCCTTAATATTTAGAAGAGAAATGACGATATATTTATGTCTCAAGGGAAGTATATTGTGGACATTTTGCACAATTTTTTTCTAATGGTTTCTGATTTGAGAAAACTTGATGAGACTGATATGGGATCAAGTCCAATGGACCCCACTTTATACTAACAGTTGATTGGCTCATTGATGCACCTGATACACTTGAGGCCAAATAATTCTAATGTAGTTAGCATTTTGAGTTAGTTTATGCCTAATCCTAAACACAAACATTGGGTTGTAGGTAAGCATATTTTGAGGTGTCTCTGCGGTACAGTTGCTTATGGACCCAGGTATGCCTCCAGTGGAGGGGTGTTATTATTTGGTTATACTAACTCTGATTGGGGTGGTATAATTCTTGATCGGAATATCACTTCTAGTTATTGTTTCAACTTAGGTTCTTCTATGATTTCTTGTTCTAGTGGAAAGAAGGGCTTGGTTTCCCAAGGTACCGTAGAGGTAGAGTACATTGATGCTAATATTGTTTGCAGAGAAGAAATGTTGATGAGAAATATTCTTGGAGGATTGTTCAGTGAAAAGATTGAGTTTACAATGGTTAGGTGTGTCTACCATAGTTGTATAAAGCTTCCCAAAAATATAATGTCTCGTGATAAGTCAAAACATATAGAAATGACGTATCATTTAATTGGATAAATGGTCCAGAAAAGTATTGTAAAAATTCAATATATAACTATTGATGACCATATTATATATGTGTTGACAAAATCACTGTCAATGACGAATTTCAGACACTTTCGAGATAAGCTTGGTATGGTAGAGAATGTATCCCTTGCTGAGAGGGAGTGTTGATTGTACAACATCAGGAGTCATTCTTTGGACTTATGAGTCATATCAAGTCCTATGTATCCTCATATGATTGAGGTGGTGATATTGTATTGTAAATTCTTTTGAGTAATATCAAGACTGTAGACTTGTGAGTAATATTGTCTGTAAAACTTGAATGTAATATCAAGTTAGTGTTGTGAGTAATATCAAGTCCCACCAATATCCTCATTTGTTGAGGTGGCATACTTTACTTGGTAAAGTGGTTATATTATGTGATGTATTACTATTCATGTTCATTGAGTGCTATAAGTCTCCTTGAGGGATTAGCTATCCCTAGAATGATCTAATTTAGCATGTGATTATATGGCCTAGGGTAATATGGTATGATCATCAGTATACATGACAATTATTTTGAGTATGATATGATAAGATGGATAAATAATTAATACACATGTGGACCATGCAGTAAATAATTAATGATACTGAGATAAATCATAGAGAAAGAGAAAGGATTCGAATTGACCATGTATGCATCCAAGCGAACTCGAATTGTATAGGCTTTGGTAAATCCTTAGTTGTAATAAAGAAAGTTTCAGTTAAACAAGGAATATCTCCTTGATTCATGCAAAGTGATTTGCATGGATGTCACTGACTGTGAAGCACTAAATATAATCATTTAACCTCCTAACTTGGTGGTAATTTAGTCAGGTAATGATTGAGTTCTATTCATCTAGTTCACATTTAGTTCAATTAGTTCACATTGATTTCAGTCAGTTCACATTTAATTCAAGTAAATGAATATTTAGTTAAAGCTAATTATGGAAGGGAGGGCACATATCTTGTGCATGATGGAGAAATTTAACACTAGTGCTAGGAAGGGCACTAATGTTTGCATGAAGGGAGTTCTAGTTAATTCTCCTCCTTGTCTATTCTCTATGTGATACTCCCACGAGTTTTCTTGAGCATTCCATTCACTTCTACTACTTGTCAATGATTATTGACTTGTTATTAAAGTGTTATGCACTTGGAAAGATCATGACAGTGTTATTGTGGATCTTTTTTCTCTATTGCTAAGGTGACATCTCTTATTGGGAAATATTCTTATGTGTTGTAAACCATTCTCTGCAAATCTATCTATCATATTCAAAGAGTTGTTGGGTTTTTCATCCTCTGTATTTGGATGGTTTTCCGAGGGTACATCTTGCCACTTATGGTTGAATAATTTGTGTGGCTGATTTTTCTTAGGAGATTCATATATGTATTGATTGATTAATAAAAGTTTTAAAAGTTCAAGCATCTCCGATTTTGCTAAAAAATTTACAGTCTAAACAATAGGGAGAGAAATAATGTTGCATGAATGCATGAGTAATTTCTAGATGAAAAATATGCTCCAACATAAATTAACTAGAAATTAACACTGTGAAGAGAAAGTACAAGGAAGCGGATGGTTGTAGTTGAGCATAGAGATTGGGAAATATAGGAACCTTTACCCACTATGTATTTTCTACTCTTGGATGCTTGAGAAGCCATGAATTGATGTTAAAAGAGGTTATCCAATAGAACAAAATATGTTGGACCCTTTCTGCACACATTAGTAAGAATTGTAAAGGTTGGATTTTCTAAGGGAATTATGGAGCAATGAAGGAAAATGTCTTCCTTGTGTTGTGTGGAGTGGTAGAAGAGAGTTCCATGGTTGGGATGGTTGAGTAAGACTCTTGTAATTGCTCAATGGTGACTATTATGTCTAAGCACGAGAGAAAATGAGCTTTGGGCTAAGAGAGAGAATCCAATGGGAGTATCCTTTTCTATAATGGTCTCATATCCCAACTTGGGGGTGGTATCTACAGCTAATACCTACATTTGGGAATTTTTTTCTTACACAACCAATTGCTTGGATCTTATTCCATGAAAAATAAGTATTCTCTTCGTTTATGGACGTGAAAATATTTTTATTTACTTTATGTTATGAATGTGTTTGTTTATACATGATATGAGTGTGGATATAGTTTTAATTTTGTTGTTCTTGATATTCATGCACATACACATTCATTTTTTAGTTTATATTTTCCATGGGTGGTTTAAATTAGTTATATTTGAATAATGGGTCATGGGGAAAAATTTTGAAACATGAAATTTATATTTACCCCCTTCTATAGTTAAAATGATAGATGTGAATGCTACATGTATAACTTAAAAATAAAAACTTAATAAAAATATAGCAATTGATGCTTATAACATGTTATGGTGCTCTATTTTATATTTTAAGGTTGTGATATGGTATGGAATGATCATCTCAATATTCTTTATAAGTAATCATAATTTCAAAAAATAATTTAAAAAATATTTTGAATAAAATGAAAAAAATTCTTAAATCAAACATTTTAAATTTATAAGAGAAACAATTTATGTTAAGTTTTTAATGGTTATATCAGATCTTATAACATTTAGCATCATAGCAACATAAACATAAGAAAAAGGATCACTGAAATATAGACAATAACATCCAAACAAAATAACAAAGATATTTATCCTGGGAAACCCTCACGAGGAAGAAAACCGAACAAAACTTCTTATGTATAAGATGTATAAAAAATATACATACATACATACATACATACATACATACATATATATCCTATGTGCTATACACAAGTGAGTGTGTGATAAAATGAGTAACACAACTCCTCTATTTATACTCTTTTTGTCACTTGAATTTTAACCCAACAAGTTGGCCCCACTTAACTGGTTGGATCGACTTCACTTAGGAAGACTCATCACAATATTATATTATATTCATTAGGGTACTATTAACCCAACTTATAATGGATAATTTACCTCATGACTCTACAATGACCAAATACAATAGTAACATCCTGGCATAGGAATAATAACATCTCCCTTGGGGCACACCAGTAAAATACATTTAGAATATCCTTTGAAGTTACAATATTCAACACTCCCCCTTAATGAGAAGGTTATTGTACTGACAACATCATCATAGAATATAGGAGTAACGAGAGAGAGAGAGCATCTGTAACATCATCAAGGTGATACATCTATACATCATAGGAAGTTTTAACAATCATCAATAGTTGGAAAAGTTACTCTTCAACATCTTCATCTTTTGCAACAAACAATCACTTGATCCTTTTGTAGCAACACTTCGATCTTTTGATCCTTCATAGAAGCACTTCGATCTTTGATCCTTTGTAGTACTTAGATCTTATCAATCCTTTGTAGCAGCACTTTGATCTTCTCGATCTTTTGTAGCAACACTTCGATCTTCTTGATTCTTTGTAGCAACACTTCGATCTTCTTGATCCTTTGTAGCAGCACTTCGATCTTCTCGATCCTTTGCAGCAACACTTCGATCTTCTCAATCCTTTTCAGCAACACTTTGATCTTCTTGATCCTTTGCAGCAACACTTCAATATTATTGATTCTTTGTAGCAACACTTCGATCTTCTCGATTCTTTGCAGTAACACTTCGATCCTCTCGATCCTTAGAACAAAACTTCGATCTTCTTGATCCTTTGCAGCAACACTTCGATCTTATTGATCCTTTTCCACCTCGCTACCTGCAGTACACGTGTCAAAACCCTAAATTTTTACATAAATTAAAAACTTTTAAGATAACATAAAATGCTGAACATGCGGTTTACTAACAGCTAGTGGTTAGCGGAAAATTAAATAGTCCAGCGATTAGTATTATACATTTTCAAATTACGTTAACTAAAGCAGCTTCTTTTTCGTAATGTAAATAAGATTTACTTGCATACTGTTTTATTTCAGTTTACTAAAAAGTCTACATTATGGCAAGTAGGTGGAATCTATCTTTGAATCCTGAGCTTACTTAGCATTTATGCTAATGCAGATGGATTGCTGGTTCTTACAGGTTCAACAGGTACGATCGAACAAGTAGATGTTTTAATTCGTAAGGTAGCAAGAAGTATTTCTGTTTGCAAAAATAATATTCTAGTTAAATAAGCTGATAAATCTCAGGAAACTTCAATGAGGTAAAGTAATTTATTTTCTATAGTTTCTCTTGTATGCAAGGTTTAGATATATGGGTTGCTTTATTTATTAAGCTTAGCGAAACCAAAGATACTTACTGTGAGCTCTACGCTTGTAATCTTTGTCATATATTTACTTCTATTCTAACATGTTTTCTCACCAATGTTATATTTATTCGTACTATCATTTATCCATGAAATAGCTTCTATTGATACAGATAGTAAGAATTCTCAATAGAATATGTTTCGATTTTATTTTTAACTTACTAGTTATGGAAATTATCAATCTGTTACTTGTATGTAAAAACAAATTGCTCACTAACAAGCTATCAGCTTTCTTACTTACATTATCATCTTGTTTCATGTACTATTGTAACCACATACATTACTGTATTTACTAAGTACCAAATTTGTTTGTTTCTTGCATTCTGTAGGGATCTTACTGTCTGGAAATCTCCTTGACATTATAAGCTGTATTTTTGTAATTAAATGCATCGTTTCAAGATGGAATACTATGTACCCTTACTTCATAATCTAAGTCAATTAGTGTTGTTCCAATAATTATAGACTTGAGCATGGTTATTCCATTGTAATTTACTATTACCATAATGCCTCTCTTATAATAAGTTAATGTTTATAGTGACTATTATGGTAGATTTTTCTACTACGATCAAAATTCTTCACTATGCTAAGAACAGGTTATCATGAACAATCACAAACTATCTTTGCCCAATAAAAAAATGGTATATTACTAGTATTGACAAGTCGAGAAGCAACTAATGTCTATGAGAGTTTAACCAAGGTCGAGCCTTGTAAAAGTCACGTTTAAAAACTTTTACTATTCTATTCGACTCCATAGATTATGACCACCTAAGCCATTGGTTTTTAAGTAATAAGTTTGGAATATAATACATGCATACTTTATCATTGTTTTTGCAAGTATATAAATCTAATTGTAGATATAAAGGTTTTAAGCATGATCGACATCAAGACTATCCATATGGCCAAGTGGTTACCACCTTTCACTAAGGGTCATCATTAAGAAATTATTGTTAATCCATACACCAATTTCGAAGNATATATATATATATATATATATATATATATATATATATATATATGCGTACTTCATAGTTCATGCATGGTTGATGAAAATCATTGTTTTAATAATTTTGATGATTGAACTGCAGGTGGAATTTGGACTCAACCCTTGCATGGTTAGAAGTATTTGAGGGAACGTGGTCACCTCCTGTCCATGTATTAGTGATATAAAAATTTTGCAACACTATTCACTTTGTCATTTTCCCTCCGAAGTTCACGTTGGCCTTCGGGCTGCTTTGCATAGTTTCATGGCAACCGTGAGGGTTCTTCCTGTACTTGATTGCTCCAAAACTTTGGTTTAAAGTTGCTGTAGTCTCCTGAGTTCGGTCTTGTTACCAACCTTCTTAGTCGTGGACTTTACTATGCAAGATTATATTGGTTTTTGCATTTGGCTCACGGTCTGTCCTTAGCTCCATTTTGCTTTCCTCGTGGCATGTCCTTAGATCCATTTTGCTTTCCTTGTGGCCTGTCACTGTTGTTAGAAGCTAAGGCTTCGTTGCTACTAGTTGTGCTCCATAGACGTCGGAGGGTTTGGAGATTTTTGTGTGTGCATTTCGCAGCTGGTGACAGTCTCTTCGCTAGACTGTTTGGTACTCTTCTATTTAGAGGTAAATATGTTTGGTTTTCTTTTAAAATGAAAGACTTACAGTAAATTGTTTTTACAGTTAGGTTTTCAATAGAAAAAGAGTTTTGGAATAACGTACAGTATCGTGCTTTCCTTGCAGGAACTTGTGACAGCTCTAGAAACCAGTGATGAAGATAATGTTGGCTGGATTCGAGGACTCATGGCTCCAATCCGGTAAGCTGTGGGTTCAAAGAATGGGTTTTTACCCTGCTTGTAAACAGGGTTGTTGATGGTGAAACCCCGAGCTTGGAAGCTTGTCCGGTTTCTTCATTAGATACATGTTTTAAAAAAAAATGTTGGTTCTATTTTGTATACAAACCCTCGCTATGATGTTGGGTAGTCCTGGCCTTCAGCTCTGTGTTGTAATCTGGTTAAGTTTTCAGCCTTATGGTCTGTCAATGTAATACATTGGGTTTTCAAGAAAGATTTCACTTTGAGCTCAGTCTCATTTTTGCAGTAACCTTGTAAATTATGACTCTGTGTAAATTAGGGTTTTTTCTATTCGACTGTTAATGAAGAACATTACTGTTTAAAAAATATCTTTTGTAAGTAGATATTGTTAATATAAAGACTGTAACTCAGTCGTAGTGTGTAATTTATAATATTACTTACTTGTCCGGAATAAACAATCTAGGGTTATACTGAAATGAAACCCTTGTCTAAATAAGTTCTTCAACTTATTATTAATTAAGTTCTGCTACTTGTTAACTCAGTTAAATTATTATTATAGGTGTGTTGTGATATTTTTTTTTTAAATTGTAACTGTACATTTCTTTGTTTTCAGACTGTAAATAGTCTATAATAAACTAATCATTTATTTATATGGTTATTCATGCAATTGGATTGCATCTTAGATGTTTTTATTTATAAAAATTAAATAAACGGGTTTGGGTTTTCGACCCTAAAGTTTTACCTTTTTAGGTATAAGCATGTCTGATAATTATAAAATAGTTTCTACATAGGTAAATATTTAGTTTTATACTAGTTATTAATTATATTTTCATTGTTTTTATTTACTAATCTATTAGGTAGAATTCACTCAGAGTTCTTGAAAAGATATAGCATAGATTCTATAACTCAATTTACTCTTTATAATTTAAGTACTTTTAATATAACCCTATTTAGTTTATAATAAATATTAGTCTTAGATTTAGTTGATATTGTTAGAAATAAACTATGTGATGAGTAGCTCGTTTATTTACTTAACTGTATGTAATCATTGTAACTCTAATGTAGTTTTCTGCTGCATTTCATTCAGTTACTAAGTGAAAACAGAGAAATAGAAACATATCAAAACACTGTTTAACCTCCATAATATTTTAACAGGAATAAAATTACTCTACTATTTGTAAATACACAATATTATCTACTAAAACATTCTCTTATTTACTTAACATTCTACCTGTGATAGAGTACTGCCTGGTTTTCTATGTGTGGGAAAACACAGTCTAGAAATTATTTCCATTCAAATACATTACTTTTCTAAATCAAGTTTATTTCTTCAATCATTTAAAAAGACTACTAGATTCTAACATTCTACAAACTAAATATTTAACATTCATATATCAATCAGACTCAGATACTAACACATTAAACAAAATAATGTAAAACCTATTTAAGACAGACAAAAACAGCGTTAGGAGGCTGTTCCTCCCTACCAATCTCCTGGAGAGTGCTCAAACAACGCTTCCTCAGGACCCCCGAGCCTATTCCTGGTCTTCTTTGCTGAGAAATGGTGGAGAATGCAAACAGTAGACTAGTCCAATCTCTCAGTAAAACACTATGCTCTCAGTAGTAAGATCTTTCAGCTTAAAAGCTGCACTAGATCAACCAGCAGTTATCCCCTCAAACACTTTCCACAATTCCCTTCCATTGAATTTCTCTGAAGTACATTCATTCACCTAAATGATCACCTCTCTAGAATGAGCAGCCTCAACTCTCTTCAATGGGAAATTTTATAAAGATTGCCTAGGTCTTTTGGGTCAGTTTTCATTAATTGAGCCACCTGCTCTGATTCCAATTTCTTGGGGAATCATGAACCCACATGTAGGGAGGTTGCCACCTGCAACAGTTGGAATTGGTTTGAGGATGCTGCCAGATGTCTGTTTGCTCTCCACCCAGTCTCCTCCACCAATTTGACCAGTAAACACTCTTTTAATAGCTCTCCTAAGCTGTTGTCTCCTTCTTTATTTATTTATAAATAAAATATTCAAAATTACATTAAATATCCTTGACTCTGATGAGTCATCAATTACAACTTAGCATAAAATTTAACATATTGTCCTCAAATAATATCAAATAATATAAAATTGTTTTTTGTTAAATTGGGGCATGTGACCTACACACCACCTTAAAGTATAACATCGTCCTTGATGTTATTTATTGTTCATCCTCAGAATTCCCATGGAACAAAATTGGATATGCATCTCGCATATTACTTTCCAATTCCCAGGTGGCTTCCTCTGGACTAAGGTGCTTCCATTCCACCTTCACCTGACCAATGGTGCGGTTCTGAAGTGTGATCTCCCTCTGCCTGAGGATACAGTTCGGTTCCACTAGAAAATATCCTTTTGGTTTCACCTATACATCATTCTAGTTAACAACATGAGTAGCACCATGAACATATTTTTTTAATACTAAAATGTGAAAGACATTATGTACTCTTAAATTTGGTGGTAATGCTAATTGATAAGGTACTTGTCCAATCCTACACAGTATTTCAAATGGACCACAGTAACAGGGTGCTATTTTTGCACAACTACCCAATCTCAGAGATCTCTTTTTGGGCCTCACCTTGATGAACACATGTTCACCTACCTAAAACTCCTTTGGAGTTATTTTAAGGTTTCTTGACTTTTTTGTCGATATTGCGCAATTTTCATATTACTTTGTACCTGCTTAACAATTTCTTCCATTTCTTTTAATAGTTCAGGACCTAATACTAATCTATCCACAAGATTGCTCCAAGAGATAGGAGTATTACACTTCCTTCCATACAATATTTCGAAAGGACTAAATCTGGTTGACGCTTGATAATTATTATTATAAGCAAATTCTATCAAATGCAAATAATCCTCCCATTTACCTAGCTGGTCTTTCACATACATTCTTAATAAATATTCTAGTACTTGATTTACTCTTTCAGTTTGTCCATCTGTTTGAGGATGGAACGAAGTACTAAATTTTAGTGTAGTGTTTAATCCTTTAAACAGAGATTTCCAAAAGTTACCCGTAAATTTAGGATCTCTATCCGAGATTATAACTTTCGGTATTCCATGCAGTCAGAAAATTTTCTTTAGAAAGATATCAGCTATGTTTGCAGCTTTATACGTAGTTTTAACAGGTATAAAGTTGGTTGCTTTACTTAATTTATCGACCACTACCATGATGGAGTCATTTAAATTCTGATTTTAAGGCAATCCAGTAACAAAATGGAGACTAATTATCTCTCATTTCCAGCTAGGAATGGGCAGCGGCTGAAGTAATCCAGCTGGGTGTTGATGTTCAGTTTTCACCTGCTGATATTCAAAACATCTAGCAATATACTCTGCCAGTTCATTCTTCATGTTTGGCCAAAAATATTATTTTCTTAACATAGTTATAATCTTTTGATAGCCTGGATGACCTGAGTATGGAGTTTTATGGATTTCATCTAAAATTAATAACTTAACTTTAGGTACGTTAGGTACATATATTCTGTCTTTGTACAGTAAATATCCTTTTTCATTCAAATTGTACCCTTTACTTAAGCTTTCTGTTGGATTTTCTTTCATTTTAGCTTGTAAATTTTGGTAAATTTCATCTTGTTCTACCCCCGCTTTAAGCTATTCATCTAGATCTGTTGTATAAGTGTTGATAGCTACTATGAATTTCAACCTTGCATTCCTACTTAATGCATCAGGAACTTTATTTTCTTTCCCTTTAATGTGCTAAATTTTGAAATCATACTCACTTAGGAAAGCTAGCCACCTAGCTTGTCTAGCATTTAGATTAGGCTGATCTAACCGATATTTTAATCCTTTATTATCCGTCATTAAAATAATTTTTCTGCCAATTAGGTGATGACGCCACATCTTTAGAGCATGTATAAGAACAGCTAATTCTAAATCATAAGTTGCATAATTCTTTTCATGAATTTTTATTTTTCTAGACTCATAAGCAATAAAATGCCCTTCTTGAGTCAATACTACGCCTAAACCATCATTACAGGCATCAGTACATACTACAAATTCTTTATTTGGATCAGCTAGTATTAAAATAGGTGCACTGGTTAATAAAGTTTTTAACTTTTTAAAGCTATCCTCGAATTTTTGGTTCCAATCAAATTTCTTTCCTTTCTTTTGCAAAGAATTTATCAGATTTATGATTCTCAAAAAACATTCAATGAACCTGTGGTAATAACCGGTAATTCCCATGAAATATCGAACATCAGTTACATCCTTAGGAACCGGCCAATCTTCGATTACCTTTATCTTTTCCGGATCCACCGAAATCCCTTCCTTAGTCACCACATGACCTAAGTACTGAATTTTATCCTTAAAGAAATCACATTTACTAAACTTTGCAAAGAGTTGATGATCTCATATATCTTGCAATTTTTTTTAAATGTTCTTTATGTTCTTCTTCCGTTTTTTAATAGATTAATATGTCGTCGATAAACATGACCACAAACTTATCCAAATACTTATGCATGACGTTGTTCATTAAACACATAAAAACAACTAGGGAATTAGTAAGCCCGAATGGCATGATGACAAACTCGTAATGGCCATATCAAGTTCTAAAAGTTGTTTCAAAAATGTCTTCATCTTGAATCCTAACTTGATGATATCCAGACCTTAAATCAATTTTCGAGAACACCGTGGCTCCACGTAGTTTATCAAACAGATAATCTATGCAAGGTAACGGGTGTCGATTTTTAATAGTCATCTTATTCAACTAACGGTAATCTATGCAAAGTCGCATGGTTCCTTCCTTTTTCTTAACGAAGATGACAGGTGCCCCCCAGGGAGACACACTAGGTCGAATATACTTTTTGTCAATAAGTTCTTTTAATTGTGACTTTAGTTCATTAAGGTTCCAGTATGTTCATTCGATAAGGGGCCTTTGAGCTGGGTACTACACTAGGTACTAGCTCAATGGTAAAATCTAGTTCCCTTTTCGGAGGTAGTCCGAAATTTCTTCCAGAAATACATCAACATATTCTCTTAAAACTAGTATGTCTTCCAATTTTAATTTGTCTGTCTTATTTAGATTCTCCTCATCAGTGATTGTTACTGCATAAGCTTTACAACCCTTCCTAACAGCCCTCTTAAGCTGCAGAGTAGAAATATACCTTATGGTTGTTTTTCTAGGGATTCCCTTTACACTTATTGGTTTCCCATCATTATTTATACACGTAAAGGTTTTATCATAACAATTTAAAATTACCCTATGTTGTTCTAACCAATCCATACCGATTAGTAAGTCATACGAACCAAGAGGTAGTACATTAAGCTTTACAACAGTTTCAAATTGATCCATAACTACTGCACATTCCTTTACAAAACAAGTTACCTTCCTTTTAGCACCAGTGGCTAATTGGACCAACCAAGAATTTTTAAATTTTTCAATAGGAAACTTACATTTTTCTACCAATTTAGGTGAAATATAACTGAGACTAGCTCCTGGATCAATTAAAATAGTTATAGGAGTTTGTTTTATCGTACCTTCTACTTACACCATGGAAGTTTGATATTCTTCTTGTCGATTCTCCAAGGTTGCATTCATTTTGGGCATAGTCCTCGCTAAATCTCCAACAGTCATTTCCTTCTGTATGGTATGGATATTACTGACAGTCTTTTTCCGATTAGGACAGACTGAGGCATAATGTGGGCCATTACACTCCTAGCACTTTATAGGTTCTTAGCGTTCAAAGTTCTTTGTGTAATTACCATGATTATTAGTAGAATCTTTACCCTTTGGATTGTTCTGTTTGCTGGGTGAATTATTTTTATTCCCTAGGAAATTCTTGTTAGGAAAATTTCTGGCCTTATTGTTTTTAGAATTCCGGTTGGGCACAAATTCTTTTTTCTTTTGATCATAATGGTTGTTATTCTTCTTGGCCTTCTAGTTGGCCATGCTCTCCTTCTTTCAATTCTGTTCATAACAGAAGTTGGCTTTCCTCATAGCTTCTTCTAGAGTTTTTGGATTGTCATACTCAATCCTGTCCTTAATATGATAAGGTAGACAATTGAGGAATCGACCTTTGGTTTTTCATCTACAAGGTATGGCACATACCTAAGCAGACTTAAAAACTTGTTTTTCAGATCTTTCATAGTCATTGATCCTAATTTAAGCTCATAGAATTCTTTTTCTCTCTCTTCATAGTACTGCTCAGACAAAAATTTATTTTTAAAGTATCTCTTGAAGGTACTCCAATTTACATTTTTCTCTTTTATTCCCTTCACTCTCTTCAAGTCTTACCACCAAATATCAGCCTTCCCTAAAAGATTGTAGATAGCCATTCTAGCCTTTCATTGGTTAGAATAGTTATAAATCTGGAAGTACTTCTTCATCCCAGATAACCAGGATTATGCTTCCTCCCCCTTCTCAGTCTCTCCATTGAATGTTGGTGGTTTAATACTATTTACCCTTACTTCATAATCTAAGTCAATTAGTGTCGTTCCAATAATTATAGACTTAAGCATGGTTATTCCATTGTAATTTACTATTACCATAATGCCTCTCTTATAATAAGTTAATGCTTATAGTGACTATTATGGTAGATTTTTCTACTATGATCAAAATTCTTCACTATGTTAAGAACATGTTATCATGAACAATCACAAACTATCTTTGCCCAATAAAAACATGGTATATTACTAGTAATGACAAGTCGAGAAGCAACTAATGTCTATGAGAGTTTAACCAAGGTCAAGCCTTGTAAAAGTCATGTTTAAAAACTTTTACTATTCTATTCGACTCCATAGATTATGGCCACCCAAGCCGTTGGTTTTTAAGTAATAAGTTTGGAATATAATACATGCATACTTTACCATCATTTTTGCAAGTATATAAATCTAATTGTAGATATAAAGGTTCTAAGCATGATCGACATCGGGACTATCCATATGACCAAGTGGTTACCACCTTTCACTAAGGGTCATCGTTAAGAAATTATTGTTAATCCATACACCAATTTCGAAGCTATCAAACATTACGATATAGGTTGTGTATGAATATTGGTGTGATATATATATGTGTACTTCATAGTTCATGCATGGTTGATGAAAATCATTGTTTTAATAATTTTGATGACTGAACTGCAGGTGGACTTTGGACTCGGCCCTTGCATGGTTAGATGTATTTGAGGGTACATGGTCACCTCTTGTCCATGTATTGGCGATATAAAAATATTGCAACCCTATTTGCTTTGTCATTTTGCCTCCAAAGTTCACGCTGGCCTTCAGGATGCTCTGCATAGTTTCATGGCGGCCGTGAGGGTTCTTCCTGTACTCGCTTGCTCCAAAACATTGGTTTAAAATTGCTGTAGTCTCCTGAGTTTGGTCTTGTTTCCAACATTATTAGCCATGGAATTTACTATGCGAGATTATACTGGTTTTTGCATTTGGATCGTGGCCTGTCCTTAGCTCCATTTTGCTTTCCTCGTGGCCTGTCCTTAGCTCCATTTTTCTTTCCTCGTGGCCTGTCATTGTTGTGAGAAGCTAAGGCTTCGTTGCTACTGGTTGTGCTCCACAGACATCATAGGGTTTGGATATTTTTGTGTGTGCATTTCGCAGCTGGTGATAGTCTCTTCGCTAGACTATTCGGTACTCTTTTATTTAGAGGTAAATATGTTTGGTTTTATTTTAAAATGAAAGAATTATAGTAAATTGTTTTTACAGTTAGGTTTTCAATAGAAAAAGAGTTTTGGAATAATGCATAGTATCGTGCTTTCCTTGCAGGAACTCGTGATAGCTCTAGCAATCAGTGATGGAGATAATGCTAGCTAGCTTCGAGGACTCGTGGCTCCAATCCAATAAGCCCTGAGTTCAAAGAATGGGTTTTTACCCTGCTTGTAAACAGGGCTGTTGATGGTGAAACCTCGAGATTGGAAGCTTGTCCGGTTTCTTCATTAGATACATGTTTTTTTTTTTTTTTTAAATTGTTGGTTCTATTTTGTATACAAACCCTCGCTATGATGTTGGGTAGTCCCAGCCTTGAGCTCTATGTTGTAATCTGGTTAAGTTTCCAGCCTTACGGCCTGTCAATGTAATACATTGGGTTTTTAAGAAAGATTTTACTTCGAGCTCAATGTCGTTTTTGCAGTAACCTTGTAAATTATGACTCGGTGTAAATTAGGGTTTTTTCTATTCGACTGTTAATGAAGAACATTACTGTTTAAAAAATATCTTTTGTAAGTAGATATTGTTAATATAAAGATTGTAACTCAGTCGTAGTGTGCAATTTATAATATTACTTACTTGTTAGGAATAAACAATCTAGGGTTTTCCTGAAATGAAACCCTTGTTTAAATAAGTTCTTCAATTTATTATTAATTAAGTTCTGCTACTTGTTAACTCGGTTAAATTATTATTACAGGTGTGTTGTGATATTTTTTTAAACTTGTAACTGTACATTTCTTTGTTTTCAGAAAGGACTATAAACAGTCTACAATAAACTAATCATTTATTTATATAGTTATTCATGTAATTGGATTGCATCTTAGATGTTTTTATTTATAAAAATTAAATAAATGGGTTAGGGTTTTCGACCCTGAAGTTTTACCTTTTCAGGTATAATCCTGTCTGGTAATTATAAAATAGTTTCTACATAGGTAAATATTTAGTTTTATACTAGTTATTAATTATATTTTCATTGTTTTTATTTACTAATCTGTCAGGTAGAATTTACTCAGAGTTCTTGAAAAGATATAGCATAGATTCTGTAACTCAATTTACTCTTTATAATTTAAGTACTTTTAATATAACCCTATTTAGTTTATAATAAGTATTAGTCTTATATTTAGTTGATATTGTTAGAAATAAACTATGTGATGCGTAGCTCGTTTATTTACTTAACTGTATGTAATCATTGTAACTCTAATGTAGTTTTCTGTTGCATTTCATTCGGTTACTAAGTGAAAATAGAGAAATAGAAACATATCAAAACAATGTTTAGCCTACATAATATTTTAACAGGAATAAAATTATTCTACTGTCTGTAAATACACAATCTTATCTACTAAAACATTCTCTTATCTACTTAACATTCTACCTGTGCTAGAGTACTGCCTGGTTTTCTGGGTGTGGAAAAACACAGTCCAGAAATTATTTCCATTCAATACATTACTTTTCTAAATCAAGTTTATTTCTTCAATCATTTAAAAAGACTACTAGATTCTAACATTCTACAAACTAAATCTTTAACGTTCATATATCAATCAGACTCAGATACTAACATAGTAAACCAAAATAATGTAAAACCTATTTAAGCAAACGACAACAGTGTTAGGAGGCCGTTCCTCCCTACCAATATCCTAGAGAGCGCTCAAACAACGCTTCCTCAGGACCCCTGAACCTGTTCCTGGTCTTTTTGGCTGAGAACTGGTGGAGAATGCAAACAATAGACTAGTCCAATCTCTCAGTAAAACACTCTGCTATCAGCAGTAAGATCTTTCAACTTAAAAGCTGCACTAGATCAACCAGCAGTTATCCCGTCAAACACTTTCCACAATTCCCTTCCATTGAATTTCTTTGAAGTACATTCATTCACCTGAATGATCACCTCTCTAGAATGAGCAGCCTCAGCTCTCTTCAATGGGAATTTTTATAAAGATTGCCTAGGTATTTTGGGTCAGTTTTCATTAATTGAGCCACCTGCTCTGATTCCACTTTCTTGGGGAATCATGACCCCAAATGTAGGGAGGTTGCCACCTGCAACAGTTGGAAGTGGTTTGAGGATTCTGCCACATGTCTGTTTGCTCTCCACCCAATCTCCTCCACCAATTTGACCAGTAAACACTCTTTTAACAGCTCTCCTAAGCTGTTGTCTCTTTCTTTATTTATTTATAAATAAAATATTCAAAATTACATTAATTATCCTTGACTTTGATGAGTCATCAATTACAACTTAGCATAAAATTTAACATATTGTCCTCAAATAATATCAAATAATATAAAATTGTTTTTTGCAAAATTGAGGCATGTGACAACACATGATCTCTTTGCAGGATGGTCAATCCCTATCACTTTAGGACATATGTCCAAGGATGATGCAATCCTCCATTTGGTACACTTACGGGATGATAAATCCCTATCACTTTAGGACATAGGTCCAAGGATGATGCAATCCTCCATCTGAGCCACTTATGGGATGGTCAATCCATATCACTTTAGGACATAAGTCCAAGGACGATGACACCCTCCATCTGAGGCACTTACGTGATGGTCAATCCCTATCACTTTAGGACATAAGTCCAAGGATGATGCAATCCTCTTTCTGATCCACTTACAGGATGGTTAATCCCTGTCACTTTAGGAAATAAGTCAAAGTACGATGCAATCCTCATATGAGCCTTTTATGTGATGGTCAATTCCTATCACTTTAGGACATAAGTCCAAGGACGATGAAATACTCAGTTGAGCCTATTATAGGATGGTTAATCACTATCACTTTAGGACATAAGTCCAAGAATGATGTAATATTCCATCATCCTACTCCCCCTTAACAAAGAGGGTCTATAGTATTGACCAGTTGAATCATCTACAACAGAATGTAGATATTGACTGCACCTAGATGCAGGCCCTGTCATCCGTGAGGAATCATCATAGTGCATCCTCAACTTCAAATATAGGACCACTCCTAAGTGAGTGTTATACTACGGTATCTACATGTGAATGTATGCATACTCTCCATGTAAGAGTATTTTCTGCGGAGCAGATCTCGACCGCACCAATGTGTCGACCCTCATCATAGAACATCCTCACTCACTGAGGCTAGGACCACTCCCAAGTGAGTGTTATACTACGGTATATACAACTAAATTTGGGCACTCTCCATGCGAGAGTAACATCTACAAGGCCATCCTTAACTAGTAAGGACCACTCTCATCAACATAGTGTTATACCTGCAATCCTCAAGAGAGGATACTATCGTCCAAAAGTGAATGTTGGACCTTGTCAGCATCTTCAGGTGCACATAACCTCTTTCATAATGGAGAATCACTGTCATCCCATCATTGATGTCAGTCTTATCATCATTCCCCTTTCCTGGGAGGATCCATTCCTTCTTGCAAGGAAAGTTT
This sequence comes from Pseudotsuga menziesii, assembly GCA_001517045.1. Taxonomy (NCBI): domain Eukaryota; kingdom Viridiplantae; phylum Streptophyta; class Pinopsida; order Pinales; family Pinaceae; genus Pseudotsuga; species Pseudotsuga menziesii. Next base: position 202,913 of record LPNX010598771.1, on the reverse strand, counting down.
GTAGTCCCATCATTGTTCCTCCTTGTGAGGAAAATATTTTCGCACTACACCAAGCTTGTCACGGAAATATTCAAACTTTACTCGAGATAGAGGCTTGGTAATCACATCAACAACTTTCTCATCAGTACTCACATACTGGGGCTTTATAGCTCTTTTTTGTACTACATCCCTTACATCCCTTATATAAAAATATCGTATTTCTATGTGCTTTGATTTATCATGGAACACATAATTCTCTATCATGTTTATGAAACTATGGTTGTCACAAAGAATCAATGTGGTATCCAATTCCATGTCAAATAGTCTTTACATCAGTTTTTGAAGTCACATCGCTTCACAACTAGTGGAGCAAGCTGCTATGTACTCTGCTTCAGTTGTATTGAGAGAAACATTGGAATGTTTCTTACTAAACCATGAGATCATGGTGAATCCCAGACAATAACATCCACCTGAGGTTCTCTTTCTGTCTGCAACACTTCCTTCCAAATATGAATCCATATAACCAAACAATTTGTAGTCATGATCTCTACCATAGTAAAGTCCCAAATCTATCATACCTTTTAGGTACCTCATCACATGCTTTGTAGCTATCAAATGAACTCGTCTAGGTTTAACTAGATACTGACTTAAGGTGTTCACAACAAAGCATATATCTGGCCTTGTGTTCGTCAGATACATCAATGACCCAAAAAGATGTCTATACTGAGTCATATACACTAACTTTGAGTCATATACCGGCTTCAAGTTGGTGTCCATGGGTGTGGCCATGGATTTACAATCCAACATATCAAATATTTTCAAGATTTCTACTGGATAATTTCCCTGATTTAGAGATATTACTTCTAGGCTCTTTCACACTTCCATCCTTAGGAATGCATCAATCCAAGATCTTTCATATTGAATTCTTCAGCTAGCTTCCTATTGCTCTCCGTGATTTGTTTCCCATTTCTCATAAGAAATAGATCATGTACATACAGTAGTAGTATGACAGGTTCATCATTCATAACCTTAAGATAAAGGTTTATCAAGAAGCTATCTATTATACCATACCGAGCTCTAGGATCTTGCTTCAGTCCATACAGATCCTTTTTTAAATTACGTACATGACTCACTCTGTCTTCGACTTCAAATCCTTGTGGTTGTTCGATGTAAACATCTTCCTCAATCATACCATTCAGGACGTTTGTCGTTACATCCATCTGGTGTAAGTCCCATTTCATCATGGAAGCAAGTGACATGATGGTTCTAATGGAAGTGTACCTTGATACTGGAGAAAATGTCTATTCATAATCAATACCCTCTTTATGAGAGAATCCTCTAGCCATAAATATTGTCTTGTACTTTTCAATACTTCCATCAACAACATGTTTGATCTTGTTTACCCATTTCTAAGATACCACACTCTTGCTTTTTGGTTTGGGTACTATATACCAAACATGAATGGAATTATTTCATAATTGCTTCTACCATGAGTTCATCCTATCAGGTCATCGACATATCCCATTCTTCTACATTCAACCTTGAATGTTGGAAACCACTTTACTCTTGGTATAGTCTCAATCCATTAGGAAGTTGTCCATCTTGTCGAACTCAGAGATATTTTGCAGTCACTCCCCCTGACGCAAAGTATCATCCTCCCTCTGAATTCTATACTAGAGTGATAGATAGCATCCTCTGCTACTAATCTTCTATGTATCCATATTAGGTTACCAAATACCAAGATCCTTTATCTTGAACTTCGTAAAAAAGTTCCTCTTACACCCATCTGTGAGCTTGTTGTATTCTATAGGTTTCCATATTCAACCTTGTAGAGAAGGTTAAGATATTCATCACTCTAGGTGATCTTCAAGATCCTTATGAAACTGGATGTGCTTATCTATGTGTGCCTTTTGAGCTCGTACAAAGCCTATTTTGCATAGGTGCTACTTTGCTTGATATATAGAGTCTACTTTACTAGAGAAGTGTGTCTGGTCAATAGAGAATGTCATGCCATAGTTTATTATTTTAGAGACAAACCACAAACCTTGATTTGTATACTTGTTCTTGTATATCCATATGGAAGAAACTACGAAATTCTCTTTAGGTCTTGAAACCATATCCTAGACATCATTCCCCATTATCAACGTTACTCTTTGATCATAGCTTCTTCCATAGTTGGAAGGGTTTGCATCAATGATGTCACTCAACTGTTCCACACAAATTGAGTGTATCCAAGGCCTCTTACTTTAGTTTGAAAGTCCCTTCATACTTTTCTTCATCTTTCTAGGTGGATCTACCGCTCCCTTATATTCTAATGAAGCTCTTTTTTTCGTCATGGTGTAACTGACCCTGGGAGCTTCAGGTTCATCTTCATGTATGTTTATTGGAGTGAGTCTTGAATTGTCATCACTTGTTCTTTGAAACAAGTCTCATCCTTTTCTTGTAGGCGATTGTACGCAATATTTAATAAAAGTCAAATGCACTTGTTGCGTCATTATATAAGACATATTCATAGTGACATATTCTTATGAATAAGGATATGATCATGCAACTATTTTAGCCAATACAACATTTATCCATATCTCATAGAAAATTTATAGATTCCTTCCATATCTACCATGACATCATTGATATTGTGCACTAATCCAATACGTTAGCAAATATTTTTCATTCTAGATAAGTAGCAATGGAGTGTTTTATAGAACCATGGGCTACTTACCCATCACATGCATATTAGTAGTATACTATCATTAATGAAAACATTTTATCATGCATAATAAACAACATATATAGGAAAAAAATATTCAGATACTTACCTTTGTTTGTTTGGTATATTCCTTCTTGTGCTTTGTCTTCATCTCCTTTTGGATCTGTAGCTTCTTCTTTGACAAATGAATTGCTTCAATCTGATGCTTACTTGAAATATTTTCTGGAATACTGCTTCTAGTGGACCTAGGGTTTGACAGAGAAACCCCAATTTTTCAAATAAGGTTTATTTAAGATTTGATTGGATAGAAATATGTGCCTCCTAAAGGTGATCTGAGCAACATACTCATTTTATCAAAACCATGAACAGAACCGCAAAATATCTGATGCCCTAGTATTCTTCAAATTCTTCTACATAATTTCTTGATCTTGTTTTTGCTGCATCTCTGACATTCCTTCTCCTATGAGTCAAAAACTTTGTACTGAGGTCTCATTTTATGTCTTCTTTACAACCCCATAGGTTAGAGTAGAATTGGTTTCACCAATTGGGACTTCTGCGATTTCCCAATGTGACTTATTTCAGTACTGATCAGAATAACAAACTTGTATGGACTTACATGTGTCACTGTTTCACCTTCGAGGTCTGAAGTACAGACCACATAAACTTGATTCCATTACCTACTTGCAACATCTTGTTAAATTTGATTTCTACCTTCATAGCCTGAAATATAGCAATTCTCCCTAGGCCACCTATTTAGGGATGAATCCTAGGAGAGGTTGGAACCCCAAGTTGGAGGAATCCTATCTTCTAGATAATAGTGAATCCGAGGTTGAAAATTTTACACATGGTACAGAAAGAATTCATCTTCTACTTGTAAAGTTTTTGGATCCTGATCCTTCTCCAATATCTAGATATAGTGAAATTACCAATATGACTAGTTTTAGTCTTCTAGGGTTTTCAAGCATGAGTCCCTAATCTTCAATAGTTGTAGTTGTATTAGTGCTTAGGCTATTGTTACGGAGAGAAATTCCTATGGCTTGGGGTACCGCAACAGACAGCTTTGACTCCAAAAATCAATCTTTCCCAATATGCAATAGAAATAAAATATCTAACCCTAAAGGATCAGACCTCGTACCTTATTCCAGACGGTTGAAGTAGATCCCTGTTGAGCTTTCCAATCTTCAGCTTGAATTGATATAATACTTCCTCAACAACAAGTAAACAATACAAGCATACTATATATCATGGTGTTAGATCTATTCTAGCATATATCATCCATAATGTAAAAGCATTTGACATATTCCAATGGATACAATATTCAATCAAATACACATCATTGGACAGGAAAAGATAGTTCTTATTAATATAAATAAGAGATTACAAGATAGATACAACCTCTGACGGCACGTCTGCGAACTGGAGAAACTGAATCCCCCACTTGGGCCTCCACCACCTCAATCCTCCATCTCACGATAGCAAGCTCACTAGCAAAAGGCAAGCTTGGGAAGAACACAAAAGTGCTCCAAAGGGACAAAGGGACACAGATTCAAGTATAAATTCTGGCAACAATGGACTATAGTTTCGTTGCTTTCAATCTATCTATATGCCTTCAATGTACCAAGGGGTTCCTTATATAGCTTCATAAGGGATAATGAAGGTTCGAATCCGAGCGATCTCAAGGCATATGGAAGGCCAGGAGTCGAATGAGTCGGATCCATGTTAAGGAAAACTCCAAAAAGATTTGGATTATGGACACATCCCGATGTATGTGGTTATATCGGTTAAACCCGTGTATGTATGCGATTATCGGGTAAAAAGCCGCGTATATCATTTTTCATATAGTTTTAGGGATGATCAAGGAAACATCAAAGGATAAAAGATGGTCCATGGGGTCTAAAGAGTCTGCAGTGGGACAGGGGAAGGCCATACAAAGTGTGATTCACCTAGAGTGGTGAAATCCACTATAACAGAGAAATTCCTATGGCTTGGGGTACCACAACAGACAGCTTTGACTCTAAAAATCAATCTTTCCCAATATGCAATAGAAATAAAATGTCTAACACTAAAGGATCGGACCTCGTACCTTATTTCGGACAGTTGAAGTAGATCCCCTTTGAGCTTTCCAATCTTTAGCTTGAATTGATATAATACTTCCTCAAAAACAAGTAAACAATACAAGCATACTATATATCATGGTGTTAGATATATTCTAGCATATATAATCCATAATGTAAAAGCATTTGACATATTCCAATGGATACAATATTCAATCAAATACACATCATTGGACAGGAAAAGATAGTTCTTATTAATATAAATCAGAGATTACAAGATAGATACAACCTCTGACGGCACGTCTGCGAACCGGAGAAACTGAATCCCCCACTTGGGCCTCCACTACCTCAATCCTCCATCTCACGATAGCAAGCTCACTAGCAAAAGGCAAGCTTGGGAAGAACACAAAAGTGCTCCAAAGGGACAAAGGGATGCAGACTCAAGTATAAATTATGGCAACAATGGACTATAGTTTCGTTGCTTTCAATCTCTCTATATGCCTTCAATGTACCAAGGGGTTCCTTATATAGCCTCACAAGGGATAATGAAGGGTCGAATCTGAGCGATCTCAAGGCATATGGAAGGCCAGGAGTCGAATGAGTCGGATCCATGTCAAGGAAAAATCCAAAAAGATTTGGATTATGCACACATCCCGATGTACGTGGTTATATGGGTTAAACCCGCCTATGTACGCGGTTATCGGGTAAAAAGCCACGTATATCATTTTTCATATAGTTTTAGGGATGATCAAGGAAACATCAAAGGATAAAAGATGGTCCATGGGGTCTAAAGAGTCTGCAGCGGGATAGGGGAAGGCCATACAAAGTGTGATTCACCTAGAGTGGTGAAATCCGCTGTAACA
>LPNX010598771.1:150767-192816 GCA_001517045.1 Pseudotsuga menziesii | reverse complement strand
TCACAACCCACCCAACAACTTCCCACAACATCAAACTCACCAAAAGGGAGGATGTACGTGACTGTATAAAGAACAGCTGCGTATGTACGCGACTTTTGGCCAAAAATACACGTATGTACGTGACTTTTGGTCCAAAACCTGCGTATACAGAGAAGGCAGTAGTAAAAAGCAGGACAAGGCCAAACCAATAAAGGGGAGTGTCAATGGAAAAACATACTATAAAATGCGACACAGAAACAAGGAGAAACCAAGAGAAAATCAATAATATCAAGCCCGTTGTGCCCCCAACCCCAAAGAAAAACAAGGAACGTCCCTAGCGGAGTCGCCAATTCTGTTACGGAGAGAAATTCCTATGGCTTGGGGTACCACAACAGACAGCTTTGAATCCAGAAATTAATCTTTCCCAATATGCAATAGAAATAAAATGTCTAACACTAAAGGATCAGACGTCTTACCTTATTCCAGATGGTTGAAGTAGATCCCCGTTGAGCTTTCCAATCTTCAGCTTGAATTGATATAATACTTCCTTAACAACAATTAAACAACATAAGCATACTATATATCATGGTGTTAGATCTATTCTAGCATATATAATCCATAATGTAAAAGCATTTGACATATTCCAATGGATACAATATTCAATCAAATACACATCATTGGACAGGAAAAGATAGTTCTTATTAATATAAATCAGAGATTACAAGATAGATACAACCTCTGACGGCACGTCTGCGAACCAGAGAAACTGAATCCCCCACTTGGGCCTCCACCACCTCAATCCTCCATCTCACGATAGCAAGCTCACTAGCAAAAGGTAAGCTTGGGAAGAACACAAAAGTGCTCCAAAGGGACAAAGGGATGCAGACTCAAGTATAAATTCCGACAACAATGGACTATAGTTTCATTGCTTTCAATCTCTCTATATGCCTTCAATGTACCAAGGGGTTTCTTATATAGCTTCACAAGGGATAATGAAGGGTCGAATCCGAGCGATCTCAAGGCATATGGAAGGCTAGGAGTCGAATGAGTTGGATCCATGTCAAGGAAAACTCCAAAAATATTTGGATTATGCACACATCCCGATGTACGTGGTTATATGGGTTAAACCCGCGTATGTACGCGGTTATCGGGTAAAAATCCGCGTATATCATTTTTCATATAGTTTTAGGGATGATCAAGGAAACATCAAAGGATAAAATATGGTCCATGGGGTCTAAAGAGTCTGCAGCGGGACATGGGAAGGCCATACAAAGTGTGATTCACCTAGAGTGGTGAAATCCTCTATAACAGCTGTTGTTAACACTAAAAAGTGTTCACCTAGATCTCTGTGGTCTAAACCATATACATACATCATATTCCCACCATATATCCCTTACTTTTGACCTTCACAATTGTATTTCCACAAAAAATGGTCCAAAACACCATTATTCATTCCCATAAATGAAGGGATAGTGAGCATTTATTATGGTTTACCTTCACTCTCTCCCAAAAAGGGTTAAAATCCCCTAAAAGAGAGAAAAGGTAAAAAAAAACAATAGATAAATACCATAGGCAAGAAAATACCATGGGTCATTATCTTGGGTTAAAAAACCCTAGTACCATACTATAAATACATTGTGAAGGGCTCTCCCAAAAGACTCATACCTTTTCATTCACTTGTGGTTATGCTGGGCCATTTTTCTCTCAGGTATACCACATACTTTCCTACCATAATTCACCTTACCATGCCATTTACCATGGTGTACATTGAGATCACTCCGTACCCACTTTGATCCATTCCCCATTTGACAATTATCTATGGAGAAAGCTGGAGAACCAACCTGTGGAACTGCGAAACCACCTCCGAGGACAGCTACGATGTCCCATCTTACAGAAGAAAGGTGTGTTTAATTTTTTGTTTATTGCACTATTTAAGTTGATATGCATGTTAAAATAATATAAAATATTTGCTTTCAATTATTAGAGTAGTATATTTTTCGGTTTTTCCATTGAACGCTTCCTTACGATCGCAGCAATCTAAGGTTGGTGCTTCTGCACGTAAGAGGGGAGAAATCGCCATTATATTTTTGGATAATCCATTGGTCGATCCATACAGATCTTTGTTTGTGCATGTTTCTATTGGTTTGTACCTATGTTCTTCCCTCATCTGTCACAGATCGGGCCCTCTTGCGTCCGATCCAAACCATTACTACATCAGTGCCTACCCCTCCCTCCCCTCTCGTCCCTAGCCGGCTCTATTTTTTTTTTAAAAATGCTAAGGCCGAGTCGCACTTATCTGGTTAGAAGCTGCGACCCAGACACTCCTTTATTCCTAATAAGCATGACCTAGGTCGCACCTTTATCCTCGATAAGAGTGACATGGTTTAAAAACCCATATCGCTCCTATCTCGGCTTCCAAAGTGACCTCAGTTGTTACTGTGACTTGGTTTCGAGCGACCTAGTCGCGCTTAACCCTCCGTTTTGCAAAAATTCAATGTTTTTTGATAATATTGTGACTATCCCTATGTTTGGTGTGACCCACATCGTGCCTATTCCACCGACAAGTGCGACCAACAATTTTTAGTCTATTTTTTGTGCTTCTGATTCTTGTTTTAGACCTCTTGTCTATCCCAAACCCTGTTTTGACCTGTCTTCTGTCTAGATCTGATATTTTTGTAGCCACTTGGTATGTGTTGAGATCCCACCTGCTTGGTTTATGAGTCGTTCTAGTTGAAATCTATGGTTGAGACCCCATGCATGTTTCCTATGATGGATCAGTTCCTTTTACTGCTTATTTGATCCAAGTATAGTTTATTTCTGGAATAATTTTTTTACTTTGCAACATATTTACTATTCTTTACTGCATTATATTTGCATCTCGACAGTGATATTGGAACATCTTTGTCATGGATTGTTGGGTTTGGAATACACATCATTTTCACACAATTCACACCATCTAAGTAAAAAGCTCGATTCATGACCTCGAGCAAGCATTAAAAATAAGTTAATACAACCAACATTGTAACCTCACTTGAGGATAAAACAATATTGTAGTTAAGTTAGGACTTTGGGGATAGGCATTCAAACAACACCCCTCAGTCACACACATTTTGAGACATAGTTGTCGTCCATTAGGGGACCAAAAAAATCTTGTATTTATTGACACGGTCACATCCAGTTTGTTGGGAATCCCTTTGCTCAGCAATATTAAGCCGCAAACGAAGGGGTTCTAGAATTTAGGGTGGAATATCGCACTCCATCTTGCACCGAAGGCTAAACCTTTGCAATCCTCGTATCGCCCAGTCGGGATCAAGGGACTAAGGGCTTAAGCATTAGTAAACTGAATGGACATTTCATGAACGAGGTATTCTAGTGGCCATTATTCTAGGGCTCTTTTACCTAGAGTTCCTTCTCGGTAGTGGGATTCTCTTAGCCCATATTGTTCTTCCATTTCGTATTGTCTGACTTGGATTTCATCACCCTGCCAAGGATACAATTTGTGAGGGGCTTCTAGATTGTAGTTAGGAGCTTTCTTGTACTCATACCCCATAGGTTAGTGAGTCATTTTTATTTGATAGGTAGTGTTGCTTGTTGGATTTTTGGCCACTTTGTTGTATAATTTCCTTTCTGTGACCTGCTGTCACCATTTGGTTTTAGAGATTGTTGTTGGCCTATGAGCCTCCATTTCATGTGCTCTCCTCATACACACTCGGTTATAGTTGGGTTTTTGAGTCTGTGATTGATCCTCTTGAGTTTTCATTCATTACACATCACTCCATAAATTCATCATAGCTCCACCACGCTACTCACATAGGCTTACGGGGAACACCCCCTAGTTTGGTTCTTTGAATCATCACCGTCAGATCCATCTTCAAGGTCACTCACCACCTTTGGAGCCACACATGGCCTCTGAATCTGATTCACATTCCTATCAATCTGAACCCACCTTGTTCACTACTCCATATAGCCCCATGGATGGTGCACATCCTGGTCCCTTTTAAGGGGTGATTGTTAGTAGTGGGATAATGTCCATTCCACCTATTATCACAAGTATCCCTTCCACTGGGCCTATAGGCCCTGGTCCTAGTGGGCCCATTTCCACTACACACATTGTTGCTAGTTCACTACCCACTAGTGGTGGTTCCATTCTAGCCATCGTTGTCACTACCATTCCACCTTCTATACCTGGGGGCAGTGGCCCTTCCAAGTTGATTTCGACTATTCCTGCCATACCCATGACTTTTCCTATGATTGAAATTCAACCTCATCCACCCCTAGTTATGCATGGGAACTATGTTCTTGCAGCTACTAGCACCATTGTTAGTCCTTCCAGAGCCAACCTCGGCTATGGCTTACCTTTTATGGCTAGTCTCAACCTGTTAGATTTGGCATGGTTAACCAATGACCCCATTCATCACCACCCACAATGGCCTCCTATGATTCCCAAGATTCCCTCAGACATCCCTAGGTTTGAGGGCAAGGCCGAAGAGGACCATCAAAATAACATCATGTCAATCCACCTATGGTGTTCATCGAACAACATTGTGGATAACTCTGTTCAATTGAGGTTGTTCTAGCACACACTTACAGGTACTACAACGAAGTGGTACATAAAATTGCCTCATGCTACTTACCTTGACTTCTCCTTGCTCACTTCAATGTTCCTTCCGTACTTGCAGTTACCCTTTCGTTATGACGAGGGAGTGGAGATCCTACTATCTTATCGCCAGAACATAACTACTCACATCACAGACCATATCCATGAATCACGTCATCGTCGTAGCTTGTGTATGATCCAGTTAGACGATAGGATCTTCCTCAATTGGTTCCTCAAAACCTTATCCCCTCCATAGCCAAGGACATCACATTTGAGCGACTGCAGACCGAAGAAGAAGCCATCCTTAAAGCTCAGTAGTTCGATCTGATATACGCCCAATCGGTCTATTTGTATACCTTCATACCCGATGCTCCTCGAGCCAACACCTCATGTCGAGATATGTCGGGGGCATCTCACACTGTTAATAGAGTTATCGGCTCTATTACCCAGCACCCTTAGTCTTATATGACGTCTCCCATGATGCCACCCCATTCAAGTAACACCCATAGTGTTGTCCAACCAAGTTATGTGCTCGATTACTCATGTTTGATGGATCAATACAATGCTACACCATCAAATTCGCCCCCTGGGTATGCCCTTGATTACTCACACATGAAGGCTTAGTCTGAATCTACCCCATCCTATGCGCCTCCCACACCAACTCCTCACGTTGATGGGCCGACTTGTTTGGCACACTCGTGTTCTAGCTAAACGGCCATATTTGCAGCCCCTCCAACTCCTCTGATCTATTATGCACCACTTATGCAATCCACTCCAGCTTCGGCCCTGACTCCTTCGGTTTCTATGGGACAGGTTTATGCTCAGCAAAACCTCCCTAACAAACCCACCCCCAATAATCAACAAGGCAAGGAAATAATAGGAGAGGTAGGAATCAAGGCAATAACCAACCCCAAGGAGGTGGCCAACAGTCCAACCCTCCAAACAAAAATGACTTTGATCCTCCTGCACAGAATCCCCAGCATCTCGCTCAACCTAGGAAGAACCCACATTTATGGAATAACCATACATATGCTATCTATAACACATACGCCCACTACACTCATCAGTGTCTTCACATGGCTCACATCCAACAACTACTCCAACTCTATAGTCAACGTGGCCTGAATGAGGCTGCCCCGACTTTTCCAAACCCAACACCACCACATCCTCCGCCTATGGTGCTCCAAAACACCCTACCACACCAAGGATTGGTTGCAACCCAACCCTTGGCCCCACCTGCTCTTGCAACCACTGCTACGATCCCACCTGCTGAGGCTAGTGTCCATCACCTTATGACATTGTCATCTGAAGTCAAAATCCAAACTCAATGCAACCAGTTTGGCTCCACCACAAAAATCGCTGACCCATCAGTGGCATCTACCTCTACCGCTTTTGACATGTCTCTTCACTTACTGAGACCTCCCATAGATGCGACTTCCAGAGTCCCATGGTTTCCTATGCGTCATGTCTCAAACAACACTACTGCTAGAGCTTCCCTCAACTACAATATAGTTGTCAACTTGGACTAGTATCCTACAGCCATGTCTGCTCTGAAAGTGCTTAAAAATTGTCCATCACCATCTAAAGCGTTGGTTTCTATGCTAGCTGTCATTGATCCCTCTAATTATAGGTTGATCATCTTTGACCTCGATCAAGGAGAACCCAGGATGCCATCCACCATCGCCTTCCAAGTTCTGGTCACAATTTGGAATTTGGTCATACATCGATGCATAATTGACGAGGGGGCATCCACTTGCATTATGTCAACCTTCGTTTGATAGAAACTTGGGTCCCCTACCTTCCAACCTTCCACCACTGCTCTTTGCTCCTACAATGGTCGTTCTACTCAGCCCCAAGGGATTCTCATGAACGTTCCTATTGAGGTAGCTGGAAAAACGGTTTTTGTTGACATTGAGGTTGTCAATGCCCAACTTGATTACAACACGAGCTATGGACTCTATCATATTTCGACTCTTGATGTTCCCTCATGAAGGGAAAATCGTCAACATTTCCCAACTGACGTACTACGATCCGAAGGGGCCAGCCACACCGGAACACGTCCTTCCCATTGTCGATACTTCCATTGATAGTGCATCTATTCCATCTTTATTTGTTGTTGTCCAGGGATTGTTTTTCAACACTCCTATGATAGACACCTTTTTTTCCTTACCACCTCCACCTCCGCCGACTAATGTATCTGATTTGTGCACTACCACATCTGGTACTATCCTGACCACATCACAACCTTAGTCGCAACCCTAGTGACAGTCACAGGGGAATTATTGGGGTTCATTCTCGATTCACACGATTCCCTTCCTTTTTCCATCATCTAGAATTGTGAGCAAGCTTGTTATGGCTACTCTCAACCTACCAAATTTTACGCTCGAAATTCCTATGTGGTACCTCGATCCACCCACTCCACCCCCGATTCCCCATGTTGTGTTGACTCCCATCCAACCAATTAAGACGGTGTCACACTCACCTCCAGGATCCTATCCCATCGAAGACTGCTCATGTCTCCATGCCTACTCCTCCACCTCCAAAAAAGGATGGGGGAAAGGCCACTAAAGCAACGACTGAACCACGTTCGGCTCCCACTTCCGCATTGTGTGATGTCCAAGGCCATGCGACACAAAACTGTTAAGATTTGCCTCTGTTCACACCCACATGGACTCTATAGATGAGACCGATGGTGCTCCAGTATTCACCATCCTAGATCCACCAGTGGTTAAGAACAAGTCATTAAAAACTAACCATCCTTTTGCATTTTGTGTCTTGTATGGTCATTACTCTTACCATTTCCCATACTTTCCCGAGTATCAGTCATTCCTTCGTGACCTTTAGAAACACTCCCGTGAATCCGACATTACCATCCTCGAGGAGATCCACCCTCTATTTTCTTCCTCGAACACAACCAACACCATATACATGATCTCTACTTCTAGTAGTATTTTCCCTTCCTCGACCATGGAAGATCCACTTGATCTATCCCATTGACCAATCTTGAATCAGTCCACATATTTGATGTGAGCATAACCCTGGCCCCAACTGATAGAAGTAATTCCATTTCCATTTTTCCCTCATATTCATAAAAATAAGCTTTCCTTGATAGTGATACAACAACACTTTGTGCAATCAGGAGGTTTAGAGATATTCCAAATAAGGTCTATTATGATTATCTACATCTTCATTATTTGCAAATAAATGTAATCAAACGTGACAAATCTAAATCAATTAATCAAACGTGACAAATCTTCCTGAATATTAATCAAACGTGACAAATCTAAATCAATTTTTCCTTGACTGGTATATGAAGGGTAGAGTGCACTGTTGATGCAGATATATTAAACACAGCAACATTGGTTGGGGCCAAAAGAAGAAAGGTGACTTATCTAGAAAAGTCACCATTACTTGTAATCTCTTTCATTCACGATCTTGTTTTCTTTGTTCTCTTTCTTGATGACTTTGTTTCTCTTTCTCTTATACCCCTTTGTCATTATTTTCTTCTTTGATCGTCAATATCTTCATTATTTGCACTATTATCATGAGGATACATGATATACCTTGAAACAGAGAACAAAAACTTTAATCTGCTAAAATCATTGCAAAGTAGTGTTTTTATTAAATTGATAAATTCCATGTATGGATGTAAATAACAAAAAAAATGCATTCTTGAAGCCAATGCAAGAATGTTTTTTATTAAATTGATCAATTCAACACATACATGTAAAAAAAAACAATGCATTTTGATTCACACTATTATCGTGAGGATCCATGATATACCTTGAAACAAAGAACAAAAACTATAATCCGTTGAATCCATTGCAAAGTAGTGTATCTATTAAATTGATAAATTCAATGTATGGGTGTAAATAACAAAAACCAGTGCATTCTTGAAATCAATGCAAGATTTTTTTTTATTAAATTGATCAATTCAATGCATACATCTAAAAAGATAAAAAACAATGCATTGTTGAAATAAATGCAATGAATCAAATCAATATGCATATTGTGCTTTTTTTTAACAACATTTCTATGTGGTCTATTGGTAAGTAATGAGGTGATCAAGCTTGTGTTAACCTAGAGACCAAGGTTCAAACCATTTTTGGCTTGGAGTTATAGTTAATTGTCAAATGTGACTATTTCTTTTCAAGTCTAATTATTAAAATCAATATGCATCTTATGTTTATTAACACCATTTGTATTTGGTTTATTGGTAAGTATTGAGGTGATTGGGCTTGTGTTAAATAGCCAAGGTTCAAATACTTTTTTGCTTGGAGTTATAGTTAGTTATCTATTCTAACTATTAGTTTTCAAAACTAACTATTGGTTATCAAATCTAACTATTACCACTACATTTTTGTTGTTGAAATAACAATTAAGGCTACATTTTTCTTGAAATAAGGTTGTATTTTTTATGGAAACTAAATTTAACTTACTATATTTTTAAATATTTAGATCATTATTTTGTAATTTATTCACTACATTTAAATTCCTATATTGTAGATACATGACAAATCACACATATGTGAGAAACATACTTTTTTATTGGCCTTATTCCCCAAATATGATTTTTATTCACCAAATCTAATTTGTCNTTTTTTTTTTATGTTTGCTATAACATTATTTCTTACTTCTTTATTTTACTTATTTTGTTTCTACTTTTTTATGTCGGTTATAATATTTTGTCTTCCTTACTTTTTTTACTTCTTTATTTTATGTTGCCTATATTATTATGTTTCTACTTTTTATATGCTTCTATTTTTTTATTTGACTTCTTTTGTTTCTACTTTTTATGTTGGTTATAATATTTTTTTACTTCTTATGCTTTCTAGTTTTTATGTCGGCTATAATATCATTTTTACATCTTTTTTTACTTCTTTATTTTATGTCTGCTATAATATTATGTTTCTACTTTTTATATACTTCTATTTTTATATTTGAATTTTTTTTTAACTTCATCTGTGCTATAAAAATGAACCTCTCTGCGCATTTATACTTCCAACTCAAAGGACAACATATTATTCTACTTACAACTCAAAGAATGGCAGGGACTCACTTTTACAACAATATCATGAGTAAACTTACTAGAGGGTCTTTGAATTCAACCTCCTTTCACACATGATTGATGCGAGAAGATGGCAAAGGGAGCAGGAGTGGAATCAAGAAAAAAAAGATGATTGAAAGATTAAAGTTGATCAAATTGTAATATATTTGTATTTAAATATTATATAGGCTTATATTCTTTGATAACATCAACCAATAGGTTGAAATATATCATATTTCAACATTATCTTCTTTGATATGTATTCATTTGTATTGTTAAATTTTTTATGGAACAATTTAACTATGATTATGAGGAATATGTTTAAACATCACATTGTTTTGACGTGCACACCGCAGTTGGAACCGATGACCTCTTGATTGAATATAATAATGTTATAATTATGGAATTTATCTCTTAATCGGCTATCAAATATTGTTCCACTGAGCTAAATACCTGAGTGCATCTTTGAAGAAACGGTGTTTTATACCCAATTGAAAATTAATCACTAATAACCGATAGTTATCGTTGAAGCCACACAAAAATGCCTCCCAAGATTATCAAGGTAAGTTCCTCTGCAATTATTGCATGCCATCCCTTGCAAAGTTAATTCCCAGAGTTGGATCAAGGAGTTCAAGTGGAACTTCTTTAGTAGGTAAATTAACTTCCTATGTTTCACTTGGAATAACATATAGACACAAATAAATGGCCTAATTCAACAATAGAACCCAAATCCAAATAAATACTGTAGCAAGTAGAAAAGTGTAAGACTCTCATTCTCCTCATCCGAAATCTGTTAATGAGGTTACAAATTTTGTTAATAACATACACATGAGTCAATATTTGCATCTTCGAGGGAGCAAACCATGGATTGAATCACCCAACCTCGCCTTCTTCGTTCCCTCTCGGCTTATTGTAATTAGAAACGAAAAATGCAGGGATTTGAGGCCATGGATTTTGGATGCAATGATTTCATATTTCAATTGATGGGTTGATGAGCATGCAACAACAACCTGAACATCATCATCATCATCATCATCATAAAAAGTAGCTTACATGACATATTAAAATGGGAGAATCTTTAACAAGGAAACTTTCAGGAGAGAATAGGGTTAAACCTTGGAAATATAACTTTTTTCCCATAGAAGATAGTGTTATTAGTAAATTATATCATCGATGAATTTATAATTGGTCCTTTAGGTTTAACATTCACAAGATTTGTTACATAAAGTTTTATAGATCCGACATCATGTATGCACAAATGTCACAGCGCAATATCCACCCTCCTATGCAACATTTAATGCTGCAGTGGGTACATCATGTAGGCAGAAATGTCAAATCCTGGTGCATTCTCATAGAGCATGGAACGTATTTTTAAAGGTTTATAAACTTGGGGTCTCGGTAACCTATGCGTCGAAGGGAAATTCATTGATGAAAAAATGGGTTACTTCTCCTGAAGCGCTTTCATATTCATACATAGCGCTTTCATCACATTTCTTAACAATTGGGAATTATATTCGAATCCTTTATATTATGTGTGTAAAAAGAAGTAGAACCCACACAATAATTTGACTATGTGGTGGAAAGTATTTGTTCATTGTTAATTGGTATGTGACAAGATATATTTTGTTAATTTACTTAAGTGGTAAGAATTATCATATTGGGAGAGAAGTTTAGTCAACCTATATAAGAATCTTTATCGAACTTACTATAATATAATCAAAGTAAGATTTCTATAACCATTATCATATTTTCAGATTGAAGGACATCCATGGTAAAGAAAAAATAAAGAGTTTGAAGGAATATATATTAATATGGAATTAAATTTCTTTTATTTATTTATGTAACATTGATATGTAATATAAAAATTAAAAAAATCATATTAGAGGAAATTTGGGGTCTAAAATGGGTCTTATAAGAAAACTAGTCAACAATAAATTCTTGTGAGTTGGAATTCAAGAACCAATATAATTTCAATAAAATGAATTAATCATAATGGTTGACTTGACATATTTGTCATAAGAAAACTTTTTTTGTTCATATTTTCAACATATCTCCTATGTTTTTACTCAAATTTCAAGCGGGAGGGCTCATTGGATGCGAAATTAAATTTTGCATCCAACGAGTACCCACACTGCATAATTTTAACAAACACTCTACCCAAAAACAATAAATACCTGAAACAATGTGACGATGACGGACACCTCTACCCCAAAAACAGTAAATACCTGAAAAAACGTGATGATGATTATCACGTTTTTTTCAAGTATTTATTGTTTTTGGGGTAGAAGTGTCTGTCAAAAGTATGCAGTGCAGGTACTCATTGGATGGGAAATTTAATTCCGCATTCAACAAGCCCTCCTGCTCGAACTTTGAGTAAAAACACATGGAGATATGTTGAAAATACGAGCAAAAAAATAGTTTTTTCTTTCTTCCTCCAATATTAATAAATATTATTTTATTATTTTAACTATTATTTTATTATTTTCCTTAGGAAGCCCATTTTAGACCTCAAATTTCCTCTAATAATATATAATAAAAAATTTGTATAATTTTTATATAAATTAATTTATTTTAAAAATAATTTAAAAGATTAGTTATAAGTAGATAGTCAAACATTTTTTTTAAGACGACCTTAAATTCATTCAAATTTTAAGTAGGTGGCATCTTGACTACTACATAAATTTATGTAAGTGTATTATCCTTATTTATGCTTGAAATCTCATTACATGGTGGCTATGATAGCTTTTAGTTACTCCAAGGGAAAACTATATTTACATGGAAATTGTAGAAGTCTTTAAAAGTTTCAACAATACAGCTAAGAGCATGAATTATGTACGCAACACTTATTCAACGGGCTCTTCACTCAATGAAACTATGTCATAGCACCTTTATTCATGGGATATTATAGAATGCCCCTAATTTCACTAGATATTATTAATTACCTACCAAAATCCTTTTGTTGATCCCCCTTCCCAATACATATTTCCAATTAAAAAAAACTTATTTTTACAAAATATTCCCTACTTTTACTATCCCACCCCTCAACACCTATAAACCCCCCGTACCTTATTCCCCTCCCCCCAATACCTACAATATATTAACCTTTCTTTTCACAATTTAAATATCCCCCTTTATGAATGAACGTGATAAGATATTGGTCAGCAAGGTGAATCCCTTGTGACTTATTCAAATCCACTATCTCAATACCTAACACCCACCCATTATGCTAGCAATATATTGGCTACCAAATGAACTTATGCCAACATATTATCCCCATTTAGAGTAAAAAAACCATTACATAAGGTCTATGATTAGCTTTGACTTGCTCTAGGGAAGAACTATAGTTGCATAGAAATCGTAGACATCTTGAAGAGGTTTGAAAAGGGTGGGGATAATAGCATGAATCATGTACACAACTCTTATGTAGGTCCACTATTTTAGTAATTGATGACAATAGAACTATATGGATTCTCTATACATTGAGTGTGTTTCTCCAAGGCTATAAACACCCCACCAAATAAAAAAAAGGGCTAGCTTAATTGATTGAACCATTTTCCAAAGGCATGTTGCTAAGAGGTAGGCCATAGGTCATATGTCCAACTTTCATTGGCTTCCTCAAGGTTGAAGGGAGAAATGATGCTTATCAGTATTGGCACCAACGAATTTACTGCAAATTTTTTCTGGAACCAATTTGTCCATTGCACTTTACAATTTCATCTTACATGGATTTTTTTATCACAGAAATTGTTTTCATATATTGAGGCTCGAATATTTTCACTCAAATCTATGGAATCCAAAGAATCATAAACAAATATTCAATACTATTTTTTGGATTAACCATTGTAGGATCTGCGCAGATTGAATGTGTGTAGGATTGGGATAATACCACAAACTCTTAGTGAAATCAAATTTACAAGAATGACATTTATACATCTAAGTCAAAGTTCCTTTTTGAACAATGATAGACTTGCCACAATGTTTTGTTTCCTTTGTCTTCTTCCTCAAATTCATTGGCATATTTATAGAAAATATTTTGCAAGCATGAGTCAATATTTAGGTATAGAACCAAAGACTCTTGTCCAAGCGTTAATTTTTTTTTTTTAGCTTATCTTATATTTGATGTAGTTATCACATCCATCCCTAAGTGAGATGAAATGATAGCACCCATTGGTAGCTTCAAAAATAAGGGTAAATTGAATGGATCACATCTCTATTATAGAATATAAAATCGAAGAGGGTTGACAAGAAAAAATGTTCCCATGAAAATTCCCATTCCTTATTAAATTTACTTTTGGAAATTTGGAATTAAAAGTATGTAGATATCAAATATGCTTCTTAGTATGTAATTGTGGATCTTTGTTCCATGTTGCAGAGTAGTTAAGTGAACCTACACAGATAAAATATTTCAAATGTATCCACATAAGGTTTTACTGCATCCAATACCCTTTTGCCAAAATATTTTATTGACCTCATTACACTTCTTATTGTGTACATATCCCATCGTCATTGAATTCCATGAGACTATGTCTATTTGAGACATGCCCTAAAACATAATGAGAGCCTAGAGTATCTCTTCTTTTAACTTGCTTTAATATATTTATTAAGGAAGTGTAATTTTAATAAGATAACGAATTGCAACGGAAGTTGTAACGATGTTACTAACTTAGATCAACATAACTTCTTAAAAGACCATTAATATTTAATGCCAATTTATTGTAAAATAATTTACTTCAATGCCACTTTTTTGGAAACAAAATATTTCCTCTCGGAATTGTAAAAACACTTTTTGGTCGGTTTTCACTTTACCAAGATATTGTTTTTCAACAAAGATGAGTTTTCCCTAGGTCTGTTTGTCATTTGTGCATCTATTCTACGATGAGATATTGATGTTCAATTAAATTTTATATCTATTCAAATTTTCTTTTGGCATTGTATTGTACCTTATGGGGCAATTGCTAGTATTATTTATCTTAAAATTTAATGATAAAACTTATCATGTCATTAAGATTAAACTATGGTTGATGGTGTATAAATAACCTATAATCATTGCATTTCACTATATAATGTAAAATTTATAATAATTTAACATGTCTTTGAAAATGAACACTTAAACAGTGAATATAAATGAAATTAAATTGATAACACAATCTTTCCACATTACTATTTACATTACAAATCTACCTACTTCAAACAAAAGATACTCTTTACTAGTTGGTGGCTACTAACATTTATTAATTACACATACCAGTGTTTATTTCTTAGAATTTGGGGTGGACTAAAGCTTATATTTTTCCTATATTGCACGAGGATGAGACAAGTGTACTATCCAGAATGATTTTATAGCAGTTGTTCCAATTTCTAAATAAACAATTAAAAAATAATATAAGAAATAATTGGTATCAATGCATGGATAAGTCATAGTTGATGCATGGAAAATTGATAGTTGATGCATGAATAACTCGTAGTTGATACATGAATAATGTACATTTCATGCAATTACACTTAGAGAACAAGTAACTTGTTTGTGGCACTTAACTTGTCACGTATCGATGTTTACTAGCAAAAAGTTAAGTGGATGTGCTAGTATTAAATCAAAGGTGACTAAAGAACAAAAAGTTCAGTAAAGTTTTGTGTCCATAATAAATCATTGGCTTAAGAATTGCTTGAATGGGATGCATTCCTTAGCATGGTTAAGTCTACAAGGTGGGATTTGTGTTGACAATTTCATAGTTATATCGAAACAAAATAATCTATAGATGGATTCTTGAGCGAATTCCCGAGGGATCTCCAAAAAATGGAACAACTAATTCCACTTAATCTTTGATGAATTATTTCCCAAAATCTTAGTAGCATCTCAAATTGATCTTCAAATTATCTATTCCACTACTTAGTGGATTTATGTTCAACATCATGGATATGTTTTGAGCATTAAGTTAGGTGTTCTTTGAATGGGTGGATAATTTGGTAAAAGGAGGTGGGAAAAATGAATCATATCACATATGTTTTAAAGGGGGTTTTGGGGGGATTTATTCTCATGTAGTTATAGAAGCATGGGATGAGTGAAAGCATCAGGGAAAGTGTAAGATTCCCACATTCCTTGTGTGATAATGTTACCCTTCCTTTCCCTCCCTTCGCTCCTTTTCCATTCACTCTAGAATTCATTATATTATTCTGACATTCATGTGTTGGGTTTGGCATGTTGTGTTCTCCATTGATATGCATGTAAAATCTAGAAATTTATTGAAATTAGCACTATAAAGATGAAATTGTAAACCTTTGATGAAAGGAAGATGGTTGTAGGTGAGCATAGATGTTGGAAAATTTGTGAAACAACCATCCTCTATGTATTTTATAATCTTTTGATGCTTGGGATACAAGCATTATTCTTACAGGTCACTTCCAAAAAGAATACAATAGTTTGGGCTCTTTCTTCCCACACTAAAGAGAACTATAGGGAAGAATATTCTTATGGACTTTTGAGTGGAGAATGGGAATATCTTCCATGTGTTGTGTGAGGAATGGAAGAGGGTGCCATGGTTGTTTGATAGATGGAAGAGATGCATATAATGCTTTATAGTGTGTAGATTGGTTGAGCATGAGAGAAGATGGGTTGGGCTAAGAGAGAAAATCTTTTGGTTCTGTTTTGTCACCCTAGTGGCCTCATAGCTTAGCCTGGGGGTGGTATCCACACTAGATACCTATGTTGGGTGGAAAAGTGCTCATATGTGATTAGTTTTTCGGACCAAGTTTTGTTAAAATAAAAGTTCCTTATCGTTGTTTATGAGTATGCAAAATTTATGTTATTTTCTACTATGAAAATCTATGTATTTTGCATGTTGTGTGTGATTATACTTGATTTTAATAACAAGTATTTGGCTGCCATGAATTTTTGTTATCCCATGCTTGTTTATTTCTATGACATTGATAATTTGCATTGTGTGTGCATTTTATTAAATTGTGGTCCTTATTGGGAGACATATTTAGTTGTTATTGTGAGGATGTGGTTTTTGAGGGACATATAGCTAGGTTATGGTTTCTAGGAGATGGAATTCAAAAATCAATATCGTAGCTACCCATCCAATAGATAACATTACTTAATAGTGTGCACCACTTATATGCAATGGTTATTTTTTTAGATGTTATTTATTTAACTAAAATGTTGTCTCATCACCATTGTAATTGAAGTCAAGATCTCATAGTGCCCATGCCACCCCCTCAATGATAATGATGATGATGATAGTTATTAATGTCTAGTGAGACTAACTTTGGTATATTGGACCTTAAGAAAGATAAGTAATCGCTTGGGTTGCTTTAAAATTTCATTTATTTGCTCAAAAAATTTAAGAGTAGATTTATAAATTGTTATTATTTTGATGAGTTAAAAGGTAGGATGATTGATATTCTAACAAATATATTGAAATTGAGATATAATGTGGGTGTACATAGGGTATTATAAGAGAAAGTGTTTTTCATATACAACCCTCTTAGTGTCACAAAGCTAACAAATAATTTCAATCCATGATGTTTTAGGAGTTTCTCAACAACATGTTTTATTGTAGAGCTTGCGAGAATTTATACTTATTTTAACAATGTTATTTTCCCTTATATTAGTTAAAATATAGATATTTTGATTTTCTAAATTAAAAATAATCACCTCGTTAAAAAACTCACATTAATATACTAAAACTAAACCCATAATTACGCTCAAGAGAAAAATAAAACCATCATTTGACGAAACAAATAAACCGCAATTGAACCATTTATAAAGTAATCATAACTTATAATAAAAATATCAAACAACTATATTCTTATTAATGATTTAGTCTTGTCCATTGGTTGTAGCTTGTGTGGTTGGGAGGAATGAGTGTTACCCTCCCCACCTAGGTTCAATTCTTATAAGTAACATGTTTTCTCTTGATGAGCCCCTCTGTAATGAAAGAGTAAATAAATGGATTGTGTAATTTGGCCATACCTTAATTCTTATGTTGAAATAGCAGGTAAAGTAGTCCTCTAACAAATAGTGAACCACCATACAATTATTATTTGTAAATAATAATTTAATCTTCCTTTTTAGAATTTTTTTCAAAATAATGATTTAATCTTCCTTATTAGAGTTTTACTTTAACACTAACTTGAATAATATGGTAGTTATACCTTACTATCATTGACTTTATTACCTCGAACATAATAAATTAAATACATATATGGCGTGGAAAGGAAATATCCGAAGAATTTTATATGTTATAGTTTTAAATGGCGTGGAAAGGAATTATTCGAAGAATTTTTTACATGTTATAGTTGTTTAGGCAAATTGTTAAAACATTTCTCAAATTTCGGAATATTAAATTTTGGAATATTTCGAAACATTTTAATTGCACATAAATAATTGACTATTTAAATACCTTTTAAGATGTGCATGTGTTTTGTCGCAGATCTACTTTATAGATCTGACGTATTATTTTAATCTAATATCAAGAATTAATGCCCATTGCAAACCATAAGAGATTCAATGATATATAATTGTGTCAAATTATCTTATGACGCTGACCACACTATTTATTAAACCTTTAGTAACAACTTTAGTAATATAGCAATTGAGGCTTATAATAAAACTTTAGTAGTATAGTAATTGAGGTTTATTGCGTCGAGAGATGTTTTCTAGCTTAGTATAGGGAAGATGTTGTCGCGGTTTTGTGTCGAGAGGTGTTTTCCATTTCACTATGGGAGAGATGTTGTCACGTTTATACGTGACGCTCTAAAAAATAATAATAAATTTTATACCCAACATGTCGGCATACACAAAATTAAAATTAAAAGTCATGTCGTTTCCATTCTAAATCTCTCATCCTTTGTATAAATAAAAAAGATGTAACCTTTGTTACTAACAAAATAACAATTTTTTTTTAATTATCCCCCAAAATAAATGTGGGCTACAAAAACAACCTAATATGGGGGAGATTATGGGAGAGATGTTGTAACATTTATTAACAAAATAATAAAAAATAAAAATTTAATTATCCGCTAAAATAAATCTCAGCCAAAAAACAACCTAATATGGGGAGATGTTCCTAACAAAATAATAAAAAATAAAAAATTTAATTATCCGCCAAAAACAATGTCGGCCATAAAAACAACCCAATATGGGGGATATGTTGTAATGTTCCTACCTACCAAAATAATAAAAAATAAAAATTTAATTATCCGCAAAAAAATGCTTGCCTTGCACATGATTTTAAAACCATGTGCAAGGCCTCCTAAACAACTATGGTTTTATTATACATGGTTTAGTAGGACCTTGCAAATGGTTTTAAAACGATGTGCAAGGCATCCTAAATAGCCCATGGTTTTATTGTAAATGGTTTAGGAGGCCCTTGCAAATGGTTTTAAAACCATGTGCAAGGCCTCCTAAACAACCCATGGTTTTATTGTATATGCTTTAGGAAGGAATTGCACATGGTTTTAAAACCATGCATGAGAGAGATGTTTTGAATATTAATATACTTTAATTTATGCAATACATAAGAATCAAGTTAACATTATCCTAAAACCATAGTATGTAATCTAGGAGGTTTGTATGTAAGTTATATTTAGGATAGTATTAATATGTATGTAATCTAGAGGTTTGAAACAAATTAATGTTTGCATTTAGGATAGTATTACAATGTTTTAAATAAGGGTTTTTAAATGAGGGGACTATGAAATATAACTATTAAAATAAGGATTTTTAATAGATAATAATTTATAAAAAAAATTATAGAAATGTATTTAAATAAGGTTTTTTAAATTATATTTTAAATAATATTTTTAAAATATAATTGAAAATATAGTCAATTTCTGGAATAGTATAATATTATAATGTTTTAAAAAGTTTAATGTTTTAATAGTCATAATGTTTTAATAATTTGAATAATAAAAATGTTTTTAAAAAAATAAGGTTTTTAAAATATAGTTCATTTATGGAATAGTATAATATTATAATGTTTTAAAAAGTTTAATTGAAACCTCTTTTGACAACTTTTTTTGAGTGTAGTACCTTAGGAAAGACCTCTAGAGATTGATCCTTCTCGAAACTTAATAGAGCCTAAGATTTGAATCTAGGCTAGTAATAATTTTTTAAAGTTGTTTTGTAGATATGAAATGAGTATTTTCAATCAATTTAATGAAAAAACAAATTTACATTAAGTACAAATGTTTATTTAATTATATATTTCAAATTCAAAAAGATAAATAACTTTTTATAATGTTTATTTAATTATATATTTCAAATTCAAAAAAAAAAAAACTTTTTATAATGTTTATTTAATTAAATATTTCAAATATAGAAAGGGAATATTTTTTTCATAAAATTTAAGAAAAATAGTGATAAAAATCTCCATCCATTATAAAGTTGTACATTGAATTGACATATATATAAAACAAGTTAAATAGTTATGATGCAGCTAAATCTGTGTCATGGGATAAACAAAAGCAATGCAAATAAAGACAAAGTAGGCAGGCAGGGGGCAAAAGACGAGGCATCATTAAAAGTTTAAAATTTTAATTTTATAAATTAATTTTATTTAAATTATGTATTGACAATTAAAATTACTTCTCTATTGAAAAATTTTAAACTAATAAAGATTGAAATATTATATTTTAAAAATTGTTTAAATTATTTTTATTTTTCAAAATATTAAGTTTAATATGAAAATTATGTTAAAAAAATTATAAATTAAAAACTAACTCATACAAGTTAAATTCTAATTGAAAAATATATCCAAACATTCAATTTAAAAAACACAAAATATATTTAAAAATCACCAAATTTAAAAAAACAATATATTTCTTGAAAAATCACCAAAATAAGCTAATAATTTTTTTTAGTAAATAAAATTTATAATTACTAACATTCAACTAAATTGATAAGTGAATGATCATCTATGTAAACGTGTCTCGGTAATACTACCAATTTATCATCGGTGTGAAAACGTGTCTCGGTAATACTACTAATAATAGTGTTAGGTCTTGAATTATATATATATATATATATATATTCAATAAAGTATTTAACTCGTTATTATTTAATAACATTAACAATTTAAAATGTTATAAGGAGCATTAATTCCAAATGATGGCGACTGCCCAATATTAATTCTTAATAAATAATTTAAAACACAATTAAAGAAGTCGAGGCCGATGTCCAAGCTTCCTTGGAGGAGTGTGATGTCTCCACCTTCTTTATAAATAATCCTAATAAAAAACCTCATGAATGGGATGAAGATAATCTTGAACCAAACACTTTGAGAAAATAATTGGTCCATTCCAATGGAAGAGAAGCAAAGTACTCAAACTTATAAAAATATCCATAAGTGTAGACCTACTCATTGGAAATAATTAAAAAAAACAAAACACAGGGAAAGTATATTTTTTTGAGATCAACTACCATTTTAAAATTTTAAAAGTACAATATTTATTGAATAATAAAATTAGAAAGCCAAAAAGAAATTATTTTGTATTAAATAACTTTTGTAATTATAAATTTCAAGTTAAATAAATTGTTTAAAAAATAAGTTTCTTTAAAATAAGGGGTTTGTTTTTCACGAGGCACTAGTTTTTTTTGTCGAAAGAGCACAATGGTGAAGTTTGGTGCATTCAATTTATCATCATAATGGAATTAGATTTAGAGGATCTTATTGATTTCGAGGTAGATGATCTAGATGCTAGGGAAATTTTTCCCTTGAAAGAGGAACTCCATAATAAATGGAGATCAAAAGAGGCATGTGTTGTGCCACATACAACTTTGGTGACAAGTGGCGACCACGAGCAGATAGTCCTCTGCAAGCTCGAGTGCATTTAGGCGAGTCTTTAATTCAAAAGGGATTGATCATAAGTCCAAGTGACTGGAAAGTACTGGAGAGTAATGTGTGGGGTAATACCAAACCAGTACTCATTCATTCTATTGGCGCATAGTGCGAAGACCCATGTTTCAACCTTAATTCACCAACAAAATCCTTAGATACCAACCCTTTCGGCCTCACTTACAAGTACATGAAGTCTCACTCGAAGCATCTATGGGGATTGTAGGAACCAAGTTTCCAAATATTGCATTCATGGATCCATATCACATGTTCATAGCATTAAAACATAAAACAATGCAAAGTAGATAGAGCATTCATCACATCATAGCGCATAGCCATTTCATCCACAATAAGCTCACTTCTTTATATCATCCAAATATTTCCTTACAAAAGAAACGACACAATGCGCTCTTACATAAGATCTATATCTCTAACCCCCAAAATACCCCAAAACATTACAAGGATCTCCTACTAGAGTAGAACTCTCCAAAACACTTTTAAAGCATGCCTAACATCCCAAAACCATTACATATTCAATACATTTCAACATGGGGTTTTATCCCAACAAATGGACCAAAAATGCCTAATAGCTTTCAACTGTCTTCTTCCTTTTGTGTGCGCTTGTCCCTTTGTTGACTCATCACACAGTCTACTCGTTACGCACATTTCCCAAAACTATTCCAAAATCCTACTCCAATAGGCCCCCAACACTCACTTTTAGCTTGTTCCGAGCCACTTAAGTCTTTTGTTGCACTTTTCCCATTGCAATTAATTCCTATAGAAGTTCATTCGGAGTTGCAACCTTCTCCTTGGCATGCATCTCCTACCCTGCAATCCCTTCTGTTGTATATGTTGTAATTAGTGTTTTTAGTTTTTTTGTGTTTTCTTGTACTACTTCTTTGACTACTCCTTGTATAGTGGCAAGTTATCTTATTACTCTAAAATATGCCTCCTGTAGCGGCTCCAGCTTGCATGCAATGTTATGTTGTTCATCTCTCAATTCATTGATCTCCAACTAATCTTTTACTTGATCTCCAGTTTTCTCCTAGTCATCTTTAGTCAATGCCTGAGTTCCTTTGATTCCTTCCTCTTCTTTCTCTGTTGTGATGGGCCCTCATTCTCATGTTCGTTTCTCTTCCCCCATGTATTGTGCCACATGCACTCTTCCCCCATGTATTGTGCCACATGCACCATTCCTTTGCTCTCCTTGCTCCTCTTGCTCTTGCTCTCCTTGTTTCTATTGTTATTCTTTCTCTTCTTAATGTATTTGTTGTGTTTGTACCTTAGTTGATTCGGGTACTGGGACTCTCCACTCTATGTCCCAATTGTTCACAATGACATTGGCATCCTGCAGTTTTAGTCTAAAGTGTGTTAGTAACCATTGTGCAATTGGGTCCCTCTTGAATTGAATTTACATGTGATGCATCCCTGACTTAAGTCACACAAATCCCTTATGTTCTTCGATCACCTCTGGATGGATGCATGGTGTGATCTCAATGCTTTGTCGGATTAGCTCCTTGTAAACATTCAAAATCATATTATTGTCTTGCTACGTGTTCTTGTTCCCAGTATACCACAATTTAACATAATGTGTTGCCAAACATAGTTTATGTGCAACATCCATGAATTGTGTGTCTTTTGGCTCCCTCCATGCAACCATTGAAATTAAAATTAAAAGCCATGGCAATAAGGCTCTTCTTCAAGCTATGTATTGAGTCATACTTGCATCCCATACTCGGCTATTACATAGCCCTTGTACCCTGCAGGTTAGCACTATGCAAAACATGCATTCATAACAACATTAAATCAATAGTTGGTTCATTATCATTCACATTATTTCCTTTTATCATAAAATCACAAAATAAATCATATCATGGATGGGTACCCATGTACCTCATCATACATATCACATCATACCAAGAATTGCTATCAACTATGTGTTTTATTTATGAAATAAATGAATCTGATGACGACTACTGCATGATAATCGCATAAGCACAATATATTCATATAAATGCTAATCCTCATAACATCGTAATCAAAGCATCTACATAGGCATGTTAATCGTCGTAACATCATGATCAAAGTGTAGTATAAGCATGATAATATCATATAATTAGAGCATAATCCTGCTAACATCATAACATCTATAAATAATCACATATAACCTGCCAAAACATAGTTCATGAAGTATAGTTGAGTCCAAAGATAATAAGTAAATACACTGTAATAAGTCTGAGTGATAAATATGCCGGAGTCAAAATATGGGTATTACATACACCCACCCTTCAGGAAACTTCATCCTGAAGTCATGGTCAAAATAGTGAGGGAAAATTTCGGCGCATAGTCTCTGTGTCCTCCCAGGTAGCAGATCCTGGGCTATACTTGTCCCACTGGACCTTGACTTGGTCCACGTGTCGACTACGGAGCTGTTGAACTCTATGATCCAGTATACGTAATGGTTCGGCCGTGAAGGTTCCCTCGTCCGAGACCTGCAAGTCCTTCCAATGTATCTTGTGAGACTCATCGGCTATGTAATGTCGCAATACTGAAACATGAAATACATTATGAGTCCTATGCAAGTGGGGTGGCAGTGCAAGACGATAAGCTACCGGTCCGATTCTCTCCAGAATCTCGAATGGCCCTATAAAGCGAGGTGACAACTTGGTCCCCTTTCCAAACCGAATGGTGCTTTTATTCGGTCGGATGCGTATAAATACGTGATCCCCTACCTCATAACTTCTATCGGTTTTGTGTGCATCAGCATAACTCTTTTGCCTATCTTGTGCTTCTTTGAGCCGCTTCCTGATCTGTACCACTTGCTCTTCCATCTCCTGAAGCAACTCAGGCCCTACTAAAACACGATCCTCCAACCTGTCCCAACTAAGTGGAGTCCTGCAAGGTCTCCCATACAATGCCTGGTATGGAGGCATACCAATGGAGCTATGATGACTGTTGTTATAAGCAAACTCTACTAGAGGAAGATATTTCTCCCACTGTGTCTGCTGATCCATAACATAAATCCTAAGCATATCCTCCATCACCTGATTCACCATTTCTGTCTGCCCATCTGTCTGGGGATGATAAGCTGAGCTCAAGTTCAGCTGGGTTCCTAATGCTGACTGCATGCTTGTCCAAAATCTGGAGGTAAACTTAGGGTCTCGATAAGAAATTATCTTCTTTGGAACTCCATGAAGGCGCACAATTTCATTTATGAATACCCTTGCTACATCTGTCACATCATAGGTGTCTCTTACTGGAATGAAGTGGCCACTTTTGGTCAGTTTGTCGACCACTACGAGTATAGCATTATGTCTCGAGGATGTGAGGGGCAATCCCACAACGAAGTCCATGGAAATGACTTCCCATTTAGTCTCAGGAATATCATGAGGCTGTAAGAGACCGGCTGGGTGTCGATGATCTGCCTTGACTTGCTGACATTCTAGGAATTTCGAAACAAAATCCACTACGTCGCTCTTCATACCAGCCCAGAAGAAGAGTTTCTTCATGTCTGCATACATCTTCTTCACTCCAGGGTGTGCACAATAATGTGCCCTATGGGACTCTCTAAGGATTGTTTCCCTGAGACCACCTTCTTTAGGGATATACATCCTCCCTTGGTACTGTAGCAACCCATCTGCCTCAATATGGTACCCATGATACTTCGACTCACACTTCTTCCCACTCTGAATATCTGAGGTTACCTTGATATACCAACCATCTCCCAAGAGTTGTTCAAGCACTTTCTCCTTTAAATCCACTCTCAAGGGTATTAAGGAGAAAATCCTCGGCCTTCGACTTAGAGCATCTGCCACCACATTCTCCTTTCCTTTGATATATGAGATACCAAAGTCATACTCACTCATGAACTCACTCCATCGTCGCTGCCTAGCATTTAGATCCCTTTGTGTAAAAATATACTGCAAACTCTGATGATCTGTTTTAAGTGTGAAACTTCTGCCAACCAGGTAGTGTCTCCATAATTTTAGTGCCATCATAACTGCGGCCAATTCCAGATCATGGGTGGCATATTGCTCCTCATGAGGCTTCAACTTACGAGATGCATAAGCTATTACCCCACCTTCCTGCATCAGAACTGCTCCTAACCCTTGCTTCGAGGCATCAGTACATACCATGAAGTCTTTATCCATGTCTGGTACCCGTAAGATTGGTGCACTCGTCAGCAATCTCTTTAATTCAGCAAACGCGGCATCACATTCAGTGGTCCATTCATATCTGATTCCCTTTCGCTGCAAGGTGGTGATGGGTTTCGCAATCTTGGAGAATCCTTCCACAAATCTTCAGTAGTACCCTGCTAGTCCCATGAAGCTACGCACCTCATGCGCATTCTTCGGGATTGGCCAATCCTCAATGGCCTTCACCTTTTCCGGGTCCACTGAGATCCCTTCTCCTGAGATGATATGCCCTAAGTAGTGAATCTCCTTTTGGAAGAAAGAACACTTCGACAATTTACCAAATAGTTTATGTTCCCTTAAGCAAGTTAAGACCAACCGCAAGTGCTCCTCGTGCTCCTTCTCGTTTTTAGAATATATAAGAATGTCATCTAAGAATACCTGAACAAAGTTGTCCAAGTAATTCCTAAAGACACTATTCATGAGGCTCATGAATACTGCTGGAGCATTTGTCAAACCAAATGGTACCACCACGAACTCATAATGCCCAAATCGAGTTCGAAAAGCAATCTTAAGAATGTCATTTTCTTTAATCCTAAGCTGGTGATACCCTGACCGCAAATCGATCTTAGAGAATACTGATGCACCTTTCATCTGATCAAATAGGTCATCAATTCTTGGTATAGGATACCTGTTCTTCACTGTGGCTTTGTTCAAATCCCTATAATCTATGCACAGTCGCAAAGATCCATCCTTCTTCTTAACAAAGATCACTGGTGCTCCCCATGGTGAGATGCTAGGTCTAATTAGTCCCAAGTCTAGCAACTCTTTTAACTGGATTTGCAACTCTCGGAGCTCAGGGGTTGTCATTCTATAAGGAGTCTTTGAGATTGGCTCCGCACCGGGTTTCAGTTCGATTGTGAAATCAAGCTCTCGCTCTGGAGGTAGTTGTGGAAGTTCTTCTGAAAAGACATCCTTGAACTCAGATAATACTGGGTGAGAGTTCAAGGAAGGTCCTTTACTATCGCTCACCGTCTGAACTACAAACAACTGACATCCTTGTCTTAAACACCTTTTAGCTTTCACCGCGGAGATGAAACGGAGGGATATCTTCCTTTTTCGCCCCTGGATTTGGATTGCTCGACCCTCATCATCAAGGCACAAGACTTTCTTTGCATAACAATCCATGAAAGCTCTATGGTCTTCTAACCAATCCATGCCGATAATGAGGTCATAGGTGCCCAAATTGGTGACATAAGCATCCAACTTAGTGGTGCATACTCCTAAGTCCACTTGACACCCCCTTACCTTAAGACCTACTGCTTGTCTAACCCCTGAAGCCATCTCGACCGATTAAAAATCATCGTGCTCGCAGGCTGCCAACCCACATTTATCTAATGCATATGGTGAAATAAAACTATCTGTTGCACCAGGATCAAATAAAATTTTAAGTTTGACATTGTTTACTTTACCAGATGATTCTACCACGGTGGACTGATGTTCTGCCTGGTGGTTGTGAACAGCTGCATGAATCTGATGAGTGTTATCAGAATTGCTTATGGATGCTTTTCGTTCTTGCCACCTGCTGCTGGTCTGCCCTTTAGGACACTCCCGCTGAAAATGAGGACCTCCACATCCCCAACAAGATACATTAAGCGGTGCTTGCATGCTGCTGGGAGGGGTCCTCTGGGATGTGTTCCTTCCCCGAGATCCTCTGAAACTTCCCGATCCTCTATGGGAACTGCCCTGTGTTCGTCCTCGGTTCCCATGGTTTGTTGACGAAGCCTGCGATACTGAGTTAACTGAAGTGTTACCCCTTGGGGCGAACCTATTACCATAAGGAGGAGGTCTGGATGGTCCCCCTCTGAAATATGGTCGTGGGGCCTTCCCTGTAACATACTGATGGGATCCTATCAACTTGCTTCCTCCCTTTGCATCTGACATATCTTCAGCATAGCGAGCATACTCAACTGCCGTGGCAACTGAAGACGGCTTCCACATCCGTAATGCAGCCCTGATCTTGTAGTTGAGTCCATACAAAAATCGCTCCACCTGTTGATCATCAGAGTCCAAGTATGGAACATACTTTACCAGTTCCATGAATCTAGCTTCATATTCTTCCACCGTCATGTTTCCCTGTACCAAAGCATGAAAGGAACCTGCCTGTTGTTCCCTGTAATAAGCCGGAAGATACTTCATGTTGAATCTCTCCTCAAATAATTCCCATGAAACAGACAAGGGAGTAAGGTGCAATTGTTTCTCAAGGTCTAACCACCAATTTAGGTCATCGCCCTTTAGCTGGAAGATGGCCATTCTAGCCTTGGAACTCGAAGTATACTCGTTTAGTGCAAAGCACCTCTTCATACCCTCGAGCCACGCTTCAGCGTGCTTACCCAGTTGTCCTCCAGAAAACTCAGGAATTTTGATCTTCTGCAGCTCTCTAGAAATGTCCTGCAACGGTTCTTGCCTTGGGACCTGCACCCTCTCCGAGTTTTCTCGACTCACTTGCGTGGTTTCTACCTCTGCGATCCTCTCCGACTGCCTGTTTAGTGTGGCCATGATGGTTTCCAAGGATCTGAGGTTCACCCCCATCTCAGGACTAGAAGTTGTCCCTTGCGGTTCCGGTGGTGGAATCTGTGGTGGCGGTGAGGGTGCTTGATCTGGGATCGGTGGTGGTGGTGAGGGTGGTCGACCTCGACCCCGCCCTCGACCTCGACCTCTGCGTGTTTGAACCATGATAATTCCTGGCATATTCAACAATATTATGCCATTATTATCTTAATCTAATAATTGCAGAGATAATATTTTAGTTATGCAATGCTTACAATTATGCATAAAGGCAAATTGTCAATGTTTGCGTAAAAATTGCATAGTCGCTTTCATTAGATGGTTTCGTCTTGAGGTTTGATTTGTGCCTAAACGTTCAGCTCATAATGCTAGCCTTAACAGTGTCTTGTTTTTCTTATTTCATCTCCAAGTCAAAGTCTCGATAATGTCTTAAGTTTAATATTTGAATTCTCAATAACATAGGCTAACTATCGTTACCATGTCTAAATTTTAATGTTATCTATATTGTTAGGTGTGGAATCAACATTTAATTTCAATCACTTAATATTTAAATGTTATAGCTAAACTTTTAATATTACATTAAAGCAAAATAACATTAAATTATATTTTATTAATCTAACTTCTATTTTAATCATGCAACTCATCTTAGCTTGATTTAAACATAACATCAAAAACATAGACAAACTATAATGCAAATAAAATTAGTTCTCTATAACAGGTTCTAATGTAAAATAAAAAAAAAAAAATTTATATAAAAAAAAAAATTTATATAAAAAAAAAAATTTATATAAAAAAAAAAACTTATATAAAAAAAAAAACTTACTCTAACATAATATTAATAACTTACTCTAAAACTTATTATTATTATTTTCAATTTATTTATATGTTTTTTTATTTATCAAACCTAAAACATATATTGCTCCGTCCACTTGATATATTTTTAAAACAAAATTTAAATCAACTAATTGAACAAAATTTAATTTAGATAATTATAATAAATTAATAAATAATAATAATAATAATAATAAATTATTTAAATAATTACATATTATGGAATACTGTTTAAATTAATTTATAATTTGACTTTAAAATAAATTAAAATATATACAAAAGTTAAAACATAATAAAAACTAAAAAAATAAATTTCAAACCCTAAGTAACCTTTTCATGGCATACCCAGTTCGACTTAAACCCCCATTTATTGGATTCTGTTTATACCTTAATTGGTATTTACCCTGTGCATGAAAGAGGCCACGCGGCCTTACCTGGTTATTCCACCGTCAATGTAAGATATTAAGAAAAACCGCGCAAGGTATGGTGTGGTGAGGAAGCCTGGCTGCATGACATAACCGCACGTAGCAAGGCCAAGGGCCCACGAGAAAGGCTGGGCTGCATGCATACCAGGCGGGCTGCATGCATGCCCTCCTCCAGTACTCCCTAGCAGGGTGCCCCCCCACAAAAGGAGGTCCCTCCTTCCTCGCGCGCGGAGGCCATTTGGCTGAATGCTGTCGTTGAAGCCTAATCCCTACAATACGCATATCGAGAGTTCTTCGAACAGTTTTTAGTTAGATTGCCTCACCTTTAGCTTGACTGTGATATCCAGTCGAAGGCCGCCATGTCCCAATACCGGCCAGACGATGGTTTTTATTTAGAATAAATTGGTTGAATTTATGTATTTTGGGTTTACAGAGTTAATTTCTTATTGATACACAGAGAGACTTATCGTATGTTACATTGTGTGTAGGGTAATTAAGTATTTGAGTTCAACGATTGAAATAGAAAGCAATTCTTTGTTTGAATCATTCTTGTGAGCATATTGATCGAATTTCTTATTGAGCGAGGGAGATATGTTGATACCTTGTAGAGAATTGCAGGAAATTCAATGTTTAAAATGCGTAGAGGTCGAATAGAAGCACTATACACAGTAATCAACGGATGCTGAGCGTAGAGTAGATTGATCGACAGGTGTATAAAGGAGGGTTAACGAGTTTACAAGACCGAGGGTTGAGATCCAGTACAAATGGATCAACGGAAATAACATCATATTGCACTTAGAAATGCACCAGAGTTAAGAACCTTGGTGGTGCGATAAGACTGCTTTACAGGTCGTCTTCTCTAGCAGCAAATGTGTGTATGCTTCGGGATCTCAGCGCTTGGTTGCTACGACATGCCGGAGAGATGCAAACTGGGCTGCCAGCTGCAGTTGTCACAGGGCTGGAAAGCTCCCCCGTCAAATAATAAAAAAAAACATATTTAATCAAAATTCGATCAAAGATGCGAGGTAAGAGATTTCTTAGTAGCAGGTTTTCTTATCTGAAGAAAAACCAATTTTTTTTTGAATTGATGGTCTAAGATCCTGTGTTTTATGCGTTCATTGTTTCTTAGCTGGCTACAACAGACATGTCTACAATGTGATTGAAATTTGAACCTGAGCATCAGCTTTGTCTAAACGGTCAGACAGTGTTCTCCTCTTTCAGGAAAACCCATTTCGAAGCCAAGTTTGAGCAATTCTAGTTGTTTTGGGATACGATAGGATTAATTTCCTGGTCCCTAGATTTTCATTTCACTGCATGGATATGCCATTTCGCATTCTCTCTATCAATACTAAATTCAAACTAACCTGAAAAGAATTCGCTTCCTAGCTATGGAGATTATTATTTCTTTTATTTGTATTTCCCTTGAATGACTGCAACTAGTTAGCATATCTCAACCCCCGATTGACCAATCTCTCTTCCTCTGACTTATAGTTTATCCCGGTCGATGGAATCCAGTCAAGGCGCATTGACTAAAGCTATTATATTAGCCTGAGCAACCAACTAGGAATCGGTTCTGAGCGTCGTTGGCTGGAGCGCCTACAGCACAGAGCCAATGAAACCAATGCGAATTATTGGGCTGATAGATAATAGGTCACATATTAGGGGGGGGGTCATGGCCTGAAAACCCACAATACCATTATAACCAAACCCGCAGCACACAGGAAAAAGGTGCGGTATGAAGGCTCTATATGACTATAGCGCTCTGACTCCAAATAACTAAAGCTTATAAAAGCACCTGTTTTCGAGCTAATACCTTTATAAAAACAGGACGTAACCAATTAAGCCATAAATATTGGTTAACCTAAGAAGGAGGAGGAGGGAGAATTCTTACCATGCTCTCTCAATTCTGGATGGCACGACTGGCTGGATGGTTTAGTAGCGCTCATATTTTTTGCTTTATAATAATTCTCATGCTGGATATATTAATGAAATCACTTTTTTTTGCTGAAGTATTTATTCCATTAATATCTGACTTGACGGCCATATGATCGTCATGATGAGGGATTTTACCCATTAAAATAATGTTAAAATTTCTAAACCGTGTTAAAAGTCCATAGTCGACTCCACTATTCACACAAAATGCCGTGTTAATAATGCCATAGTCGACTGCATTTAAATTTTTTTTTTTTTTTAATCGCAGACACCGACTAATTTCAACTGCCGTTGGAAAGATTGATAACACATAGGGAAAATGGGACGGACATAGCAGATACACGCAGCTCACGATACAGAACCCTATGCAGAGAAAATAAATGGTAATAACGTAGAGTTCGGCGTACAGCACGGTCAATTACAGAGGGCCGTTCACATGACGATTTCCATTTATGTTTTGCAATTTTTCAGTTAAATTTGGTTGAAATTGTAGTGTGAGATGGTATATACTCTAGGGTTAGAGTAACATTGATTTGCAAAGTTTCGAACTCTCGACCTGTACAGAAGAAATCTCATAGAGTTCTTTTTATTATTAAATGTAAAACCCTATTCAAATATTGTTTGGAACTGTGGATAGAAGGAATCTATCACTATCTCTTTTATCTTATTATTCATAGTGTCAACAAAATTTTAGCTCAGTGCCATTAATTTATTCTACGCAGGCTTTTGTTTTATTTTGTAAGGGCCTTATATCAGTTCCATTATTATTCTTGTTTATGCAGCTCCCAACACAGTTTGTACGGCACTGGTAATGAAAATATATGCTTTCCTATGCGGTAATGAAATTTATTTATTTTACGGTGTGTAAAATTTTTGTTTTGATTTATCTTCCTATAATGTTTATTTTTCTCCTAGAGGGCCCCTTTAGGTTCCAGTTTTAGAACCTAGGGCTCTGATACCATTCTGTAGTGCTCTGTCTGCCGGGCAGAGCACTCAGTCAATCCTTAACAGTGAAGAGAACAAAATCTATTTCAAAATCAGAATTTTGTCATTTAATTTTGCGCAGTAAAGAGTTTACGAGTAAAATACCTTGAATTTATCCTGCTCTTGAATCCTGCTCTGCTCCTGCTCCCGCTCCTGCTCCTGCCTTTCCCTCTCTTGCTCCTGAAGGAGCCTTATTGCCGGCTCTGATTTTCCACCCTGCCGACCAGCAGGTTTGCTGGCCCTAGGAAACCGACGGGTTTCCTAGCCCCTGAGCCCACGTACCAAAAAAAATGGATAGCAACCTCCTCCCCTCAGAGTACAATTCTGCCTGGAGTAAATCCAAAATTTTCTCCTTTCCTCTCTGTTCTTCCATAAAAATTTCTGTTCTTTCGTAAAAAAATTTCCCCCTTGTTCCTTCGTAAAAATTTCCCTTATACCTCCTTCCCCCACCTCCTTCCTTCTTCCACCGCCCCTTCCTCCACCGCCCCTTTCATTAATTTATCTTATTTTTATTCTTGGGTAGTGTAGTTCCCTTTTTGGTTTGACATGTGTTATTTTATTGAACGGTACGTGTTTATTCCATCTAACCAAATGCCCTCCCAATTTACCTAATGGTTTACCTAAATTTTATAATGAGCGGCAAGGTAAATAATAATTTGGTTAATTATTATTTATTAATAACTAAATAATAAATCTTTAATAGTTAACCTTAATAATTATATATATATTTTTTTTGTTTACTTTAATTAAAAGCACTTACTAATTAATCATTAATTAATATGGGGCATTACACACATCCTTGCAATTAGTTAAGAACTCGTTCACTAAGAATGTCACCCAGTTAATTAGTACTCCAATTGCGCACTTTTCAGCATCTCCTATTGCTCCTACTAGCACTTGTTCTTTTCAACATTTTTGCACCAAGAGGCACTTCTACAACCTAGTATGGGGGAGATGTTGTCACATCATGTTACGTAACATAATGTTCCCAACCACTATGGGGGAGATATTATCACATTACATGCTATTTAACGTAACATTACAATATAGTAATAAGTGAGCCAACATAAATTTTAATTAAAAAATTGATAATAAATTTTAAATAGTAGGAAAAGTAATAAGTAAAACAATATAAAAAAAGTAAAAAGTAAAACAATGTAAAAAAAGTTAACTAAAACAATGTAAAAAAATTAAAACATAAAATATAAACAAATCGTTGAGTTCCACACCTATGCCCAACAAGAGATAGATAGTAAAAAAGTTTGCATCTCTAGGGATTTCATCCCTATTGATGCATAGTAGAACCAGAGTTTAGATGGATCTAGACCAATTTAAGTAGTTTTCACACCAATACTTCTTTCGCAAACCTAACAACATCATCATTGATATTTTCTATGTCCAATTTGTGTGGTCCTCAGAATGTGTTGTATTTTTCTTTCATCATTTTTGCTAGTCCTTTCTCTTGACTCTTGTCTCTAAACAATGGTAGCATATATTTCCTTGTAGTTGGTAATCTTGTAATATCCATGATAAGATGATTATCAATGGAAGCTGGCATATCCAAAAATAAGAATCCTCCATGTACACAACTCAACAACAACTAGATGCAACTGTTGATTTATGGGATTTTTGCGGAAGTGTGGAATCTCCAAAAGCTTTAGTATACATGTCCACTGCAATCCTATCACCCTTTGAGGCTCAACTAAGACTATGGGTGAATCTAGGTTGGTTTTCATGCACAAATACTTTTCTCTAGCTAACTTTGGAAACTTATTTTCCTCTGTAATGTCATGGTCTGCATATTTCAAATTTCCTACTACACCCAACATGTGTACATGAATAGTGACATGAGGTGGTATCTCTGGTGTCACTAGGTCACACTTGTTGGAAGTTGTGCAACTTCAGAACTTATTATTATTGTACTTGTATTGTATTACCTTGTACTTCTAGGGAAGATTATATTGATGTAATTACTCATGTAAACCATAGAAAGAATCATTGTAAACCCTGGGGAAATAATACACAGGAAAAGAATAAAAATAAAATTATTTTTGTATTTCCCCAAGGTAGGTCATCCCCAGTAAAAAGTCACTTGGAAAATCGATAAAAATCAGAGGCACCCCTCCTCATTCATTATCTCTCACAACAAATTCGCTCTAAGAGAAAAAGGTGCGCTACTGCAGCTAGAGGAGTGTTTTTTGGGGTTTCTCTCTTTCTTCTTCTCTCTCCTCTCAAAAAACTATCATATCTATACGAAGGTTTGTTGGGTTTTTCCCAATTGGGTTTCACAAGATAAATTCTTGTGTTCTTTGTTTATGTGCTTTGTCTTTCTTCTAGAGATCCTATTGTTTTGTTGAAATTAAGTTATACTGTTATAATCTTGTAAAAACTAGCATGGTATCAAAGCAATTCCAGAAGAGGCCATTATCAGAATCTAGGGTTTGACCTTCAAAGGCCTTCCCTCATCTGTTAGCAGGAAAAGAGTTGTGGAAACTTTTCTCTAGGGGAGGCGCATCTTTTGGTGAAATAAAAACAAATTTTGAGAAGTTTATTTTTTGACCTAATTCTGTTGTTGTAGAAATTAGGGCTTCAAGTTTTTCACTGATCAGGCCACTATTTTGGCTCAACCTCATCTTCCCTCAACCCACTTTGATAGGGTGCATTTATCTGTGAGATTCTTTTCTTTAAATTCGAAAGTTTATTTTCTTACCTAACTCCTGCTAGGGTTTCTGGTTCAGATATGCAAACAAGATGGTTGGAATGAAGGTTGAAGAGGGTCTTGATGGGGATACAAACTTCATATCCTAGAATCCTATGGTTATTGTCATCCTAGAATAAAATGATCTCTTGAAGTTTGTTAATGAGAAAGTTCCAGAACCAAAAGCGGAAGAAGACAAGTCCCAATGGAGGAAGTGTGATGTGAAAGCAAGAAGGGTATTGGTGGACTCAGTCAAAGATCACCTGGTTCCACAAATCTCAGAAAACAAGATAGTTAGGCATATGTTCAAGACCTTGAAGAAGTTATTTGAACATAGTAGCATCAATGTGACTCTCACATTGAGGAACCAACTATCAAATATGAAGATGACTAAGTCAAAATCAATTTCCTCATATTTCATGAGGATCACTGAACTCTGGGACAAGCAAAGGTCCAATGGAGATAACATTGAAGAAAAATAGCTTTTCATGACCACTCTAAATGGTCTTCCACCATATTGGGATTCCTTCATCCAAACCATAAGTGGTTGAACCAGGCTGCCAAAATTTGACAGGTTATGGGCAGACTACACTCAGGAAGAGACTAAGATTGCAACAAGAGAACGATTCCATGGTCCTCAAGTTGAGGAGAATCAAGCCTTCATTACTCATGCCAAGAGAGGCAAGGGAAAAGGAAAGAAGTTTCACAAACAAAAAAACCAAGCTATGAGATTAATCCCTTCTCTAGATTAGAGGGAAAAGAAGAAGGATTTATCACACATACAATGCCATATGTGCAAGAAATATGGTCACTAGGAAAACAAGTTCTTTAGTGCAAATAAGAGGAAGCACGAAGCTTCAACAAATTATGTGGAAGAAGGTCATCATCACAAGAAACAGAGAAATGAATACCATACATAATTCTTCTTCATATCAGCATTATCAGGTTTTGTTCCCAACACTACTGATACATGGCTTATAGATAGTGGTTCTTCTAAGAATATGACCGGTTATAAATATAACCTTTCCGAAGTTGTTGAGAAAGAATCACATCTATGTGTTGTACTTGGAGATGATGCAAACTACACTGTGAAAGGATTTGGATCTACCTCTATTCAGTTGGAATCCAATGACTTACTACATTTGAATGATATGCTTTATGTACCTGGTATGAAAATAAACTTTGTCTCCATATCCACCTTAGAAGACAACGGATATAGAGTTACATTTGTAGATAGAAATGTGCTTGCATGGCACAAGAATTCTAGCATGAGCACAAAAAAAGTTATTGGTGTAAGGGAGGAAAGCTTGTATCGTTAGTGCTTCCATTTAGTCGAAGCTAAAGAAACAAATTGGAGGTTGCAGTTATCCACATGTTGGTTCTTGCTTGCTACAAGTATTTCACAATTACACACATTTGTCAAGGTCAGCCCTTGAAGTTTGTGAGTCAGTGCTCATGCAGATAGAAGTTGTTGCCACTTGGTGCCTTTAACCAACAAACTGTTACTTGAGGGCTAGGTTGTTACCTGAAATGAGTTAGTTCTCATGTTTGGATATTCCATTCTCCCATTGATGTAATAATTTATTTTATCTATATATATGCATATGATTATTCTTCAATCCTTGTGCACAATTGTGCTTGGTTCTGCTGAAAATTTTTGATTGGTGGAAATTGTTTAATTGTGAAGAAAATTGATATCTATTATCTGGGCTTATATTGATTTACCCCGCCTCTTAGTATAATATAATTATAAAAAATGGTATTAGAGTGTGTTTATTCAGTGACATGTTAACATCTGGAAGAAATATCCATCGCATATATGGACATACAAAAAATATTTTCTACCAATCGAGAATCAAGGTTTGATGGCTCCAATTATACATTTTGGAAAATACAAGTGGAGGTCTATTTGCAATCTCATAGTATTGATATATGGAAATAAATAGAGGATGGATACGAGTTTCCAAAAGTAACCATATATGAATCAGAAGAAACCGATGAGCACGCAACTTCTAGAACTACACCAGTTGACGTAGAAAACATAAGACATTATGAATGGAATGCAAGATCAAAGAATGCAATACTATATGGACTCATTGATCTTGGATTCACTAAATTTATGCAATGTACTACAACAAAAGAGATATGGGACAAACTTAAGATCATTTATGAAGGAGATGAAATAGTCAAGAAGGCTAAGTTGCAAACCTTCTCTATGCAGTTTGAAACATTGAAGATGGAGGAGGAGAAAAACAATGCAACACATTTTATTATAGTAGATGAGATAGTGAATTCCATAAAAGGGACTTGGAGCAATGATTGAAGAACATTCAATTGTACAAAACGTCTTGGGAACCCTACCTTCATGGCTCAATTCAAAGGTATCGGTATTAGAAGACAAATCTAACTTGGACAAACTGACCAAAGATGAACTATATGGAATTCTTACTACTTATGAGATGAGGACCGAGCCATAAAATGTATCTAGAAAGAAAGCAACATTTAAAGATACAAGAATTCCAAAAATAAGAAAGAATGTGTGCAAAAACATATATAACATGTCTGATGAAGAAGATGTTAATTTTGTGAGAAAGTTAAAAAGAGGAAAAGGAAAGTACAAAGGGAGGTTAACCTTCAAGTGATTTAAATGTGGTATGGTTGGACACTTTGATTCAAAGTGTACATATGAATAAAACAAATAAAGTAAAAGTGAAGAGGAAACAAACTACAAGGAATGAAGGAGTAAGCACCAACAAATTATAGTGGGGGACATGAATATTTTTTCAAGGTGAAGGAACATCTTGTACACTGAGGAGGATAATGGTTCGTCAAAGGAAGAAGATAACAACGATAGTCCAAGAGA
The DNA here is from genome assembly GCA_001517045.1 of Pseudotsuga menziesii. NCBI lineage: Eukaryota > Viridiplantae > Streptophyta > Pinopsida > Pinales > Pinaceae > Pseudotsuga > Pseudotsuga menziesii. Next base: position 154,922 of record LPNX010598771.1, on the reverse strand, counting down.
TGTACTATTTATGGAAATGATCTAGGATGAAAATTCAGCAGAAGGAGGGAGATCATTAATCAAAGGAGTCCAAGGAAGCACATTGAAACCATCAAAGAAAATATCCCAAAACTAATGATGAACATACATAAGAGACAAAGTTTAATAACGTTGGATTTATGACATGCAATTAGTAAATGTGGCAAAATTTTTACACCTAACATCCAAATGGAATGATTCAAATTGTGTCTTAAACTAAATTCAAATTGCTATCTCCTTTAGAAACATGTTTTTAAGATGTAATTATTTAATATGTGAAATATGCTCGGGAACAACCAAGATGCAGAATTGTCATAGAGTTAAGATAATAGTTTCCATTAGAATGACAGGTAATTGAGTTACCTATAAGAAATCACATGATTCTACCATTATATCCCAATGATTAGTTGTACATATAGTTCTAGGATTTGTTGGTTCAGTTGTTGAATGGTGGCGATGGCTACCACAAGAGTCTAGAAATGAAATGTTAGGAGCTAACAATGTAGATGACCAAATTTTCAAATCCCTTGGTCAAGAAATTTATGGTCCCAACGCTTATGAGGAATATGAACATCTTAGCTCTATATTTATGTCTCAAAGGCTATGCAATCTTTCACAGCATGAAGAATATTTATGTTATATGTAGAATCTACTAATAACTTCAGGAGAGGATGAAAAGCCTCCCTATTTGAAGTATTAATTTCACATATTTCCTAGACATGTTCTTGATGCAATAGAGAAATACCTAAAGGATAATAAAATCGCTCTTCAAGGTCTCTATTTAGCTCAATTGCATGCCTATAAGTTATTGTAAGGGAAGAAAAATAGTTACTAAATTGGGAATAATTCTTTCATTTGATATCGAAATTAGGTGATTTAGGTTGGGTTGTAAACTAGATTCTAAGGGATATTTCCCATAGGAACATTCTTTTAAAATTCCCTCTTTTGGGCATTCAAATATTGATTGTCCCGACTCTGTTTTGAAGATATTTTCAAAGTCAATTTGCTATAAAATATAAAAATGACCATTTTTCCATAAAATTATGAACCAAGTATGTGATATTGTTGGTTCTTATATTTATGATGATAATTATTCCGTCACCAAAATATATTTAGTACCCATCTCATAGATCTTAAATATCGCCTTTATAAAACTTGTGGTAATTTGATGAATTTGTAGAAATATTTTGCACTATCACATCACTATGCAAATTTGGAGAAGGAAGAGTTTAACACTTCGATACTGTACCTTAAAGTATTTGATTATTCCTTTGAGAAACATCCTTATTCTTCATATGAATCCCTTCTCTTTTAGATCTTCATGCAAATGGGTTTGTGTATGAAGTGGTTCGTATTGTGCCACAAATGGGAATGAAAGGAAAAAATATTGAATTCATTGAAAAAGGGTACTCACTAAAGTGAATTCATCCGTATTTTAAACTACATAGATTTTGTATTGAGGTCATTTTTTTATCTTATAGAATCTAATCCAACGAATGTAAAATGTTAGTATTGTAAGAAATCAAATGCAAGAAACTATATGTAAAAAAATGATCTGTTTAAAATTTGGTTCAAAGAAAATAGTTGACAATATTTTCAGTGCCAATTCAAAAACAAGTATTTGCTAAAATGATATACTACACATTTCTAAATTATTTTAGCATTTCCTTGACAATGGAACAAAAAATGTCACTCGATTTATATGCAAATCCTATTACATTAAATCATCAATCTGGAGTTCATAAACTTGTGAAATGATAAGAACAATATCTGCAGAATTAGATCATTTGTAGTATGATCTACTTTAATTTCTTAATGCCTATTATGGTTATGCTTAAAATTGTGAAATCAGCTTCATGAAAATAAATGAAACAAATGACACTTTGTAAATCAAGAGAAACTTCAATAATTCCTAGCAATAATCATGTACTTGGCACCGATCATGTTATTGGGTAGGGACCCTGTTGTCACCAGATTGTCTCCTTGCATGATTTCCATGAATTATTGCTTATTGTTGTTAGCAAGCTTTGATAAAAGGAATAACACTTGCAGAGTTGAAAATAACACACTTGCATAATTGAAAACAACATTATTGTTGAAAATAAATAAAAGACAATCTATACTAATCAACTCCCCATCCTTCTAGAGCATTCCCATACTCTCTAGAATGGTCGAGCGTAGATGTTAATCTACAACATAATTAAATTAATCTAATTACAAGCTTTATAAATTATAAAACTAAAACCTATAATGAAACAAGACCTCACTGTGTGATTTATTCCATTATGAATTGGATTATTGCTCAGAGAGTCATCCATTTGGAATGGAGTAGGAACTCTTGTTTATACATAAATTTGCTTTGAACTATTATAAACAATAAGTAATTTACATCCACATATTTTTCATGTGCTTACACCCATTTGCTAATAATTAGCAAGTCAACAATATCTCGAAAATATATAAGATATTTGATAACAAATATTATCCAAGACCCCATCATTCTTCTCTATCGAAGATACTTGAGTGGTCATCCCAAATCCTCGTCAAAACTTCAAGGGTTGAAGTTGGAGCTAAATGATACAAATTTGCATTATTGGAAGCTCTAAATGTACCTATAATCATCATCAAACTAACCCAACTTTCAAAGATAAGTCAAAGCATGTTATTTTTCTAACATTTAATAAAAAGTTAACTTAAAATACTAAAATAAATGCATTGAAAAATAATCAATCCAATCCCACATATAAATATTAAAATGGAGTAAAACAAGGTTATGTGAAAGTAGAAAATGATCAAAAGTCAGGAGAAAATGACGTTAAAGATGATATTTTGGTGTCTCAACATTGATTATACTAAGAAACTATGAAAAGAAGTTGAAACACAAAAGAAGTTGAAACACAACTTCTTATTTAGGATCTTTGGGTGCATTTTATGCTAGGGGCATGCTTGGGATATGTTTTTGGGAGGAAGGAATCAAAGACTTTTATATCAATCCCATACCTTGTGTCTTGGGGTCTGTGGATGGATCGAAATCAGGCTATCTTTGAAGGGAAAGTTCCTCTCATTTGGAAAATTTGGGTGCAAATTAATCCCCTCTTCCAATTTTACCGTTGGTTAGTCATACCACCAAAGGAGCGTATTGTTAAGAAATTGATCATTGATAAGGCATGGCCATGGTCATTTTTGATGGTGCATATCAAGGTTTGGATAATCTATGTGGATTTGGATTTGTTCTTTTTTTCTTCAGAGTATCATAAGTTTCTTGTTAGGAAAAAGGGCATTGGGACAAGGAACAAATAATTGGGCTAACTTCACAAATTTATATATTTTGCACTGGAAGAGATCTTATTTGAGCATGAGGAATTGCAAGTTTTCATATATTTGGAGTTTGTCATCAATAATATGAATGGAATTGTGCAAATCAAAGATATATTCATGATCTAGTTAGCAACATAGCTCAAGGAAATTAGTGGGATTTTCCATAAAACACTATTTTCAACATGTATACCAAGAGTTAAACCAACTCGTTGATACTCTTTCTAAGAAGGCACTAGTATTATAAGTGGGAAGTTTCTCAGTGGAAGAATTCAGGGGAGGAAATAGGATTTCCTTCGCCACAAACCTTCACTAAAATTTGTCCCTTGACCATTCGATCTCAAAGGCTATGTTTTGGCTTGGGTTTAATCCAAATCTATAAGTGGATGTTGTTTTATAGACACATACAGGTTTTTTTGTCAAGTCTTGGTAAAGTTAGAGGGATTGAGTATTTTTTACCATGCCATTGGCAATTAAAGATTGTATTTTATGATCTACTGAATAGAAAATGTGTTTTTTCGTGGAATCTCTCTCTCTCTCTCTCTCTCTCTCTCTCTCTCTCTCCATGTGTGTGTGTGTGTGTGCTCAATACGTTGATATTGCATTTCATTAAAAATTGAAAGCTTTCACATTATTCCATATTTAAAATAATTTAAACTTATAATTGTTAGATGAAAAATACAAAATTTCGTCAAATTTTGCTAGCACAGTTGGTTTTAACGGACCTCATTTTGCATGGTGACCCAAGGTCAAAACCCGTAAGGTAGTTGAGAGGAGACACTTAAAACCCAACCATGCTAAGGGTTGGTGTGGCCCAAGCCA
>LPNX010598771.1:4989-150704 GCA_001517045.1 Pseudotsuga menziesii | reverse complement strand
GCCTCGTCGGGTAGCTTAGTTGGTTGGAGCCTCCTGGACCAAGTCATCACGAGGTCGAGGATTCAATTCTCTGGGTCCTCTAGGGTTAGGCACCCACGTTTGATGTTGGAAATAGGCTCTAAAATAACTTAACAATGTGAAGACCCTTTGAGTAGGCCCTTTGGATAGTTTCATCGTGGATATAACAACCTCAATCCTCAATCCACAATCCTGAATCCCCACATACATATATATAATTTCAAAAGACAATATTTAAAAATAATAATTTTATAATTTTCTTTAAATCATAAAAACTATTTCAAAACATTAATTATGGTGTGATTTCTAATTATTTGTTAATATTAATATACTATCACTTTTATCAAATAATTGATATTAATAGTAAATTGATAATTAATATTATAATATGAACATAGTTTTCATATATCGTTAATAGTATTTTCAATTTATAGTTGTTGAATTTCAACTCAAATAAACAACACCATTAAATTTATTCCACGATATTTGATAACAAAATATAACTTTCTTAAAATTGATTTGGCCCGACAGGCGTATTTTGACCAATATATGTTGATGTTGACTTAAATAAAAAGTTAATTTTTTTTCAGTCGATAAAAAAAGTTAATTTATTATACCATATAATATTCCAAAGTCTTGAAAGATACCTAACACATTTATTTGTGATATTCAAAGACATGAAAGATACCTAATATTTTCTTTCTTTAAGGTGAAGAGACATTAACCTTTAAAATTTCCCTTTCTATCACACTTTACAAACCAATGGTTGTAACAACATACTCTTATTTTCCACGAATATATTGTTGCCATGAATAAATTGTCGAATACAAACTTAGAATACAAATTTTTTTTTTATTAACTAATATTAAAATCAAAATCAAAGAATCAATTAAAATTGACCTAGTTAAAGGTTTCCCACGGCTTCCATGCAAAGGACTACCAAAAATCATCCTTTAAACCGAGAGTTAAAGACTAAATATAAATTATTATAGTAACATGTGAATTAATAGTCAACAATATACATTTTCTCCTAAAAGATTATAAGTTCAAATATGAAGGAAAGTAAGGTATGCACATCTTTGTAGACTTTTAGCAATGAAACGTTTTGCGAAGGGGTGTCTTATCCCACAAACAAAGGAGTCTCAAACGCCAAATTAATGTCTAGCACTTTGCGAAGGAAGGCATTGTCCCACAAACAAGGGAGCCTCATACACCAAATTAGTGTTTAGCTAGATTGTGACCTTAAACATAGATTATTATAATAGATATCAAAACATCTAACAAGAGATATCAATGATTCAAATAATGTCATGTCCCCAATTAAATAATTTCCAAATAAGACTACTTGCAAATAATGTTCCACCAACCTACTAGTTCCCTAGGTTGAGATGGAGACATAAATTTTGTAAAAAGGGGCTATGGGACCCAAAAGGAAATTAGTTTACCATATTCACATTCAAATGGGTCACATAAATGATAAATGATAAGAAAATAAGGTGGCATGGGTTCATGAAGACACTTGGAAGCTTGTGGAGCCATTGGATGACTAGATTCCTCACACACTTGGCATGATCTTAATCCAAATTCGAACACATGGGTAATTTAACATTATTGGAGGGCGATGTGGTGTAAAACAACATATAATGAGCCAAGGAATTTGAATTGGTAAAGGAGAGTAACTCCCATGGAAGAGGAATAGACTAGAAGACAATGTGTGCCACTTGGAAGGAGATTCCATGCACTCTATGATAACAAATGATGAAAGGTTCCATGACAAGTATGACAAATTTTGACCTGATTATAGACATGTGAAAAATCTGACATGAAAGGGCTACAAATAGCCACCAAGAGGTCGAATTTGGGAGTTAGAGGAAACCTGGTTCGAATTGGGGAAGAATTGCAGCATGAAGACGAAGACAAGTGTCATGAGAGTTACTAAACCACTAAGATGAGTTAGAGGAATCCCATGGAGGGAAATTTGACCTTAGGAGGCCTCATGAAGTTAATAAAATGATTTCATGTGGAAAGAGAATAGATTTTGATAATTTGTTAATTGGCCTTTGGCATTTCAGAGAAATTTTGCTTGTCCATTGCATGGTGAGTGTTCACTCCTGCTGGTTGTTAACCAATTTCGAGGGAGTTGAATTCCTTTCCAAGTTGGTTGATGGAGAGGCCAATCATACCTCTCATTCGATATCAATGAAGGATTTTTATTTGTAGGTTGAAGGACCATACATTTGAATTCTCATATATTCCCCTACTCTCTCATTCCTTCTTCTCCATTCCCCCACACTCTCATGTTGAGGGCGCACTTGTTGGAGTGGTGCTTGCGCTTTGCTAAGTATATTTGGTGCCCAAGATTTGAAATATGATGTATGTCTCTGTAATATCATGTCCATATTATTTGTAAGTCGAAATATCATAAATACATGTATGAAAGGCTTGCATTCACATGCTCTTGAATGACTAGTTTTCATGTATTTGGCTTCCATTTTGGAAAGAGTTGTATATCATATTTGTATGAGGAATTTTATATAAGTTTGACGATGATTGGGAAGCCATAAATTATGTATAACACTTTGATTTCATGACCATATTCTCTGTAGCTTGAAATTCAGGAAACTCCAATGTGAAAGGCTCACATCTCCATGCTCTTGAATGGAGCAACTGAATCTGACTATCATTTTGAATGATAAATATTATAATATATTAGATGATGAATAACAATTACAAGTGAAGCTTGCCTTTATAGGCTTGAGCGTGTAGAATGAAATGTTACACTCTTTCATATAATAATTAACTAATCTAATTAATATTTTACTTTATATTTGTTACATTGCCACTCCCTTTAAGGGAGCTTTGTCCTCAAAGCTCGAGTATTTCCTAAAGTCATCTTTTATTCTAGCTCTATGTCGCACTGATGACTTGAGAGGTGAGATTTTGATTACGACCATTGCCTCATTTTGATTATTATGTCTTGGTATTTGCAATAAGTATGAATATGGTGAAGTTTTGTTTACATTTTTTCTACTTGTGTGATTGCTTCTTTTAACTATGTTTGTCGTCAATTTAACATGCTCAACATACATTACAACCTTAATTGTTTTCATGTTGTTATCCCCAACACATTTTGTGTTAGTTCCCTTGAACGGGATCCCTGTGCTTATAATGCTCATAAGAACATCGGTCTTATCTTGTGTTTGATAGATATTATAGTTCCTTCCCTTGATGTTATTTATAGCCATCTTTGTGATGATATCTATCCTTCGTGTGTTTGTGATTGTGACATTTTTGTCGTAGCATTGATGATATTTATTGTTAGCAACATCTGCTTGTCTCCTATCACAATCTTGGTCAGGATCATCCTTTTCCTTGTCAATTCCCTTATTACTAGGGTATGTTATATCTTTGTATTGCATGTCATATTGATTGATGCCATTACTCTCATCGGGGATGACATACTGGCCTACTCTATCTTCCTTTTTTTCATCAACTTGGGTGGCTTCTTCTACATGATTTTCACCTCCATCTACATTTACTTTAAATGTTTCATCCATAGTTTTCTTTATTTCATCTATGTCCTTAAGGATTTCCTGAAGGAGATCTACGAATTTGTCACTCTTACTATATAAGATGCCATGGATGTTTGTAAAACGCTATTTTGGCCTTTTAAGGTGAAATTTTGTATAATAATATATTAATTATTATTATTATTATCATCATTCATACACTATATATATATATTTTAAACAAATATTATAATATTTGATTTTTTAAAAAATATATTACAATATTATATTATAATATAATATATTGTTTTGTTTTCTTATGTTTTGGTTGCAGGTCATGGAGTTGAAGGGAGCGACGGTGTGTGATGGGAGGTTGGCGGTGGTTGGGGCGAGTGCCGAGGGGAGGAGGAGAGAATATGGATTAGCATGGATTAGGGACGTGGGAGGAGTGTGGAGTGGGAGGTTGTGGCAGGGCGCGGGGGTGGAGTGCGGGCAGAGGAGCGGCGGCGGTGCTGGTGTAGCGGAGGTGGAAGAGAATGGCAGTGGGGAGGCGACATGGAGTATAGGTAGGGGAGCAGGGGATGGGAGAAGGGCAGATGGGGGTGGAACATGAGGGAAAGAAGAAGAGGGCAGAGGAGGGGAGGGCCGAGCTGATGAATGAGGGATGAGCTGATGAAGGGAGGGTCGAGTGAAGTGAGGCGCAACAGAATGGTGGTGAGGGAGACGCATCAGTGAAGTGGCGAGATATGGGATGGTGTAGAGGAGACATAGTAGAGAAGGATGCGGCGTGGAGGGAGATGGAATGGTGCGAGGGGGGAGAGGCGAGGAGGCTGTGGAGTAGTGGCTGGGAAAAAATGTGAAGGATGGGGGATGCGTGGAAGATTGAAGGAGGTATGGGTGAAATGGAGCAGTGGAAGTATAACAAATTGATGAGCCGAGTCCGAGCTCAAGTAGGGATTGATGAGCTGAGTCCAAGCTCAGAGTGTAGGAGTGAATCCACTCTGATACCAAATGGAGCAACCGAATCCAGTTCGTTCGTTAGTAGTCGAATTCGACTATCATTTTGAATGATAAATATTATAATATATTATATGATGAATAACAATTACAAGTGAAGCTCGCCTTTATAGGCTTGAGCGTGTAGAATGAAAGGTTACACCCTTTGATATAATAATTAACTAATCTAATTAATATTTTACTTTATATTTGTTACATTGAATAACTAGTTTTGATGGATTTGGCTTCAATCTTGAAGTAGTTTTATATCAGGTTTGTATGAGGGATGTTCTCTCAGTTTGATGATGTTGTGATAGCTATATATGATTTTTTACTCTGGAATTTCATGTCCATATGCTTTGTGGGTCTAAATCCAATAAATCCATATGTGAAATTCTTGCAATTCCATGCTATTAAATCACTAGTTTTCATGTATTTGACTCCCATATTGAATGAGTTGTCTACCAGAATTGTATGAATGGATTTCTCTAGTGTTTAATACTTTTGGGGAAGATTTTTTATGTTGTATATGGTCTCTATATTTCACATCATTATCTGAACCTTTAACTCTACCATTAATATGTCAAAATTGAGCTAGTTATGCAATTTCCCCATAAGCAATTTCTTTGAAAGTGGTCATGCGAATGTTGCACTTTATAATTAGTTTGAAGAGATAAAATAATGATTACTGAAGGAAAATAATGCCTTATATTCATCCTCATACTCTGTTATGAAATTTGGGAGGGTCTTACTTGAGTTGGGAAGCCAATTTGGCCTACACCCTAGGGGGGATTTAACCATAATTTCCTATTAAATTTGCTCTTTCTGTCATTAGCCCCAAACAAAGTTGCAGAGGTATAAAGTCAGTCCTAAAGTGTTAAAATAGTCTCTTGGGAGTTATTAAGACTCACCATACTATTTCCTTTCAAATTCAGGACCATTTGGTGAAAGTTGGAGCCCTCTAGAGTCATGACTAGTTAAGCTTGAATTTGCCCAATTTGTAATTTTCTCCAAAATTCCAAGAAGGGACATTACACATAACATATAAATAATAATAATTTAAAAGAAAAAATAACAATTGGTTTTATTTCGATGGAAAACAAATGTATTACTCATACATATGCTTAAAGTAGGTGAGCTACAATCTTCTTTGTAGGAGGGTCAATTTATTTCAATGAAATGCACATCTTATGAAAACCTATCAAACAATTCCCTTAATTCTAAGGATGATGTCACAAGTAAACCATCTAGTTGTAGTTTTTACCACTTAACCCAATGGGAACATCAAGTCAGGTCCACAATATTTATAAAGGTAATAAACCTGAGACTTGGTCCCACAACCTTCTTCTTGTATTTCACAACATTAAACCACTTTATCTAACCCATCATATTGTGGAATAATCAACTTATCCTTCGATAAGGCTCAATATTGATCTCTAATAATAAATGAAAGAAACACTTATCCTTGTGGTCACTTTAATGATCACCCCCAAACCCACATTTTTTCTTAAAAAAAAACATATAAAAAGTACAACACATCTCCACCACAAAAGGCCCCATGTTAATGTGATGGCAGAGTCAACCACTTCTTTGTTTAGCCATTGCACTACCTTCACATTTATGAGTCGTGAAAACACTAAAATTAAAAATGTACAAGGGTTGCATGAGTATAAAATCTTTTCGATCACGATGATGCAAGTTTATGGAAACATCTTATGAGAAACTATAAATGGTGGACTTAAAGTTGAACCCTCCTTGATGATGTATAAAGACTTGTAAATAATGTATTTCATTGGATTATATAAGACAACTTATTGATTTAGTATGTTGTTAGAAATGGCCCCTTAAATATCACATATAAGTGAAATTAAAATGATAACCCAATCTTCCCACAATACTATTTACTTTACAAATCTACCAGTTGAAGAAACATACTCTTGAATTTTTTGGCTACTAACATTTATTAATATTAAGTCAAAGGTGACAATAATAAAGAAAGCAATAGTAATATTAAGTTAAAGGTGACAATAATAAAGAAAGCAATTAAATTTCGTGTCCATAATAAATCATTTCCTTAAGCATTGTTTGAGTGGAATGCACTCAACGCGGTTAACTGGTATTAGAGTATAAATAGAAAAGTTAGGTGCACATTTACACCATAAGGAAATTTTGAAAAATGCGTTCATGGAAGCTTTTTAAGATAATAAAATGTGGGGTCATCAATTATTTGGAAGTATTGTTGATATCTAGGTCATCGTTGCTTCACAATCCTACAATAACATTTGTGGAGTGTCTATCGACATGATTTCCATTAGTTGTCATCCTTTACATGCCTCCCTAGTTGTTTACTTAGAGGCATTTTATCACAACCCCAAAGCTTCGGTGTCATAAGCTTTTCTGAATTTCAACAATCATGCAACACCACTTAAATTTTGTCTTGAGGGATTGCTCACTTAAGGTTACTCTTTTATGTACTACAACTCTTCACTCACGACATGCCCATACTTTTCACCATGAGCTATCCATTGTTTAGGCCAATCATGGCCAACAACCTTTCCCAACCTACTCTTGAAGACATTAACCTTTAAAATTTCCCTTTCTATCACACTTTACAAACCAATGGTTGTAACAACATACTCTTATTTTCCACGAATATATTGTTGCCATGAATAAATTGTCGACTACAAACTTAGAATACAAATATTTATTTTATTAACTAATATTAAAATCAAAATCAAAGAATCAATTAAAATTGAACTAGTTAAAGGTTTCCTACGGCTTCCATGCAAAGGACTACCAAAAATCATCGTTTAAACTGAGAGTTAAAGACTAAATATTAATATAATTTATTATCGTACCATGTGAATTAGTAGTCAACAATATACATTTTCTCCTAAAAGATTATAAGTTTAAATATGAAGGAAAGTAAGTTATGTACATCTTTGTAGACTTTTAGTAATGAAACGTTTTGCGAAGGGATGTCTTATCCCACAAACAAAGGAGTCTTAAACGCCAAATTAATGTCTAGCACTTTGTGAAGGAAGGCATTGTCCCACAAACAAGGGAGCCTCATACACCAAATTAGTGTTTAGCTAGATTGTGACCTTAAACATAGATTATTATAATAGATATCAAAACATCTAACAAGAGATATCAATGATTCAAATGATGTCATGTCCTTAAATAATTTCCAAATAAGACTACCTGCAAATAATGTTCTACCAACGTACTAGTTCCCTAGGTTGAGATGGAGACATAAATTTTGTAAAAAAGGGCTATGGGACCCAAAAGGAAATTAGCTTACCATATTCACATTCAAATGGGTCACATAAATGATAAATGATAATAAAATAAGGTGGCATGGGTTCATGAAGACACTTGGAAGCTTGTGGAGCCTTTGGATGACTAGATTCCTCACACACTTGGCATGATCTTAATCCAAATTCGAACACATGGGTAATTTAACATTATTGGAGGGTGATGTGGTGTAAAATAGCATATAATGAGCCAAGGAATTTGAATTGGTAAAGGAGAGTAACTCCCATGGAAGAGGAATAGACTAGAAGACAATGTGTGCCACTTTGAAGGAGATTCCATGCACTCTATGATAACAAATGATGAAAGGTTCTATGACAAGTATGACAAATTTGGACCTGATTGTAGACATATGAAAAATCTGACATGAAATGGCTAAAAAAAGCCACCAAGAGGTCGAATTTGGGAGTTACAGGAAACCATTTGAATTGGGGAAAGAATTGGAGCATGAAGACGAAGACAAGTGTCATGAGAGTTACTAAACCACTAAGATGAGTTAGAGGAATCCCATGGAGGGAAATTCGACCTTAGGAGGCCTTATGAAGTTAATAAAATGATTTCATGAGGAAGGAGAATAGATTTTGATCATTTGTTAATTGGCCTTTGGCATTTCCGAGAGCTTTTGCTTGTCCATTGCCCGGTGAGTGTTCACTCTCGCTGCTTGTTAACCAATTTCGAGGGAGTTGGATTCCTTTCCAAGTTGGTTGATGGAGAGGCCAATCATACCTGTCATTGGATATTAATGAAGGATTTTTATTTGTAGCTTGAAGGACCATACATTTGAATTCTCATATATTCCCCTATTCTCTCATTCCTTCTTCTCCATTCCCCCACACTCTCATGTTAAGGGCACACTTGTTGGAGTGGTGCTTGCGCTTTGCTAAGTATATTTGGTGCCCAAGATTTTAAATATGATGTATGTCTCTGTAATATCATGTCCATATTATTTGTAAGTCGAAATATCAAAAATCCATGTATGAAAGGCTTGCATTCACATGCTCATGAATGACTAGTTTTCATGTATTTGGCTTCCATTTCGGAAAGGGTTTGTTGATGTAATTGTAACTTTGGAATGTATTCATCCGTATATATTATGTATTGTACCCTGATGTTTATTTTGGGATGTGTTTGTAATGTATTTGAGTCATGTCATGCCCCGATGTTCCTATCGAGAGTTTCTATAATGTAAACAAGTCATGTCAAGTCATTGTGGGTAACCCTCCTATTGTTCAAGGGTTAAAGTCCCCGCAGTTGTGGGGCCCTAGGGTTATTAGAATATTATAGAGAAGTCGAACCTAGGTGAGTTATTGTAAGTCGGGGCAATAGTCCCAACCATCTAAGTCAAGGTTAACCCTCCTTGTTGATCAGAGGGAAAAGTCCCCACAAGTTGTGGGGCACTGGGGTTATTAGACTCTCCTAGAGATGTTGGCTCTAGTAAGTAATTGTTAAGTGAGGTCGACATGTTGGAGTGGACATTAAGTGAATGAAAGAATATAAATAGAGAGTGAGCCTCTCTATTTATCACACACACATTCAGTCATTGGGGCGCATGGGTGAGAGAGAGAAGTTGTTGGGACAAGAGAGAGACTACTGCTGTTAGGAGATCATATTTATGTTTTTGGGTTTTACTTTTGGTACTGATTCTATCTCTAAGGAAGTTGCGAGGTTTTCTCCTTTATGGTTTCCCCAAGGAAAATTCTTTGTGTCTCTTGTTTCTTGTGTTTATTGCTGTGCATGTTATTCTCTCATTTAAAGATCCTAATATAATGCTAGCTTGAATGATAAAAATCTAACATGGTATCAGAGCTAACCTGAGAAGAAGACATTGTGCAGCTGCAGAAGCTAGGGCTTCTTACTTTTTTGGTCTCTCTCCATAATCCATCAGCAAAAGTATGCTAGGCTGACTCTCCATTCAAGGGCACATCTTTTTGTTGAAGCAGAATTCAATTCCGAGCATTTTCAGTTTTCGGTGCGAGAAATTAGGGATTTCTACAGAAGAGGAATTTTTGAGTGATCCCGACATAGGATTACTCTCCTCATCAAAATTGAATTTTAGAGACCTGGGTCAAGATTTTTGGTTGGGTATAACTCTGAGAAAGTCAAACCCTAGTTTGACCCCGAGCTGGAAAAACCCTAAAATGATAAAACTGATATGTTTTGGTACATTAGCTATATCTTGGGATTGGAGATGGATCAAGAGATGAAAATTTCATAGGATGAATATAAAATCCTGATTTACACTTTATCCAAAATTCAGCCTCATATTTACTAAATTTTGGGAGATATGATCCCTCCAAGTTAGGGTTCCAGCCTTTTTCACGATTCATCCCTAAACAGGACACCTGGGGAGAATTGCTATATCTTGGGATACAAAGGTCCAAATGAAATTTATGAAGATGTTCCAGAAATGGCACGGACTTTAATTTCTGTGGTTTGATTTTCAGACCTAGAAGATGAAACAATGACACATGGTAGTCCGTACAACTTCGCTGTTTTGAATAGTCCTGTAACAGGTCGCCTTGGGAAAATGATAATAAGTCCCAATTGGTGAAACCAATTCTGATGAAACATGTGGTGTTGAAACAAGGACAGGTGAGGCTACGTTGGTACGAATTTTCAGACACATAGGAGTATCAATTTCGGAGATAACACAGAAATAGTGTCAGGCATTTCTGTAGAAGAAATTGGAAAACTAGGGCTTCCTGTTTCGGGAGCTTCCCTCCACTATTTTCAGAAAAGGAGTAAATTGGACAACATGCCTTGAAGAGATCTATCTTCCTATCGAATCAGATATGAAATATTCCAATTTTTGAAAATTATGGTTTCTCTGACAAACCTTAGATCAGCCAGCTCTAGAACTAGGATGGACACCTCAAATCGGTAAGATCTAAACTTTTGCTATTTTCATTTGAGGTTCTCATTTCAAAGTGATCTATCACATCATCTTGATGATAATATTGTTGAAGTTGACAACTTCCAATCAGAGAAGTATATGATCTCTCTGAAGAAAATGAATTGGACACCTACATAAGAAGAGAGGTTCTAGTTCCAAAGGGAGATGAGGCTCAAAGCATTACAAAAGAAGAACTTGGTCAAGGCCAAGAAGATCATTGTTGATTCAATCACGGATCAACTTGTACCACAAGCGTCATCCCTAAATACACCGAAGATGTTTGATTCCTTGACCAAGCTATTTGAAGGGAAGAACATAAATCAGAATATGACCTTAAGAAACCAGTTGACGAATGTGAAGATCCAGAATGTAGAAACCATATAGTCATACTTTACAAGGGTCTCTCAAATCAAAGAACAACTTGAAGCAGTAGAAGAAGAAGTGGAGAATGCAAAAGTGGTGATAGCCACCTTGAATGTACTCCCAGGATCATGGGATTCATTCATGCAAGAAATGTGTGCCAGAAGGAAGTGATTACTTTCAGCAGACTCTGGGAAGAAGAAGAAGCTCGACTCATAATAAAAGAAGAGAAGATGGGAGAAACTGAAGATCAAGCTCTCACCATCCAAAGAAGATACCTCAAGCGATGAGGAATACGAAGAACTCAACTCTTGAAGAACCTCTTATCCATCTTAACATTTTGATAAGAAACGATGCTATTATGAATGAAGAAGATGATGAAGCTAAAGGCTCAAGAAGGATTCTACCCACGAAACAAATAAAGATAAGTATTCAATTGTCATTTCATGATATTGTTTTGTTATGCATTTGTTTATATTCAGTTAATGTATTATGCATGGCAGAATGTTTGCATTAATGACAGTACACTACTAATATGCATGTGATGGGTAAGTAGCTCATGGTGATATACAACTCTCCATTGCTTCTTATCTAGAATGAAACCTCTTTGCTGACATATTCGATTAGTGCACAATCTCAATGTTGTCCTGGTAGAGATGGAAGGCATCTAGAAAGTTTCTGTGAGATATGGATGAATGTTGTATTGGTTAAGTAGTTGCATGATCACATATTTATGCATAAGAATTTTCTAGTATGAATATTTCTTCTGAAATGTTTCTAACCATACAAATGCATTTGACTTGTAGGAAAGATCGCATACATAATCGCCTACAAGAAAACAAGGATGAGACTTGTTCCGAAGAACAAGTGACGACATTTCAAGATGAAGAATAATATGATGAATACATCGACATCATTGATGCAGAACCTTCAAGCTATGAAGAAGTAACCAAGAAGAAAGGAAAGACTAGTTCAAGAAGAATGATGTCTGGGATGCAATATCAATACGTGAAGGAAAGTTCATAGTTCCATCATGCAGTAGATGGAAGCATCATGGGATATAAGGCAAGATTCGTATCACGAGGCTTCTCATGACAAGAAGGCATAAACTACAAAGAGCCATTTGTATCCACTGGAAGTGAAGTCACATGACATGCAGAATCATGTGTGCAAATGAAAGAAGGCCTTGTACGAGCTCAGAAGACACCCATGGGATAACACATACATGAGGAGCTTGATGAAGATATCAACCTTTGCTACAAGGTTGATAAAGGATGGCAAGCTCACAGATGGGTGCGAGAAGAACGCTTTAAAATATAGAGGATCTTGGTATCCAGTGACCCTAGATGGATACATAGAATATTAGTAGCAGAGGAAGCTACTTGTCACTCCAGTACAAAATGTTTCAGTGCATGGAGTACAGAAGACAGAGGGAGTATGATGCTTCAGAGGGAGTAACTGTAGAAGATCCTAAGGTTCGACATGGTAAGACATGATGGATAGATTACTAATGACTCTAGGCTTTACTGAGAGTAAAGTAGATTCCAACCTTTGCTTCAAGGTTGACGGCGGAAGACCAGTGATGCTCCTGTTATGTGTCGATGCACTATTTTCCAGGCATGGAGGTGTGGCAGAATGCGGATGGAATCTTCCTCGGACAAGGGAGGTATGCAGTAGAGATCCTGAAGAGGTTCAGGATGATGGACTGCATTACCACACATATGGCATCAAACTTGAAGCTATTGAGTGATTCTTCATCAGAAGCTGTTGATGCCACGATGTATCGTCAAATGATTTGTTTCTTGATGTACCTGACAAATACAAGACTAGATATTTGCTTTGCAGTGAACACATTGAGACATGTTCACCTGATGGTTGTAAAGAATGCAGTGAGGTACCTGAAGGGTACAATTGATTATGGGCTCAAGTATGAGGCGAATCAAAATATTAACCTGGAGGGTTAGTTTGATTCAGATTGGGTAGGTAGTGCCATCGATAGGAAGAGCACTTCAGGGTGATGCTTCAATATGGGATCAGGTGTGATCTCTTGGTTTAGCAGGAAGCAATCCTGTGTGGCACTGAGTACAACTGAAGCAGAGTATGTCACAGCTTGCAGCTAGTTGTCTAATTTATTTGATCTCCAGTTGGATACTACTTGTATACATTGTGACAACCAGAGTTGTGTGAAGTTGTCGGAGAACCCAGTGTTCCATGACAAGTAGAAGAATATCGAGATCAAGTATCACTATATCAGGGATATGGTGTAGAGGGGAGCAGTGAAGCTCTAGTAGTTGCGACAGATGAATAGATAGCTGATGTGTTGACAAAGCCATTGGCTAGGGTGAAGTTTGAATACTTCAGGGAGAAGCTTGGTGTTCTCTAGATCGAGGTTCCCTCCAAAGGGAAATGATGAGTCCGTGAGCCATTCTGACATGGTGAGAGGATCAGTTCCTTCCATGCTTAGATGTAAGGGCTGAGCCATTTTGTCATGGTGAGAGGATTGGTTCCTTCCATGTCAGATGTGAGTGCTGAGCCATTCTTGATGTGACTATAGGATTGGTTCCTACATGATCAGATATAAGTACTGAATACCATTCTTGGAATGGAGGCACCTGGTCAGTTACCAAGAAAGCTCTGTCTGGGACTAAGGTCCATTCTGATGTGATTGTAGGATTGGTTCCTACATGATCAGATGTGAGTGTAGAGCCTTTCTGACATTGGTTGTTAGATGTAAGTGCAGAGCCCTTTTGGCACGGAGGATTGGTTCCTCGCATGGTCGAATATAAGTGCTGAGCTTTTCTGACATTGGTTGTCAAATATGAGTGATGAGCCTTTCTGACATTGGTTGTCAAATTTAAGTGTAGAGCCTTTCGGCATGGAGCATTGGTTCCTCGCATGGTTGAATGTAAGTGCTGAGCCTTTCTGACATTGTTTGTTAGATGTGAGTGCTGGGCCTTTCTGACAGGGTTGTGGGATGTGTTCCCACATGGTCAGATGTGAGTGCTGGGCGTCCCTTTCTGATACAATTATAGGATTGGTTCCTACATGATCAGATATAAGTACTGGGTGGGCCATTCTGACTTAGGGTCAGATATAAGTGTTGGAAGAAGACCTACATGGAGGATAGGCCTACAACCAACATGAAAAAGGGTTGGCTTTGTAGAAATTCCTATGATGAGAAGAATCAAGAGATAGCACCTGTGATGATGATCCAGCAATGATGATCCAAATCAAGTGATGATCTAGATCCAGTGATGATGATCCAGATCGAGTAATGATCCAAATCCAGTGATGATGATCCAGATCGAGTGATGATCCAAATCCAGTGATGATGATCTAGATCGAGTGATGATCCAGATCCAGATGAAGATGACGAGAAATTGACAATGATTCAAATGATACAGAGAACTAGACTTGTGTTGATAAATTGTGTCGAGAGAATACCTTCCTAGTTAAGAGGGAGTGTTGATGTAATTGTAACTTTGGAATGTATTCATCTGTATATCTTATGTATTGTACCTCGATGTTTATTCCGGGATGTGTCTGTAATGTATTTGAGTCATGTCATGCCTCGATGTTCCTATTGGGAGTTTGTATAATGTAAACAAGTCATGTCAAGTCATTGTGGGTAACCCTCCTATTGTTCAAGGGTTAAAGGCCCCGCATTTGTGGGGGCTTAGGGTTATTAGACTATCCTAGAGAAGTCGACCCTAGGTGAGTTATTGTAAGTCGAGGCAATAGTCCCCACCATCTAGGTCAAGGTTAACCCTCCTTGTTGATCAAAGGGAAAGGTCCCCACAAGTTGTGGGGCACTGGGGTTATTAGACTCTCCTCGAGATGTCGTCTCTAGTAAGTAATTGTTAAGTGAGGCTGACATGTTGGAGTGGACATTAAGTGAATGAAAGAATATAAATAGAGAGTGAGACTTTTTATTTATCACACACACATTCAGTCATTGGGGTGCATGAGTGAGAGAGAGAAGTTGCTGGGACAAGAGAGAGACTACTGTTGTCGGGAGATCATCTTTATGTTTTCGGGTTTTACTTTTGGTGCTGATTCTATCTCTGAGGAAGTTGCATGGTTTTCTCCTTTATGGTTTCCCCGAGGAAAATTATTTGTGTCTCTTGTCTCTTGTGTTTATTGCTGTGCATGTTATTCTCTCGGTTAAATATCCTAAGATCATAATGCTAGCTTGAATGATAAAAGTCTAACAGGGTTGTATATCATATTTATATGAGGAATTTTCTATAAGTTTGATGATGATTGGGAAGCCAGAAATTATGTATAACTCTTTGATTTCATGACCATATTCTCTGTAGCTCGAAATTCAAGAAACTCCAGTGTGAAAGGCTCGCACCTCCATGCTCTTGAATGGAGCAACCAAATCAGACTATCATTTTGAATGATAAATATTATAATATATTAGATGATGAATAACAATTACAAGTGAAGCTTGCCATTATAGGCTTGAGTGTGTAGAATGAAAGGTTACACCCTTTCATATAATAATTAACTAATCTAATTAATATTTTACTTTATATTTGTTACATTGCCACTCCCTTTAAGGGAGCTTTGTCCTCAAAGCTCGAGTATTTCCTAAACTCATCTTTTATTATGGCTCTATGTTGCACTGATGACTTGAGAGGTGCGATTTTGATTATTATGTCTTGGTATTTGCAATAAGTATGAATTTGGTGAAGTTTTGTTTACGTTTTTTCTACTTGTGTGATTGCTTCTTTTAACTATGTTTGTCATCAATTTAACATGCTCAACATACATTACGACCTTAACTATTTTTGTGTTGTTATCCCCAACACATTTTGTGTCAGTTCCCTTGAACGGGCTCCCTAGTATGCTTATAATGCTCATAAGAACACTGGTCTTATCTTGTGCCTGATAGATATTATAGTTGCGTCCTTTGATGTTATAGTCGTCTTTGTGATGATATCTATCCTTTGTGTCTTTTTGATTGTGACATTTTTTTCACAGCATTGATGATCTTTATTGTTAGCAATATTGGCATGTCTCTTATCACAATCTTGGTCAGGATAATCCTTCTCCTTGTCAATTATTTCGTTGTCAATTCCCTTATTACTAGGGTATGTTATATCTTTGTATTGCATTTCATATTGATTGATGCCATTACTTTCATCAGGGATGACATACTAGCCTACTCTATCTTCCTTTTTTTCATCAACTTGGATGGCTTCTTCTACGTGATTTTCACCTCCATCTACATTTACTTTAATTGTTTCGTCCATAGTTTTCTTTATTTAATCTATGTGCTTAAGGATTTCTTGAAGGAGATCTATGAATTCATCACTCTTACTATAAGATGCCATGGATGTATGTAGAATGCTATTTTGGCCTTTTAAGGTGAAATTTTGAATAACAATATATTAACTAATTAATTAATTATTATTATTATTATTATTATTGATAAACTATAGAATATTTGTATATATATATATATTAAACAAATATTATAATATTAAATATAATATTTGATTTTTTTAAATATATTACAATATTATATTATATTATATTATATTATAATATAATATATTGTTTTTGTTTTTTTATGTTTTGGTTGCAGGTCGTGGAGTTGGAGGGAGCAACGACGTGTGATGGGATGTTGGCAGCAGTTGGGGAAAGCGCCAAGGGGATGAGGCAGGAAGATGGAGTAGCATGGAGAGGGAGGTGGCATGGAGCAGGGACGTGGGAGGAGTGTGGAGTGGGAGGCTGTGGTAGCATGCAAGGGTGGAGCGCGGGCATAGGACCGACGGTGGTGCTGGTGCAGCAGAGGTGGAAGAGAATGGCAGCGGGGAGGCGGCGTGGAGTATGGGCAGAGGAGCAAGGGATGGGAGAAGGGCAGATGGGGGTGGAACACGAGGGCAGGAAGAAGAGGGCCAAGGAGGGGAGGGCCGAGCTGATGAATGAGGGATGAGTTGATGAAGGGAGGGCTGAGTGAAGTGAGGCGCAGTAGAATGGTGGTGTTATCTCCCAAAATAAAATAAATTTATTTTTGATAGTATGAAGAATTTAAATGATGCAATGAAGGATATGAAGATCACTAACAGTTTTGAAGACCTTTATTTTTTGATGCAAATTTCACAAAGTTGTGGTTTTTGGTGGCTTGGCGAGGATCAAAACATCTCATTAGCAACTAAAAGATGGAAGATAAATAGCAGGTGGAAGACCCCTTCGACAGATAGGCGTATTGCTGAAACTATTTACACCATTGAAACATTTTTCAAACATCAATCGGAAGTTGTGAAGACTTCAAATCGGCGAGTTAGTTCTCAAAGGTGCCACAATGACGGAGAATATAGTGACTAAGCGTTCCGATTCAGACTTCCAATGACCTCCGACAGTGATGAAATTAGATCAGAAGAACTAAGGATTAAGCAGCGGCGAGGTAAAGCTGAAAGGTGCCGAAATGTCGCTGATATGAAAAAATAAAATGGTGCCAAAGTCAAGCAACAGAAGTCGGAAATTGAAAAGACTAAATTGTCGGCCAAATATTTCACTGCGGAGCCGCAACGGTGAAAGAGAAACTTACTGTGGGTTCCGAAACAATATAGACTCATCGGCGTCGGAACTTGAAAGGACTAATTATCAGTGAGCTTATTCCCTAAGGAGTTGCAACTGCAGAGAATATAATGATTAAAGGCAGCCGATAAATCAAAGTCACCGCCGGTCAGAGGGAATGAAAACTATGTGTCGGAGCTTGAAAAGACAGTTAGTCAGCAAAATAGTTCACTAAGGAACCGAAATACCAGAAGGCATACAGACTAACCGTCGGAAAATTAGTCTAGTAAAGAGCCGCAACAACGAAAGAAAGACAGACTATGGGTTCCGCGAGCAGATAAAAAATTCACCATCGGAACATTCTTAAACAGTGATCGAAGAATATAGTGACTAAAATTTCTGCCACTGCGGAGAATAGAGGGATTAAAAGCTCTGATGGTAAGAAGTTTTGAGTTCTGATCGCCAACGTTGTGGAGTCTTATTTCACTGCGGAGCCGCAACGGTGGAAAAAACACAGACTGAGGCCTCCGCGACGAGATGAAGACGTCGGCGATTGGAATAACTAAAGACTACGCAGTGGAAATTGCAAACACTAATCATCGGCACAATAGTCCATGAGTCAGCTACAATGGCGGGAGGAAAATTGACTAAAGATTTCGATCAATCAATAGATGAACTCTTCAGCAGTCGAAAGGGCTAAAGGTTAACCGGCAGCAAGATAGTTCAATGGGAGGCTGCAACGACAGGAAATAAAAGGAATACGGACCGACGAAGTTCACAAAGTGAAACAATAAAAGATCATTGGTGATCATAAAGACTAATTTTTGGTGAGTTATCCCACCAAGGAGTCGACACTATGGCAAGGATGAGGCTTGGAGGGTTGATGGAACAGAGGAAAAAGCCTCCAATTAGCAATTGCGGTGTAAAAATATGGAAAAATTGAGGCTTGGAGCACTGAAACTGCGGCGGTAGTCAGGCTTAGAGTGTCGATGTGATAAAGGAAACAACGTCCGATCGACGATTGCAGCAACAAAGAAAAAGTGTTGGGCAGATTGAATAGGACTGGACACTTCAGTTAAACGCCGATACACTGGTGGTTGGCGACGATGTCATACTGAACCAACAGTGGGGATGATCAGCGACCACTTCAGTCATTAAAAGATCACTCAGTGAACTATATCTTCACAGTAGATAAACAAATAGTTAGCAAGGGTTTGAAGCCCCAATCTAGAAAAAACTATTACTTTCAATTATTTTTGTGTAAACAGATCGGACTTTTAGGATCTGTAAATTTTGTAAGAGGCTATAAAGCCTAGGATTTTTTTATTAATAAAGGTTCGACTCTGGGGATTTGTAAGCATTTTCTATTATCAAGCATCTCATCTAGTTTATTCTTTATATAAGCTCTTTTTTTGTGATTTGTTCAGCCATCTCTTTCTTTACTGTGTTTATTGCCTAAATGTGCATTTAGGTCATTGTCAGATTTATTAAAAAGTTGATAACTATCTTCCTATTGGTTATTTAGTGATATTTGATTTATAAATACCATCCTCATTAGGGTTTAGCCATTTATATGCGTGTGCTATGTGTGTAAGTTTACTAGCCTAGTGAGTTCTCCATCCCTGCACCTTTTTGTCAAACTATTGAACAAGTTGTAACTAAAATCCTTGTAATTGAGTGAGCTTCATGCATGTCTTGAGAGTGATAGGTTATATAGGTTATCCGGCTTGATCCATATCAGAAAACCCAAAAACATTTTAAGTTACAAGGCATCCTCGAGCTACAACCTAGAGGAGTTTCCTGGGGTGATAACAAAGTGGCGCCATTGCCGGGGAGATGAGATTGAAGCTCAGCTTCCCTGGGATACGACATAGATCCATGATTTGATGATAGACAAGGATTGGACATTATTACAGTTGTAATCATCTATCTGGCGACTCCATTGATATAAGGTGGCTTCAAGAAGACCAAGTACCAGAGCAAACCCAAAGGGTCCACCAGCAACACCCATTTCAGATCAAGAAGAAATCTTGAGGAAAGCTAGGGATTTACTAAGACAGACCAACAGTGCTACATAAAATGATACATTAGGTATTTCAAGAAATATTTTTGCTGTTATTTCTTTTGCTGAAACTTTTAATTCCTAGAAATTTTTAGATACATCAGAAAAATCTAGGGCTTGGGCATCTTCAAGCACTGCTGCTTGTGAAGATCCAATCCCTGGTGACTCCACTGGGATAAATATACCACCACCTTCTTAGCAAATATTTTCATCAATTCCGCCTTCCACATCCCTGTCCATACCCATTTCCAATATGGCTGCCCCTCAATTGACCAATATGGAAAGGATCTTGGTAGCTAGGTATGTGCCCCTAATTTTGCCAAATCCTCTCACAGCCATGCCTACCGGGGATTACCTCAAGTATATGCCTAAGTTTACAGGGGAAGGGGATTTCACTGCTGAAGAAAATATAGAGGCTTTTTATAGCTATGCTAAAAAATATAAATATAGAACAAGAAGATGTATGGACCAGAGTTTTTGTGCAAAGCCTAGATGGCCAGGCTAGGAAGTGGTTTAAAGAACTGCCTGCTGGGTGAGTGGTAGGCATAGAGGCCCTAGATGACGTTTTCCTAAAGCATTGGGGAGAGAGGAGAGACCACCTCTACTATATCACAGAATTCAACAACCTGAAAAGAGAAAATGGTGAGTCTATCTCCAACTTTACCAAGAGATTCAACAACATGTACAGCAAGATCCCCATTGAGATTAAGCCCACCGGTACCTCAGCTATGATAACTTATACGAATGCCTTTGACTCTGACTTTTTCCTACTTCTCATAGAAAGGAGGTCTGCCTCCTTATCACTCATGCAGGATGCTGCCCTAGAGGTAGAGTCAAACATTCTGGCATCTCAGAAGGTCAAAGGGAAGGTAGACAGGAGAAAGCAGCCAGCAGACTATAGTAGGGCTTCGACATCAGAGAACAAGATTGAAAAAATGACCAAACTTTTAGATAACTTGACTGCTGAAATGTCTAAATTGAAGGACCAAGGACATTTTCCAGTGAGGAGTAAAGGGCCAAGTGACTTTGCTCCTCGAAACCCAAATTTTGTCCCTTATAGAAGAGGAAACCCCCCTGTTCAGATTCTCAGAATGGAGGGAAATCAAGGGGAAGACCAGAGGATAAGAGCTCCATTTCAAAATGTTGTATTAGAAGAAGGTCAAGAATCCATTGAAGAAGAAGGAGAAGATGAAGACAATATCCACTACATGGAGGATGAGGTGGACTATTCTTTTCTGACACAGGCAGAGTACGAAGAAGCCCTGATTGATGAGCAGATCACTAAAGAGGCTGTTTATCAGGATAATGGTCAGGGAGGTTACCAATTGAGGTCTAGGTTGGTTGCTCCACTAAAAAAGAATGCTATACCCGTCAAGTAGCCTGCTTCACATGCTAGAAAGGTTGTTGTTTTACCAAAGAAAGTAGCTGTTCCATCCAAAGCATTACATAAAACAACACCTTCAACCACACCTGATCAAGCGCAACTCAAACCTACAGCTCATGAGGTAAGGTTTCTAGATAGGCTGCATTATTCCTTCAACCTTGAGTCTGAAATTCAAAAATTGAAAATCCCTTTCCCTTTAATTGAGTTGATGAATAATGATGCATTTAAAACCTCCATTCTGAATTCCCTTCAGCCCAAGGTGCACATTGACACTGACTTTGTGAACCTGGAAGATGAAAATCCTATTGTAACCCTGGGCCCCATGATCGAAGACCTAAAAGACTCTTGCCCACCATTCTATATATCCTTGAACATCCATGATAAAATCCTCCATAACTATTTGCTGGATTCAGGAGCCTCTCATAACTTAATGCCAAAGGCTATGATGGATGAGATCGGCCTCAGCATTACCAAGCCCTACCATGATTTATTCTCCTTTGACTCCAGGAAGGTCAAGTGCTTAGGCCTTATCAAAGACCTCGCTGTAAACCTAACACAACTACCTTCAAAAAGCGTAATGATGGACATTGTGGTGGCCAATATTCCTCTAAAATTCGGCCTCTTGCTGTCCCCGTCATGGAGCAAAAGATTGGGCGGCACCCTTCAGATGGATCTCACATATGCCACCATTCCCATGTTTGGAGGAGAAACTAAGAAATTGTACAGGGAAAATCAGCTAGCGTACATTATAAGCAAGGAGAGTCACTCAGTAAATCACCCCATCTATGCTGTGGACACTGATTTTGGATCTTCCATCTTGCAAATAGATGATAATCAGTAGACATTAGTTCAACTCACTGAGCCCACCCGTCCGCAGCTCAAAGAAGTCACAAAAGTGATCTGGACCATGTATTTCGATGGGGAAAGCGCTCAAAACTCAGCAGGCATGGGGGTTGTGTTGATCTCCCCATCTAAGGAGAACATTCACCTATCGTATAAGCTCGATTTCAAAACCACGAACAACGTAGCAGAATATGAATCCTTGCTGTTGGGAGTTAAAGTGGCCAAGGAGATGGGGATCATGTGCATGAAGATTTTTGGGGATGCAGACCTCATCATATAGCAGGTCAACAACACTTTTCAGATGAAAAATATCAGACTGAAGGCCTACAGGGATGAGGTATGGAAAATCAGAGACTCATTTATGTTTTTTGAACTGTCATATATTCCTAGATATTTGAATCACCTAGCTGATTCCCTGGCTGTCTCTGCAAGTCTATTTGTTCCTCCTTTACCACCTAGGCTTAGCTATGATGTTCAGGTCAAGTACATACCCTCTCTGCCAGACAATGTAAAATTTTGGAAGGTGTTTGAAAATGATGGGGAGCTTAGTAAATTCCTTCAGTTAGTGGATGAATTCTTTGACATACACATAGATCAGGAAAACCTTAACCTGGAGGAATCCAAGCAGCTCAAGCTAAAAGATAAATTGACTGAGCACGATATTGTCTAATTGCCTAGCAACCACATAGCCCGAGGTCTAGTACCATTGGAAGAACTGTTTGATCACAATGATGTCCCTTTCAAGCCTGCCAAATGGGAGCTAGATCCTGCTATCTAAGAACACAACATAGGCAGGCAGAGCCATCCAAAACTGATAAATATATCCACTGGGCTGACTGCTGAACAAAATTCTAAATATTGCAGCTTGATAAAAGAGTTTCCTGATGTCTTTGCATGGGAGTATAGTGACCTAAAAATGTATGACACCAACATCATCCAGCATAGGATTCCTTTGGAGAAGGACACCATTCCTTTCAAACAGAAGATGAGGCCCATCAACCCTCTTCTATTACCAGTGATTGAGAAAGAGATCCACAAACTCCTCAAAGCCAAGATCATAATCCTCATCAGGTATTCCCAGTGGATTGCAAATCTAGTAGTGGTAAGAAATAAAAATGGAGAAATCAAGTTGTGTGTAGATTTTAGAAACCTGAACAAATGTTCCAAAAAAGACAACTTTCCACTGCCCAATATGGAACATCTGCTGCAAAGAGTCTCGAGGTCCAGGGTCATGTCCTTCCTTGATGGATTCTATGGATACAACCAAGTTGTTGTGCACCTAGATGACCAAGAGAAGACTGCCTTTACCACTCCCTGGGGCACCTTCATGTATGCAAAAATGCCATTTGGGCTAATGAATGCTGGGGCTACTTTTCAGCGAGCTATGGACCTAGATTTTGTAGGGCTAAAAGATAAATATGTGCTGATATATTTAGATGACTTAACAGTTTAATCTCACAACCATCATGATCACTTGTAGTGTCACGTCTCCGACCCTCACACCGACGAAGAGGATGCGACGAACACCACAATACAAAAGGGCAACAACCCCATGAACATGAAGAAGGATAAATGCTGAAATTAAAAACTTAATCATAATGCATACAAGATGCATAATACCTCAACCAAAGATGCATAACTCCTCAATGCAAATGCATACTGATATGCATAGATCATGCAAGAATACACAGTTATTCAACATCATACAAGGATGTATAATTATTCAATCATACAGCAGAAGCAAACATATACAATCCAGCATTCACATGTTCATCATAATTCATTTGACGTCATTATAATTGCAGAGATGGAATAGCAGCAGCACTTATCTTTTGATGAAGAATTCACCTTGCAACCAGCTATGTCGCTGCAACATTCCACCCAACCATAGGCCAGCATGCTCATCAATCTCTCAGCAACACTACCACCCTCGAGCTGGGCATGATTCCTCAAATAAGGGTCAATGCATGCTTACACATAGCCAAGGTTTACAAAGCAGCAAACCAACACAGTTGGGATTTACCAGGTCATCAAAGAGCTAGGAAAGGCTAATGCTAAGCTGATGGCCACAACACCAGCCTTCTCAAGCATACCCAGCCTCTAATCCTACTCACAAACGGCCGAAGACCACCCGCTGCATACCGCAGTAACACAATCCCTTCACAACCCTGTGAAGAAAGCAAGACGACCGGTTGACAATCCCAACCCAATGGTGAACACGGTTCAAGCCACAAGACAACTCAAATTTGTTCTTGGCCCTAGCGTGGCCAAAACAAATCAACAACAACCCAAACCATGGTACTTCAGTAATCACAAACCCACAATGAATGATGGCAACCATCCACAGCCCACAGTGAATAAGAAACAGAACTCCCAGCATAGCCATGGGAGACTTAGCCAATGATTGTGGCAATCAAACAGCCAACCCAACAACCAACCGACCATAACACACAATTACTCAACACAGTCGCTGAAGAAAACTGCACATACAGGAATGGAGAAGGAAGGAGGACAAACTCTCCACCTGTGCGCAAAAGCAAAGACACAGTCCAAAACGGGAGAAGGAAACACACACCGTCCGAAATGGAGGAAGGACATTGGACTCTCAACAACACCCAAACATTGTGGAAAGAACAACAATGACCCAATTACGCGGGTGAAACCAACAGCAAGTAGAAATCGTGGATTAAAACCATGGCTATAAAACATACTAGCAGAAATTGGGCCCTTGAGGCCGTTCTACCTACTCGCTGCATGCACAAACCAAAGAAGAGCCACGGCTGGTGCGTGAGGAGCACAGAATAAGAATCCCAACCTACGCGAGGATGAACAGCACGTCTCTCTACGTGAGGCGAACAGACAATGGCCTAAGCGCGCGGATGAACATACCCTTGTGAGGAACGAACAGACCATGGAGGGAATGTGCAGTGGGGAGAATGGAGAATATGGCCTCTTGGAGGTTGCTTCCAACATGAGGTCAAATCCCTGGTGGATTGTGCGCGTGGGCAAGGGCTGAAAGCCTGCCACACTCCACTACCCACCATAACTGCCCCAACTACTTCAACAAAAACAATAAAGAGGTTGACAAGGGAAGATGGAAATTCAAACAAGGTGCTAACACATGGGTTTTCCCCCTCATAGACCAAGGTTTGACATCCCCTACCCCTTATCCTTTGGAATCATGCCCTTTTCATTCAATGTTGCACTGCCATAGCTGGTTTTGGGTTATAATGATTGATGTGCGTATTTACATGATGCCAAACTAGGATGTGCCAAATAGCACGATATACCATCGACAACTACCCCTATTGCCGAAACTTACAAAACCAAATCGACGGTGGGGCTTTTGCCTTTAGCTCCTCACCATGATCAATTGCATTATATATACATCATACAAACGGGGTCAAAATTGGGGTGTTACATTCCCCTTCCCCTTGGAATAACACCGTCCTCGGTGTTCCATTACATATATACAATACATATACAATTGCACATCAAAATTCCAAAATTTTGCAGATCTGTCCCACGTTCAATCGTTTACTTTGAACGTTCAAGACCAAGCCCCTCGGCTTCCATGGACTTCTCCTGTTAGTTCTCAGCTTTCAGCTCATCCCAAAGTCTAGGAACTTTGCGTCTATTTCCCTCATCATGTTCCCTCATTGGGTAGGCCCGATGTAAATGATGTCCTCCACAGTTCCAGCATTTCACTGGCTGCTTCATCTTTACCTACTCAATTTCCTTTGAGTCTTCATGCCTGGACCGTTTCTTATCGGCTCGCTTGGACAATTTTCCCATCGCTGATCCACCTTCCTTTCCTTTGCCGATTGCTCCCAGAAGGCTTTTCACCTCCCTTTGCAAACCAATAGAGTCTTGCAAAATCTGGTGGTTCATTTCATTCTGCCTTCTTTGTATCTTGAGCATATCCCCAAGATTCTCTTGGGTCTTGGCAATCATTTGAAGGAGACTTCCAGCCAAGTCCAGCAACTTTTTGATCTGCTACCATGATCAATGTGCACCACCAGGTTCCACTTTTCTCACCTTCAGCAAAAACACACATTCCATTTTCAGCCATACATGCATTCAACAATCTTTTGTTTTTCACAATGCATATATATATATAATCAAAAGGCAAGAGAGAGCAGCAAGAGTTTTTCCCTCTTGGTTTTGTTCCATCCTGGAACCCACACCACTGCGGTGGCTTTTCATGCTCTCAGCCTCTTTCACTTCACTGTGAATGCTGGACCAATCCCTCTTGATCATGACACTTAGTGTCTTCGGTATATTCCAGACCTCTAAAACGTGGAGTCTCTCCACATGGTTTGTCTCAACTGCTAGGAACCTCACGGTCTCACTAGCACCTTTTTCATTGCCACTCATTTCGGGCTTTCCAGGACAGTCACATGTCCACATCCACCCCTAGGATGCTCTCACAGTCCTCACCTCCAGCGATACCTATATCCAAACATTGAATAGATTCACATGTTTAGTTTCTTCTCATCGGTTTTATCTCTAGAACAAGAGCTTAAAACATCATAACCAAATCATATACACAGGTATATTTGTAAGCAAAATAATCCAATACTTATCTATATTGTGCGTTTCCTCGTTCGTCCACAGGATCCTGCTTTGCTTTGCAATCCTTGGGATCGCCTATGGACTTGGATGTTAGGTCAGCACGCAGGCTACTTCACAACATCCTTTTATATATATCAGGCACATTCAAGCCAACCTTCAGTTGGGTTTATCAGACCGTCCAGCCGAGCCAATATACAATTGGGTCTATCAGGCCACAGGCACTCAAGCCAATTCACTGTAACGTTTCCATGATTTCCACAACATCAAATAATTACACAGTAAATCCAACCTTTAGTTGGGTTTATTAGACCGTCAACAAATCACCTGCACTTATATCAACAATCAATCATCATCCAAGCCAACAACATTGGGTTTATCAGGCCATCAACAATAACACATACACTTATACCAACAATAACCCTTACTCCGCAACCCCTCACAACAACCATTTACCTTTTACCTTTTACCTTTAGGGTGCAACACCCAACTACATCTATTTTAGCCTATCAACACAAGTAATACAAGCAATACAAGCAAACTCATCAGCATTATTGCTCTAAAACTGTAATCACATTTCTCATCATTTGCTATCAAGTATTGAGACACTAGGAGTGCGCCCACTCCCTAGGGTGTAATCAATATTGAAAACCCTTTCATGAATCAACATCGGAAAAGTGTGCACCCTTTACCGGTGTGTGCCATGTAGGCCCTAGTCATACTCAAGCAATCGGTCATCATGGAAATAAATTTAAAACATGTTCTGTATATGGAATTTTAATAACGATTAAACATGCATATCCTTAGCAAGGGTCACAGAACACTTATCCATTTTCCGTCGCAGTATGCCTTCGTTAAGGAGGAAGGGGTGCTCCTTCCCTGAGTTAACAGTCCCTCAGTTAGCCACCCCAACTCCTTTTTCATTTCATATCCAAACATGTCTTACCGACATAATTTATACCATCTCACTCATGCTACTACCAAACATGTAGTGCAGATGAGACATTTTCAAAATGTCCAATGGCGTTTCACCCGAAACCCATTTCCAAGGGAAAACCTTCCCATGAAGTTTGGCTTCTGCATGCCATCACACATAATATTCCTGCAGTGTGTATCCCTGACACATTCATCAAATAGCCAAATAGTCAATCATTATCTGATAATACAATCCCAATTGATTGTTCCATAACCAAGCAATGACATTGGTAATCAAATTCAATAGGGAATTGCAATTTTGTCTACTACAGAAATTAATTTGCTCAATTGTGGGTTTCTTATAAGCAGCACTACTATACCCATTATAATTTTATGCTTACTAGCATAACATGAATACCCACTTACCATGCGTCTTCCTGACACAATCTTATACAAGCCAACAGTGATTAGTAGTCGTCAGCAATTTCCAAAATTCACAATTCAAATTTAACAACCCATTATGCACACCAACTATTTTCACAACCATGAGACTCTTCTCATAAGGTTTGGCTCTTTCACATGGTAGATTCTAGCATTGGTTAGGGTCTTACCTCTCACTTCCATGCTCGAAATAATCTACCTGAAACCTGAGCTTCAATCATCCAAACACTTGGTAAGTCTGGATGCATATAACCTTTTCATTGCTACAACCATCACCGAAGCATTTTCAGAATTTATAAAATTCAAATACTTCTAGATGTTAGTCACATCAATATTACCAAAACTCATTTACTTCATGCAATCATTACCATACTTAACATTGCAAGGTATAGTCATATCATTCATGCAATTAAATAAAATGTTTAGATACTCCTTACTTCACAAGCGTATCATTCATACCACCTTGCTCTTCCATAGAGTGTTTCTGGCAGCCAATTGATCATGACTATCCTGCATTCATAACAACCTTTGAAATGGTTCCTGAATTGTCATCAATTCACCATTTCAGCCATTAGTTATTCATAATATCACATGCATTCATCTCAATGCGTTCATGCAATGCATCACAACATTTGCACCTTTACTTATGCAATCAGTCACTCACACCCTTCATATGCATACATTCAATGCATAACTACAAGATTTATAAAATCTTTTTAACACATATCCATTCAATGCTACCTTGCATTGATTCAGGAATACTATGCATTCAACATACCATGCATAGCCTAACCATGACTACTTCATATAGGATGAATTACTGTAATCAAGTTCATCAACATATATAGGCATGACACCTTTCTATATTCAAATATCCACATGGTATGAGGTCTCTTACCTTTACCAATTCTTGGAATTTGTCATAATCAAACTCTTACCTTCATGGGTCCTACTTACACCCTTGGCATTGCCAATTTGGCTGGTATCTTGTAGAGGATTGCAAACTTGCTCACCAACTTTTGTTATGGACTTGTTGCCTCCTCCCTTTCTCCAGAGGGTTGCTAGTCACATTCATCAGCATCAACAACATATTCAGCCGGGTCCATTTCATCATTGGTTTTTTCACTAATGCCAACATCAAAGCAATGATTATCATTAGTGGTTCATACAAAACATATCCTCATACATTTCAAGACAAAAAATATCCTCATACATTTCAAGCATAAAACTTAGGAAATGTAGTTATAATCAACAAGATAGGGTTTTAAGGAAATTTCCCTTTTCAAGTCTTTCATCCTTGCATGGAACTACTCTTCCACACAACAGCTGGTTTGAATTCATAGTCCTTGCCACCTCTAGGCATGCGATTGTCCAGATTTGTCCATTTGATAGCAACAGCCGTCATTAGCACTTGCTGATCCATGCTTAGATTCTGGTGACTTACCCTTGTTCCCTACTGGATAAGCTTTCCAACGCCTATCCACATGCTTCATTCTGACCTCGGGTGTGCCAAACCACACCACTTCTAAAAATGAAGACTTTCACCAATGTATTTTGGTTTGAAATCCCACTTGGAAATCTCAAAATTTTCCTCCGCAGAATCGGCTCTCACTTCGACTATCTGCCCGACATTTTGGCTGTCAAAATAGCTAACTTCTTCCGCCGTTTCGGATCCCCAAACCACTAACTTCTCCACTGCTCATCGAAAATCGGATCTTCTAACCTGTTGGATGGCTAGTTCTCTAAGCTTCCGACACTTCGGTAGTATGATCTTCTAAAGTTTTTCGACGTATCGGTGGACCGATCCTCTAATTTTCTCCGACGTTCTCTATACTTAGAAATTTTTTTCTCCTTCTTTTCGTCGCCACATCAGATGCTTGATCAACTATTCTTTTTCGACGTTTCGACGATCTTTGGAAGATCTCTACCGAAACTGCGGCTCCGACTTCAACTATTTTTCCTCCGAAACTTCTCTTCTTTTCTTTTTCCGCTACATCGGCAGCTTCATCTTCTAATTTATTTCGATTCTTGCTGCCGCATCGGCTGCTCAAACAGCTAACTTTTTTCTACGGTTTCCATAGTTAGACGAATTTTTAAAACTTTGTCCTTATTCTTTCTTTCGTTGATGGCATCGGAAGTCCAAACCACTAACTGAGCCGACGTATCGGCTACTCAAACCGCTAACGTCTTTCGATGACCTCCAACACTTAGAAAATTTTGAATTTTCCTCTGTTAAAACTTTGATTTCGGCTCCCATCTTGGGTTTCCTCCCTCCATTGCGGAAATCCTTTCAACATTCACCAGCCATGGCGGCCAGGTCTTCCTCTTGTTCTTTCCATGAAGCTTAATGTCTGTCGGCGGTCGAAACCATTAAGCATGGTGTGTCGGCGATTTAGTTCCATCCAATGCCGCAACGACGATCCACCATCCTCGATCTCCTTCCGATCGGCAAACCAATCTGCTGTCATGACCTGATCGGCATTGACGGGCTTTTCACATTGGAAGTCTAGTGCTCTAGACTTCCGCAACAGTAGCGCACGCACAACTTTCTTCTTCCGATAGCCGATGATTCCCGGACTTGGAAAATTTTTCAAATTTTTCCCTTTTCACCGCTTGATCAGCTCCATCCCTTCTTTCTGTCGGCGAATTAGTCCCATCCACCGATACAACGGCGGAACATCAAACACTATATACTTCCGATCGATGAACTAATTCTTTGACCAGCATCAAAAGTCTAGTGCCTTTGTCTTCCGCAACAGCGGAACATCAAACCTCTATCTTCTTCTGATGGCCGACGATTTCTATACTTAGAAATTTTTCAAAACTTTTCTTCATGGTGTCGGCGGTCGGAGAACTTACTCATTGGACGCGTATTCGTTTAGCCATCCGCAATAGTGGACGCTCAAACAACTATTTTCTTTTGACAAACGTTTGAACACTTCGGCGATTTTCCTTCCAACTGCTCTCCGTCGCCTAATCTCTTCCGCTACGTCGGAAGTCAATTCCGCTAACTCTTCCGCTACATTGGAAGTCCCTTCCACTTAGTGTTCCGATGATCCGACCGTTCCAACACTTGGAAGAATTTTTTTTTTTCAAAAATTCTTTTCCGCTGTTGCGTCTCATTGGATGGCCTTTCGATTACATCTTCCAATGTATTGGAGGATCTTCCCTCTAACTCTTCCAACTGTTCAACACTTAGGCAATTTTTGGGAGTTTGTTGTCATCAAATTCTGATCTCTACTGGGTAGAAAGAAATCCTGCCACTGTCACTGCACCTTGGTGGTCCATTCAGGCCCATGTTGCAACATGAGCTCTGATACCACTCTGTCACGTCCCCGACCCTCACACCAGCCAAGAGGACGCGACGAACACCACAATACAAAAGGGCAACAGCCCCATGAACATGAATAAGGATAAATGCTGAAATTAAAAACTTAATCATAATGCATACAGGATGCATAATCCCTCAACCAAAGATATATAACTCCTCAATGCAAATGCATACTAAGATGCATAGATCATGCAAGAATACACAATTATTCAACATCATACAAGGATGTATAATTCTTCAATCATACAACGGAAGCAAACATATAGAATCGAGCATTCACATGTTCATCATAATTCATTTGATGTCATTATAATTGTAGATATGGAATAGTAGCAGTACTTATCTTTTGATGAAGAATTCACCTCGCAACCAGCTACGTCGCTGCAATGTTCCACCCAACCATAGGCCAGCATGCTCATCAATCTCTCAGCAACACTGCCACCCTCGAGCTGGGCATGATTCCTCAAGGAATAAGGGTCAATGCAGGCTTACACATAGCCAAGGTTTACAAAGCAGCAAACCAACACAGTTGGGATTTACCAGGTCATCAAAGAGCTAGGAAAGGCTAATGCTAAGCTGATGGCCACAACACTAGCCTTCTCAAGAATACCCAGCCTCTAATCCTACTCACAACAGTCCGAATACCACCCACTGCATACCGCATCAACACAATCCCTTCACAGCCGTGTGAAGAAAGCAAGACGACCGGTTGACAATCCCAACCCAACTGTGAACATGGTTCAAGCCACAAGACAACTTAGAGTTGTTCTTGGCCCTAGCGTGGCCAAAACAACTCAACAACAACCCAAACCAGGGTACTTCAGCAATCACAAACCCACAATGAATGATGGAAACCATCCATAGCCCACAGTGAATAAGAAACAGAACTCCCAGCATAGCCATGGGAGACTCAGCCAATGATTATGGCAATCAAACAGCCAACCCAACAACCAACCGCCCATAACACACAATTACTCAACGCAGTCGTTGAAGAAAACTGCACATACAGGAATGGAGAAGGAAGGAGGACAAACTCTCCACCTGTGCACAGAAGCAAGGACACAGTCCAAAACGGGAGAAGGAAACACACACCGTCCAAAATGGAAGAAGGACATTGGACTCTCAATAGCACTCAAACATCGTGGAAAGAACAACAACGACCCAATTACGTGAGTGAAACCAACAGCAAGCAGAAATCATGGATTAAAACCACGACTATAAAACATACCAGCATAAATTGGGCCCTTGAGGCCGTTCTACCTGCTCGTTGCATGCACAAACCAAAGAAGAGCCGCAGCTGGTGCATGAGGAGGATAGAACAAGAATCCCAGCCTGGGCGAGGATGAACATCATGTCTCTCTACGTGAGGCGAACAGACAATGGCCTAAGCGCACGGATGAACAGACCCCTGTGAGGAACGAACAGACCATGGAGGGAATGCGCAGTGGGGAGAATGGAGAATATGGCCTTGTGGAGGTTGCTTCCAACATGAGGTCAACTCCCTGGTGGAGTGTGCGTGTGGGAAAGGGCTGACAGCTTGCCACACTCTACTACCCACCATAACTGCTCCAACTACTTCAACAAAAACAATAAAGAGGTTGACAAGGGAAGATGGCAATTCAAACAAGGTGGTAACACATGGGTTTTCCCCCCCATACATCCCCCCCCACCCCTTATCCTTTGGAATAATGCCCTTTTCATTCAACGTTGCACTTCCATAGCTGGTTGTGGGTTTATAATGATTGATGTGCATATTTACATGATGCCAAACTAGGATGTGCCAAATAGCACGATATACCATCGACGACTACCCCTATTTCCAAAACATACACAACCAAATCAATGGTGGGGATTTTGCCTTTAGCTCCTCACCGCGATTAATTACATTATATATACATCATGCAAACGGGGTCAAAACCGGGGTGTTACATGCAGCATTTAAGGAAGGTATTTCTGAAGTGTAGAAGGTATGGAATATCACTGAAGCCCAAGAATTCCCAGTTTTCACTCAATGAAGGAAAGCTCGTAGGCCACATAGTCTCAGCTGAATGTGTAAAGATCGATCCGGTAACAGTGGAAGCAATTCAGCAGCTATCAATGCCAAGGTCAAAAAGAGACATTCAGTCCTTTTTAGGCAAGATAAACTTTGTCAAGAGATTCATTCCAAATTTATCCGGGCTAGTAAAGCACATAACAACCATGCTAAAAAAGGATGCAGAAATAAAGTAGACTGACCAGGCAAGAAATTATTTTGAAGACATTAAGAAAGCCATCATGGAGGCCCCGACCCTGATTAGTCTCAACTATACCAAGGGTTTTTACATTTTCTCTTTTGGATCTTATGACATAGTGGCAGCTGTACTATTACAGAAGAATGATGAAGGTCTTGATCATCCAATTGCTTTCTTTAGCAGAACCTTGAGAGATGCTGAGCTGAAGTATGACCCAATTGAGAAGCAGGCTTATGCTCTCATAAAATCTTTGAAGAACTTCAGAATCTACATTCTCCATGCAAAGGTCATTGCATATGTCCCTTCATCTGTAGTGAAGGATGTTTTGACTCAGACTGACATTGATGGGAAGAGAGCTAAGTGGATTTCCAAACTCATTGAGTTTGATGTAGAGGTGAAACCCACCAAGTTGGTAAAAGGATTAGTTCTGGCCAAACTCATGGCCAAAGAAAACTTTGAACTGTTGGGAATGAATTTCACATGTGTTAGATCAACAAAGGTATAGAATATGGTAGCAGCTGAAACAGAAGTAAATCAAGATCAGAATAACAGTCCAACAGCAGCCGAGAACATATCTTCATGTGAGTGGTACTCAAGTATCATTCATTTTTTGCTAAAATTAGAAGTTTCTCATGATCTTACTCATAACCAAGCACGAGCTCTTAAATTGAAAGCTCTTAAATTGAAATCTATTAAGTTTTGCATAATTGACAATTTGATGTATTGGAAGGATCATTCTGGAATTTTGTTAAGATGTCTAGATAAAGAGGAAGCAGAGTAGGTCATGCATCACTTTCATCCCAGTACATGTGGAGGCCACCACTACTGGAAAACCACAGCCCACAAGATCTTAAAATTAGGATACTATTGGCCAGCCTTCTTTGCTGATGTATGCACTTTTGTAAGGGCCTGTGACCAGTGCCAAAGATTTGTGGGTAAGCAGCAGCTCAAATCCTTGCCCCTTAGGCCTGTTACAGTGAATGGGCCTTTTCAACAATGGGGTATGGATTTCATAGGTGAAATAAATCCATCTTCTAGTGCACAACATAAATGGATCTTAGTAGCCACTGACTACTTTACCAAATGGATAGAAGCAATACCCACCAGAAATGCCACTCATCAAGTCATCATGAGATTCTTATATGAGAACATCTTCAGCAGGTTTGGTTTCCCAGTAATATTAGTGACTGATAATGCATAGGATTTTAAGGCTAGAGCATTAGTTAAAATATGTGAATCAATGGGTATTCAACTGGTGCACTCCACATCCTATTATCCACAAGGCAATGGCCTGGCCGAGTCATCCAACAAAAGCTTAGTCAAAATCACTAGGAAACTGCTAGAGACAAATCAGAAAAGCTGAGATTCAAAGCTTAAGTTTGCTTTATGGGCTGATAGGGTGATAGATAAAAGATCCATAGGGACCTCTCCATTCAAGTTAGTCTATGGCACTGAGGCCATCTTCCCTATCCAGCTCACCCTTCCAATGGCAAAGTTCTTTTAGGAAGAGGAAGATGAACCAAATGATATGATGAGAAGGATGATGGATTTGGTGGACTTACAGTAGATCAGGGAGCAAGTTGTAGAAAAATCAGAGGCTTATCAGTAGAGGATAAAGGGAATATTTGACAAAAGAGCAAAGACAGACAAATTCCAGGTCAGAGATTGGGTCCTCAAATGGGATGCCGTTAGACAGGACAAGGGGAAACATGGAAAATTTAACTCCTTATGGATTGGCCCTTTTGTTATAGACCAGGTATATGAAAATAACACCTTCAAATTGCTGAATCTGGAAGGTGAAGAGGTATTCGATGGCCCAGTGAATGGGCGGTTCCTAAAACTCTATTTTATTTGAGGCTCTGGGGCCTTGTGATTGTAAATTAGTAGATAGTAGGTTGTTTTACTTTTAGAATAAGAATCCATGCCCAATGGAACAATAAAGAATAGTGTTAAGTTGCTTAGGTTCTTTTAGGGAAAGGAATTCTGGTCTGCGGTTCTTGGGACCTTATAGGGAGGTTCCCATCCCTAAGTAGGAGCCAAATGTTATCTCCCAAAAAAAAAAAAATTTATTTTTGATAGTATGAAGAATTTAAATGATGCAATGAAGGATATGAAGATCACTAACAGTTTTGAAGACCTCTATTTTTTTATGCAAATTTCATAAAGTTGTGGTTTCGGTGGCTTGGGCGAGGATCAAAACATCTCATTAGCCACCGAAAGATGGAAGATAAATAGCAGGTGGAAGACCCCTTCTGCAGATAGGCATATTGCTGAAACTGTTTACACCATCAGAACGTTTTTCAAACATCAATCGGAAGTTGTGAAGACTTCAAATCTGTGAGTTAGTTCTCAAAGGCGTCGCAACGGTGGAGAATATAGTGACTAAGCGATCCGATTCAGACTTCCAATGACCTCCAACAACGATGAAATCAGATCAGAAGAACTAAGGATTAAGCAGCGGCGAGGCAAAGCTGAAAGGTGTCGAAATGTCGGTGATATGAAAAAATAAAATGGCGCCAAATTCAAGCAACAGAAGTTGAAAATTGAAAAGACTAAACTGTCGGCCAAATAGTTCACTGCGGAGCCACAACGGTGAAAGAGAAACTTATTGCGGGTTTTGAAACAATACAGACTCATCGGCATCGGAACTTGAAAGGACTAATTATCAGTGATCTTGTTCCCTAAGGAGCCGCAACTGCGAAGAATATAATGATTAAAGGCAGCCGATAAATCAAAGTCACCGCCAATTGGAGGGAATGAAAACTACATGTCGGAGCTTGAAAAGACAGTTAGTCAGCAAAATAGTTCACTAAGGAACCAAAAGACTGGAAGGCATACAGACTAACCATTGGTGAATTAGTCTAGTAAAGAGCAGC
Organism: Pseudotsuga menziesii; assembly: GCA_001517045.1. Lineage (NCBI taxonomy): Eukaryota > Viridiplantae > Streptophyta > Pinopsida > Pinales > Pinaceae > Pseudotsuga > Pseudotsuga menziesii. Next base: position 114,427 of record LPNX010598771.1, on the reverse strand, counting down.
AATGGTGAAGAAAGACAGACTATGGGTTCTGCGAGTAGATAAAAACTTCGCCATCGAAACATTCTTAAATAGTGATCGGAGAATATAGTGACTAAAAGTTCCACCACTGCGGAGAATAGAGGGATTAAAAGCTCCGATGGTAAGAAGTTTTGAGTTCTGATTGCCGACGTTATGGAGCCTTAGTTCATTGCGGAGCCGCAATGGCAGAAAAAAGACAGACTGAGGCCTCCACGACCAGATGGAGACTTCGGTGATTGGAATAACTAAAGACTACGTGGCGGAAATTGCAAACACTAATCGTCGGCACAATAGTCCACGAGTGAGCTGCAATGGCAGGAGGAAAACTGACTAAGGCTTCCGATCAATCAATAGATGAACTCTTCGGTGGTCGGAAGGGATAAAGGTTAATCGACAGCAAGATAGTTCAATGGGAGGCCACAACGGCGGGAAATAAAAGGAATATAGATCGACGAAGTTCATAAAGCGCAACAATAAAAGATCATCGGTGATCATAAAGACTAATTGTCGATGAGTTAGCCCACTAAGGAGTCGACACCACGACAAGGATGAGGCTTGGAGGGTTGATGGAAGAGAGGAAAAAGCCTCCGATCAGTGACCGCGGTAGAAAAATACGAAAAAATTGAGGCCTAGAGCGTAGAAACTGTGACAGCAGTCAAGCTTGGAGCGCCGATGCGATAAAGGAAAGAACGTCCGATCAGCGATTGCAGCAACAAAGAAAAAGTGTCGGGCGGATTGAATAGGACTCGACACTTCAGTTAAATGCCGATACATTGGTGGTTGGCAACAATGTCATACTGAACCAGCAGTTGGGATGATCAGCGACCACTTAAGTCATTAAAAGATCGCTCAGTGAACTAGATATTCACAGTAGATAAACAAACAATTAGCAAGGGTTTGAAGCCCTAATCTGGAAAAAACTATTACTTTCAATTATTTTTGTGTAAACAGATCGGACTTTCAGGATCTATAAATTTTGTAAGAGGCTATAAAGCCCAGGATTTTTTGATTAATAAAGGTTTGACTCTGGGGATTTGTAAGCCTGTTCTATTATCAAGCGTCTCATCTGGTTTATTCTTGATATAATCTCTTTTCTTGTGATTTGTTCAGCCATCTATTTCTTTACTGTGCTTATTGCCTAAATGTGCATTTAGGTCATTGTCAGATTTACTAAAAAGATGATAGCTGTCATCCTATTGGTTATTTGGTGATATTTGATTTATAAATACCATCCTCATTAGGGTTTAGCCATTTATATGCATGTGTTATGTGTGTAAGTCTGCTAGCCTAGTGAGTTCTCCATCCCTGCACCTTTTGGTCAAATTGCTGAACAAGTTGTAACTAAAAGACTTGTAATTGAGGGAGCTTCATGCATGTCTTGAGAGTGATAGGTTATATAGGTTATTCATCTTGATCCATATCAGAAAACCCAAAAACATTTTGAGTTACAAGGCATCCTCAAGCTACAACCTAGAGGAGTTTCCTGGGGTGATAATAGGCGGTGAGTGAGAAGCAACAATGAAGTGGTGAGAGATGTGATGGTGTAGAGGATACGTAGTAGAGAAGAATTCAGTGTGGAGGGGGAAGAGGTGAGGAGGCTGTGGAGTAGTGCTTGGGAAAAAATGTGAAGGATGGGGGATGCATGGAAGATTGAAGGAGGTATGGGTGAAATGGAGCAGTGGAAGTATGAATGGATTTCTCTAGTGTTTAATACTTTTGGTAAATATTTTTTTGTGTTGTATTTGGTCTCTATATTTCACATCATTATTTGAACCTTTAACTCTACCATTACTATGTCAAAATTGAGCTAGTTATGCAATTTCCCCATAAGCAATTTCCCTGAAAGTGGTCATGCGAATGTTGCACTTTATAACTAGTTTGAAGAGATAAAAATCCTGATTAATGAAGGAAAATAATGCCTTATATTCATCCTCATACTCTTTTATGAAATTTGGGAGGGTCTTACTTGAGTTGGGAATCCAATTTGGCCTACACCCTAGGGGGGATTTAACCATAATTTCCTATTAAATTTGCTCTTTTTGTCATTAGCCCCAAACAAAGTTGCAGAGGTATAAATTCAGTACTTAAGTGTTAAAATAGTCTCTTGGGAGGTATTAAGACTCACCATACTATTTCCATTCAAATTTGGGACCATTTGGTGAAAGTTGGAACCCTCTAGAGTCATGACTAGTTAAGCTTGAATTTGCCCAATTTGTAATTTTCTCCAAAATTCGAAGAAGGGACATTACACATAACATATAAATAATAATAATTTAAAAGAAAAAATAATAATTGGTTTTATTTCGATGGAAAACAAATGTATTAATCAGACATAGACTTAAAGTAGGTGAGCTACAATCTTCTTTGTAGGAGGGTCAATTTATTTCAATGAAATGCACATCTTAGGAAAACCTATCAAGCACTTCCCTTCATTCTAAGGATGATGTCACAAGTAAACCATCTAGTTGCACTTTTTACCACTTAACCCAATGGGAAAATCGAGTCAGGTCCACAATATTCATAAGGGTAGTGAACCTGAGACTTGGTCCCACAACCTTCTTCTTGTATTTCACAACATTAAACCACTTTATCTAACCCATCATATTGTGGAATAATAAACTTATCCTTCGATAAGGCTCAATATTGATCTCTAATAAAAAAAAAACACACTTATCCTTGTGGTCACTTTAGTGATCACCCCAAACCCACATTTTTTATTTAAAAAAAACATATAAAAAGTACAACACATCTCCACCACAAAAGGCCCAATGTTAATGAGATGGCAGAGTAAACCACTTCTTTGTTTAGCCATTGCACTACCTTGACATTTATGAGTCATGAAAACACTAAAATTAAAAATGTACAAGGGTTGCATGAGTATCAAATCTTTTCGAGCATGACGATGCAAGTTTATGGAAACATCTTATGAGAAACTATAAATGGTGGACTTAAAGTTGAACTCTCCTTGATGATGTATAAAGACTTGTACCCCTCGTAAATCCATTCCTTTAGATAACTAATCAGATTGTGAAGGATATTTCAGACAGAACGTAATTACGTGTGACATAACATAATTCTTCGTATTGAGAGATTTGATGGCTGAGGTAAGAGTGATGTGATAGATCTAACGTATATGATCTTTTTGCAATAGATCTAACTTTTACTTGTCAAGATTATTGATGGCTGAGGAAAGAGTGATGCGATAGATCTAGCGTTCGGATAGAACAAAATTATGTTTGACAAAACATAATTTCTTCGCTTTGAGAGATTTGATCATCCTGGTGGACAGAGTTTGGAGATAGTCGGACATGAGGCCAGCAGGCTTTGATTGACAGTCTTTTTGCATTTGAAGTTCTCTATCCTACTTTAATTTTCTTTCGATGTGACATTGGGTTTCATTTTGGATCCTTCATTACTGTTTTATTTTGACGGTGATCTATGTTATGTCCCTTCGGGCATTGAATATTGAGGCACGTACTCCTCCAAAGGGTAGGCAAGTAATCACTTGGTCTCGGGGGTTGATATCAAAACCTAATGTCTCTTGTTTGCCATCTAGTCTTCCTGTGAGAGATACGGTGGGGGCTATGGTGAATTCACCGGTAATTAGCTTTGTTCCTACTCCGAATCTGTGTTTATCGATGGTGCAGACAGTGGAGGCACTGTATATTTTCCGTGACAAGGTGGTGAAAGACTCGGTTTTTGATAGTCCAGGGAAGCTTTCAATTTCTTTCTGTGGGGCGGTTTCGGTTAATTCGAACCAGAAGATGGCTCGATCTCCATTAATTGGGAGAGGGATTTTTACCAGGTCTTAGGTGGAAACACCATATGATCATAGCCATTCTTCTTTGAAGTTTGTGAGTTTTCCTATGGGGGCTTTGGCATTTTCTCCAGAGGTACGTGATGCACCGGGGCTGAATCTATGTGTTGAATTGGTGGATGATTATGTGTGTAGTGTTTTGGGGTCGAAGGATTTTAATGGAGATTGCTATAGAAGCTATACTTCTCAGAAGGTTGGTGCTACTACGGGGCATTCACACTAGGTATTTAATAATGCTCTTTCCTCTAATGTTAACATGCCAATTTCTATTGGGAGGGAGGCATTTGTTGAAGACTCTCTTGTGATTTCTTCAAATGTGAATGCACATTTTGGGGAGGAAATCCCTGGGGGTTTGAATTCTGGTTTAGGGTTTGTGTGTGTCACCCCTAATTTGGATGTTAGGGGTTTGGATGATTCTATGCATAGTGTTTTGGGGCCGAATAATGGTGAGTGTTCTAGAATTATTTCTTCTCAGAAGGTTGTTGATGTATCAGGGTGTGCACACAAGGTATTTAAGTCTGTTTTGTCCACTGAAGAGAATATGCCAATTTCTGATGAGAGGGAGGATATTGTTGAAAAAATTCATGTGTCTTCTTCTAAGACGTATGCACATTTGGGGGAGGAAGGCTCTTTGGGTTTAGATTATGGGTTAGGGTTTATTTGTGTCTCCCCAGATTTGGTGGATGGGGGTCTGGATATTAGTCTCAATCAGGGTGTTTCATTTGAGGATATGGGTACATCCAAGAAGTCATCGGATGGAGCATCTTGTTTGCATATGGATGCTTCTGTTCCATCTTTGACGGTAGGCATGGATATTCCTGGTGGTCCGCCTGTTCATAAGAGAAATAAAAAACTAGTTCGAAAGGTGAATATACCCCTATTGGTGGTTGGAGAGGATATTGCACTAAATGAAATAGTGCTTACAAATGCACTTACTTTGGTTGGAATATTTAGAGGGTGTAGAGTCTCACTGAAAGGTGTGAAAATCTGGGTTCATAACACATGGACAAATATCACATGTCTTGACTTTTTTCTTCTACCGAAAGGCTGGCTGGCATTTAAATTGAACAATGAGGGTGATGCGGATTGTATTTTGTCAGGGATATGGAAGTGGAACCATTCTGGTTTGTTGCTTAAATGCTGGACTCCTCTTTTTGATCCGAGGCATGAGAGGTATGATATGATGCCTATCTGGGTCAAATTACCCAATTTACCTTTTCAGTTATGGTCTTTTCCTTTTTTCAAACTAATTGGCAATACCCTAGGATCCTTTATAGAAGCTGATATTTCCTATTTAGTTTCTGGGGTTTGATGTCTAGGTCGGGTTTTAGTTTCTTTGGACTTACGGAATGGGTTAGTCTCTGATATTGATATAAAAATTGGGGATACTATTTTCAATCAATCTCTAGATTACATAGGCATACCTTTCAAATGCGATAGATGTCATAGTCATGGTCACTTGGCCTCGCAATGTCATTTATCTTTGGAATTTTTTTTTTTGGGTGAGGGGATTAAACCTAATCTTGTCTAGAGGATAAAACATCTAGGGTCTTCTACTGTTTCTGATAAGTGGAGGGATACTACCCTGTTTTCTAGGGAAGAGGGTTTGGATTGCTCTAATGAGGGGGTTGTCTGTCTATCAACTCTTAAACCTGTTTTTTTACCCTATCAAGGTGTGGCAGATGTTATTTCCGATGAGGTTCATGTAAAAGGACATCCTATAAAAAATGTGGTTAACACCTCTCCCAAAACACATGTTAGTGATTTGGGATATTATCTTAGATCTTGTACTAATCTGTATGGGAATGTCCCAGTTTCTTCTGGGATTGGAGGGGGATGGGATGCTATGGGTATGAGAACTGAAGGTATTTCTTTGAAGGAGAATGAACATAATCATACTAATGGGACACTTAGAGCAGTGATGTCCCCAACATTGGTTACATTATGATATTGATGACCCTGAATTGTCGTGGTTTGGCTAGTAAGCCAAAAAAACTAGTGGTCTGCAGACTTGTTGAAGATAAACATGTAGATGTTTTATTTCTGCAAGAGTCTATGGGTAATGGGCAGTTGTTTGTGGTAGAATTGGAATCTATGTTGAAGGGATGGAATTTTTTATCCTTGGATGCACGCGACAAATCTGGAGGCCTTCTATTAGGATGGAGATCTAGATTTTTCCACCTTCTGAATGCCTGGGGTGTGGATTCGGGACTTTGTGCATCATTGTTCTCTATTGAACTTAATTTGGATATTTGTGTGGTCAATATCTATGGCCCTTACATTGACAGAGAAGGGTATTGGAGAAATATTTTTGATTTAATTTGTCACAAAGGTGAGAAATTAATCCGAGGAGGGGATTTGAATTTCTCATTGGGATTTTCTGAGATCTGGGGCAATAGAGCTAGACTGGATCCTCTTTCTGATTTTTTTTTCAAAATCTCTGGAAAACTATGATCTTGTGGATGTTTTTCCTTCAGTCATGCTCCCCACTTGGAATAATAGAAGAGTTGAGGCAGATAACATTAGTAAAAGAATAGATAGGTTTTTGTTATCTGTTGATTTACTTGATTTTGATTACTTTTTTAGACAGTGGGTGGGAAAGGAGGGGAATCTGATCACCATCCAGTAATCCTTCAGATTTTGAACAGGGGGATACAATTGAAAATACCTTTCAAATTCAATCCTCATTGGATTGAAAATGAGGATTTGGTTAAATCTTTGAAAGATTCATGGGTGGTTTATTCTGATAATATTCATGAATCCCCTGCTTCTCATTTTGATTCAAATCTTAAGAAAATCAAGGACATATTTGTTGCATGGTCTGTTAATAAAAAGGAGATGGAGTACAAAGAATTAGTGGAAATTGAGCTTATGTTGTCTATTTTTTCTCATCAGTATGGATTTGGTTTCCTGACTGAAGAGGATAAGGTAGCATTGATCAAATTCGAAGCTCGTAAGAGAAAAATCCTATTGGAGCGAGAACATGAATCCAGAATACAGAGTAGGGCCACTTGGCTACTGTGTGGTGATAAAAATACACATTTTTTCCATAAATTTGCAAATCAAAGAAAGAATTCAAATTCAATATGGAAGATAAAAGATGATAGGGGTAAGAAGGTGGAAGGATTTGAAGATATTGCTGGGGCTGCTATTAGTCATTTTGAGTCACTTTTTCAAGTTGATTCTACTCTAAACCTTACTGAACTTTTGAAAGTTTCTGATAATTTTCCTTCTTCCATTTCGGCTAAGGAGAATTTTGATCTTATGAAACCTATTACATTGGAGGAGATTCTTTCTATACTTAATCTGAGCAAAACTGATACAAGTCTTGGTCTGGATGGGATCCCTGTAGAGGTGTATAGGTATCTTTATGAGGTGTTGGGATTGGATTTGTTAAGGGTTATTGAGGATTCCAGGAAGAGTGGTAAAATCCCCGCAGTATTTAACACAACCTTTTTAGTATTGATTCCAAAATCTGCTAACCCTAGCACTTTTGATGGTTACAGACCTATTTCTTTATGTAATTTCAGCTACAAAATCATTGGTAAGATTTTATCTACCAGGATAAAGAAAGTACCGAAAAGATATATTTCTTATGAGCAATTTGGTTTTTTTCCTGGTAGACAAATTCATGATGCTGTGGGTGCTGTTCAGGAAGGCTTTCATTCTATCCATAGTAAGGGTTTAAAGTCTATGGTTCTGAAAATTGATCTTTCTAAAGCCTATGATAGGGTCAGTTGGATTTACCTACGGGTTATATTAACCAAAATGGGGTTTGGGGTACCTTTCATTACATGGGTTATGAGCAGTTTAACTTCTGTTTCATTTTTTGTTTTGATTAATGGTGTGGCTTCAAGTTTTTTTAGATTTGGTAGAGAACTTAGACAGGTGCTGCCCTCTTGCACCTTCGTTATTTCTTGTTGTGGCTGAAGGTTTGAGTAGAGATCTATTGTCTACTAAATCCATTGGTATTTTCAAGGACATATCTTTTGGTAATAATATATCATTGACACATGTTCTTTTTTTTGATGACATTGTAATGATCACTGATGGATCAGCTCAGTATTTGTCCATTTTATATGAGATTTTGATGGACTTTACAAGAGACATAGGAATGATCATCAATGAGGATAAATCATCATTCTATTACTCTAGGCTTGATGAAGCTAAGTTAATCTCATTACAAAATATTTTCTCATATACTGTTCTAGAAATTAACAGTGGTATGCAATACCTTGGCTTTTATTTAAAACCATGCAAATTTTTGCTGAAAGATTGGGATTGGATTATTGCAAAGGCTGAAAAACGCATAAAGCTTTGGAGCCATAGATGGCTGTCTACAGGAGGCAAGATCGTTTTGATAAAGTCTGTTCTTGAAGCTCTGCCTGTTTTCTGGATGCACTTCTAGATTCCTACTGGGATTATTGAGAAGATAAGAAAACTTTGCTTTAAATTTTTATGGTCTGGCAGTGATGGATCCTCTTCTGGGATGCCATGGACTTCATGGAAGGTTTTGGCAAGTCCTAAATCTATGGGAGGATGGGGTCTGAAAGTACCTGCCTTATTTGCCAAAGCACTTGCAGCCAAAAGTGTTTGGAACATCATCCATGGATCAGGGTTCTGGGTAGAAATTTTTTTTCACAAATATATTAGGCCTCTCACCTTGCTGGATTGGATTAGAGTAAGTGATAAGAAGAAATAAGGCATATCCATTTGTTGGAAATCTGTGATCCGGTCTTTTCATCTTATTGGTGATTTTCTGGTTTGGAAGATTGGGAATGGAGCTAATGTTTGAATTGGTGTGGATCCTTGGGCAAGTTGTAAATGGTGCCATTCTTTACTTTCCCACTTGACTAATATTCTACACTCTGCAGGTTATTATTTTTTAACAGATGTTGGGACTGTGCCTATCAAAAACCTTATGGAACAAGGTTGGTTAAGCTCTAATGATTTAGGTCTTGTTGAGAATCAAGATATTATAGCTTGGAATGGATATATAGCCATGCTTAAAGCCAACCATATAATATTTAGAATTGAGGAAGATGTTCTTGTCTGGAATTAGGCTAAATCTGGTGTTTACTCTCCCAAATGTGGATACATGCATTTGATATAGGAACAACATGACAGGGAAACTGAATGGTGGTGGAACATGTTCTGGCATATGAAGAGTCCTCTTAAATCAAATCTTTTTTGTTGGGCTCTTTTCTCAGGAAAAGCTCTCACTTGGGATACTCTTATTAGCAGGGGATGGGAAGGACCTAGCCGCTACCATCTATGTAAGTGTGATGGTGAAACAAATTTACATCTAGGGGTTGAATGCCCTTATACTAAATCTGTTTGGAAGGAGATTGAAGCTAAGGTAAATATTCAGAATCTTTGGGTTGGGGACACAGTTCTCACCTGTTTAAAGAATTGGGTATTCAACACTAAGGTACACCAATAAGATCTTTGCCTATCATAGTTTTTTGGTTTATTTGGAAATCTAGAAAGCGTAGCTATTTTGATAACCCCGACACTTCCCCTGCGTAGGTTTCAACATTTAGTTTGGTTTTGCTTTCATCTTATCCTTTGGATACTGCTACTTTGAAGGTTAGAATCATTATTGAGGAAGTTATTGATAAAACAAAACCTTGGGTTTTTTTTGATGGATCTGCTTCTGGTAGCCCTTAGCTATGTGGAGCTCAGGTATGTGGAGCTGGGGGGATACTTTTCCTCAAATATATCATTATTTTACTTTTAAATATGGTTTGGGGGAAGGGTCAAATAGTTTCGTAGAGTTATATGCTTTGAAACTTCTTATAACTCTGGCTCTGGATAAGCAGGTTTCGAGAATTCAGGTGTATGGTGATTCCTTGCTTGTTATTAAATGGATATGGGGCAAATATAGAAGTCATAATCTGCATCTTGCATAGTTATTGTGTGAGGTAATCAGACTTAATGATTTTTTTGAGCAGGCTGACTATCAACATATTTATAGGGAAAGGAATACTCTGGCTGATAAGATTGCTAATGATGGTGGAAAAAACTAGATTGGGCACTAGGTTATCAGTGAGTATCATGGGTCTAGAAGACATGATACTTTCAGGTATTCTAATCTTTTTTCTTTGGAGAGTATAGGGTCTCTGAAGATGATACTTAGTCCTTGATCCCAGAAGATGACTTTTGGAAACTATTTTTTTTATCTGTTTTTTCATATTAGGATGTTTATATAGCTTGATATATTGACTTTCGGTTGTTATGTTAGGATGTATATAGGTACTTGAAGCATACTATCCAGAACATGCAGTGCTAATGAAGAAATTTGGACAATCTTCCAGGATGGAGACTATTCCTTTTTGGATAGTTTGAATTTTGATGAATTTATGTTTGTGAATAGCAGTTGCTGTTTAAACTGTTTTTGTACTTTGATGAAGGCTATTACTTTTGTAATAAGGCTTTATTTTTGATATTTTGAAGTTATGACATTTGATGGGCATACACTCAGAATTTAAAAGATATTTTGACTTAAATGATGCTGGTGTTTAATACCACTATCTTTGATATTGTAATAGCTTTTTTGAGTTGAACATATGGGTTAAATGATCACTTATCAAAATATTTATAGTGGATCATCCTCACAATATATTTTGTATATATATATAAAATATGAATTTTTTCTTTGGAAAATAAAATAAAATAAAGACTTGTAAATAATGTATTTCATTGGATTATATAAGATAACTTATTGATTTAGTATGTTTTTAGAAATGGCCCCTTAAATATCACATATAAGTGAAATTAAAATGATAACCCAATCTTCCCATAGTACTATTTACTTTACAAATCTACCACTTGAAGAAACATACTCTTGAATTTTTTGGCTACTAACATTTATTAATATTAAGTCAAAGGTGACAATAATAAAGAAAGCAATAGTAATATTAAGTCAAAGGTGACAATAATAAAGAAAGCAATTAATTTTTGTGTCCATAATAAATTATTTCCTTAAGCATTGCTTGAGTGGAATGCACTCAACGCGGTTAACTTGTATTAGAGTATAAATATAAAAGTGAGATGCGCATTTACACCATAAGGAAATTTTGAAAAAGGAATTCATGGCAGTTTTTTAAGATAATAAAATGTGGGGGTCATCCATTATTTGGAAGTATTGTTGATATCTAGGTCATCGTTGCTTCACAATCCTACAATAACATTTGTGGAGTGTCTATCGACATGGTTTCTATTAGTTGTCATCATTTACATTCCTCCCTAGTTGTTTACTTAGAGGCATTTTATCACAACCCCAAAGCTTCGGTGTCATAGGCTTGTCTGAATTTCAACAACCATGTGACACCACTTAAATTTTGTCTTGAGGGATTGATCACTTAAGGTTACTCTTTTATGTATTACATCTCTTCACTCATGACATGCCCATACTTTTCACCATGAGCTACCCATTGTTTAGGCTGATCGTGCCCAACAACCTTGCCAACCTACACTTGAACTCAAAGGCATCCATGCTAGCTTTTTAAGCTAATAAAAAACTGCTAATGCATTCATCTATACACGATATCAGGGTCATCCATCGTTTGGATGTACCTCTAATATATGGGTCATCTTCGTTTCACATTCCTACAATGACATTTGTGGATGACACTGTAGAAATTCCATTTGCATGTCTTCCATTAGTCATCATCATCTACATGTCCCTCCAATTGTCTCCTTAGAGGCCTTATGTCACAACCACAAAGCTTCGATGTTGTAGGCTTCCCTAAACTTCAAAAATCATGCAACACCACTCGAATTTCATCTCAAGGGATTGGTCACCTAAGGTTACTCTTGGATGGAATACACCGCTTCACTCATGACATGCCTATAGCTTCCACCATGAGATACCCATTATTTAGGCCAACCATGCCCAACAACCTTTCCCAACTTGCACTTGGACTTAGATTATTATGCGTGTGTTCTTTACTTAGAGAGATTATCAATTCAACCACAAAAAATAGGAACCATAACACAACATATTGAGTGGGTTCTCGAACTAGGCACCTAACAAGTCTTTATTGAAGTGAACAAGTTACAACATGTGGTATGAGAAATGGCCAGAATTGATGATACAAAGGAGGTGCAACCTTAAGCCTACTACCTGAAATACAACAAAGAACAACCTATGGAAATGCTTTCCCAATGTTGTTCATTTTTTGATCTTCTGCCTTTCACTTGAATTCTACATGTAACTTATGATTTCACTACTGAAAGTTTCCTTGCACTTCCTTGTGCTCCCCGAGGCCTTCTTTGTAGCATGTTATTCTCTTGAAAGGGCCTGCATGCCACAACACTTCGCCTTAACATTCCAGGTGCCACTTTTTCCTTGGGGACCTCTTCAACTCAAAGCTCATTTTCCCTTAGACTTCAAGGTCATTATTGAATGCCTTTGCTACTTGTGCACCCAAATTATTCATATGAGGTGTCACTTCACTCTTCCTCATAAGTGGATGTGCAAGCCTTTTTTGGTTGACACATATTCTAAGTGACGGATCCCATAGAAATGACAAGAATTTTTTAGAACTATTAGGAAGTACTACCCATGGAGGCCCTTTGGTAGTGATATTGGCCCATGTTTCCAGCACTTGGGTTCTCTTGACAATGTCTTCTCTTGGCTGCACCTTAGTCATGTGATCCATTTTTCAACTATTTTTCCCACTCTTTTCCATGTTCCCAATCGGCTTTGTCCACAAAGTTGAGTGTTGTGCCCAATAGTGTCCACATGCGATCAACAAGATGTGCAACCATTTTTTCCCTCTCGTGTTGTCTTACCACCATGTCTTGGGAAAGAATACTCGATGGCATTTTCTTTATCTTTGATATTTGCTAAAGCCTCTTTCCCACTGTCGAAACCCCTTGCTGATGCTTCCTTTTCCAAATCCTTTCTTGACTTATCAAATCCTCTTGGCTGTGTTCCTCACCATCGAAAGCTTTGTGCCCATGCTTGATTCATATTTTCTCAGAGTTTCCTTGTGTGCTCCTAGAGTTGCCTAAATGCACCAATCATTCCTTGGTCATGATGAACATGCTGGTTTCCCATACACCTAAGTCTATCGATGGTCGCAATAGTGACAGGTTGTCGCCTACTGCAAGGTAGATATGTTTACTACCATTGATTATCTGGATGGATCACAAAAATATTGAAATTATATATTTCATTACAAGTTGGATTTATGTGCGAGATCATGGCTATGTTTTGAGCATCTAAAAGGAGTGGGTTAGGTGTTCTTTTCATGGGTAGAGGATATGGAAAGAGATAGTGAGGGGAGAATGGATCACATCATGTATTCTTTGAAGGGTTTGAGTATGTGGTCGAAGGTGATGTTTACATGTTTGTAAATAGTGCCTCTATTGATATCACCATGGATAAATCAATGGATTTGATTATTACTATATGCGCAATAGATTTTCCAAGAGGATGATGATTACTAGTTTTACTGGAATACACGCAGTATTTGTTGCAAAAATCCATGGTATTTTTCATCCATTACTATCTTCATCTCCTTAATTTATGTATAAAAATTAAGGAAGCTCATGTTCTTGCAGATGCAATATTTTTGGGACAACAACATGTTCTATCTTTGATATATTGTAGCAATTTTTACCCCCATAAGAGAGAGTATCAAGCCTTAAATCATGTACTTATGATCTCTTTCAGATCTAATTTACATTTCCATTCATCAAGTATGTTTTTAATGGAGGGAAGCATACATGGGCATATAGTTTCTTGTAGATTTTTATTGGAACTGCCTTCAAAATCCCTCCTACTTGATGGCATGTGAATGAGGTTGATGGACTACAATATGATTATGTCAAATATGGTGATTACATAAGACCTATATAATAATAGATATAGAAATTTTGCAATAGTACACACCTATCTTTGCATGTCTTTGGTTTTCTCTCTCATGTTCATGATCCTACCTCTAATTTTAGCGAAGGAGAAATGTATATTCTAGGATATGTTCACCTATGTTTTATGTGTCCCTTTTTTGGTTTGTGTCCAAACACAAGGGAAAATCCCATGGAATTAATGAGATGAATCGATGGTTGCATTGGATTTATGATTTACCCTAGCTCTTGTTTTCTTTGATGTTAGAGTAGTGTAGGAGGGATCATCTCAATTTTGTGAGCATTGGGTTTTATTTTCAATGTTCCCTTTGGCATGTTGGATTATTCCTTTTATTGTAAATTTAATTTTAATATTTTGTGTATTATGAACAAGACATCTAGGACTGTATGTGGGATTCAATGATGTGAATGTGAACTCATACAACTACATGCTTTTGCTCATTTTCTCCCTAATTTCTTAGCAAGTATAATAGATATATGAGGTTCTCACACAATCTCAAGTAGAGTGCATATCCCCATATGGATGTACTTTTTAACCTTCATATTATATGAGGATTGTCCCAATTTGAATACCTTTATCAAGAATTTTGTGACAAGTTTGATTTTGAATAGTGCTTCAATGTATAGGCATTTATGGATTTTCATCTTGGTAGAATTATCCTTCCATTTGTTGGAGGCTTGCATTTTTTTATCTTTATGGAGCTATAGCATTGATGAGGTTCTTTCATACATGATTATGAGGAAAACCCATCAACTAAGGGTTCTCCCTAAATATTATGGTTCATTATGTACCTTGGTTGCTTGTGGAGGTGGTGCATTGGTTTGTATTAGGATGTTGGAATTCATATTAGTATTTGTGGACCTTGATATTGATGATGGTTACTTGGATGGAGGAGATGTTTTCTAGATGAATACTCCACACTTTTGGCATGTGCCTTGGGATCATTGAAGTGGAAGTGCATCTCTTGAGGGGCATGTCACTTGTGCACATATTCCTAGAACATCGTGTTATTTTACCCATGGTTTTGGAGATGCTGTGATGACTTTGAACACTTGGTTCCACATTGTGGCACATGTTATATTTTTTTTTATGCTTATATTTAGAGGTCATTCCACCCTTTGATTCAGATTCTTTGTCACAACCATATCCGGTTGTTTAAACGTATCCGAATTCCATGTTGAAGAAATGAATGTATGAATATAATTATTGATGGATGATAAAATACAATGATGAGCATGCTTTAAATATAGTTTAGGCATACCTATTTGAAGAGTCGCAACTCTTGGTTCTTATGTTTAGTAATTATCTAGTATTGTTGATTATTTTATTCATAACATTGCCTTCCCCTTAGGAAATATTTGTCCTCAAAGCTGAGTTTGTTCATGTCATCTTTTTATTCTGGGTCTATGTCGAACTGATGACTTGAGACATGTGATTTTGATTATGACCATTGCTTCATTTTGAATCTTTTGTCTTGGAATTTACATTAAGTATGAACTTAGTGAAGTTTTTTTTTTCATTTTTTCCACTTTTGTGATTGTTTGTTTTTAACAATTTTTGTGTTGTCATTCCTAGCATATTCTGTGTTAGTTCCCTTGAATGAGTTCTTTGTGCTTAAAATGCTCACAAAAACACCAGTATTATCTTGTGTCTGATAGATATTATAGTTGTTTTCATTGATGTTATTTTATCAATCCTTGTGATGACATATGTCCTTTTTGCGTTTGTTATTGTGATATTATTTTCAATGCATTGATCATCATTATTGTTAGCAACATTGGCTTGTCTCTTATCACAATCTTGGCTAGGATCATCTTTCTCCTTGTCAAAATTTTCTTTGTTATTTTCTTCATTGCTAGGGTATGGTATATCTTTGTCTTGCATATTATCTTGATTGATTCCAATATTCTCATCGGGGATGACATAATGGTCTATTGTATCTTCATCTTTTACTTCAGCTTGGGTGACTTGTTCTATGCTCTTTTGACATCCATCTTCATTTCCTTTAAATGTTTCGTCAATAGTTTTTTTATTTCATCTATGTCCTTAAGGATTTTCTCAAGGAGATTCATGAATTCTTCACTATAATATTCCATGGATGTTGTATGAGGGACTTTTGACTTTCGAGGTAAAAAGGTTATTATTATATTTAATAATATTTGTTTTATAAAAATATTATAATTATTAATAATGTAATATTATTAATAATATAATATATGTTTATTGCAAAATTGAATGGTATATAATATATTATAATAATAAATAATATTATTTTTGTAATATATTAAATATACATGGAAATTAGGGTTTAGGTGATGAAGCACGTAATGAGAAGGAGGCCTTGGGGCCTGAGCTTATCTTGATTGCTGATTCTCTCCATCCAACTGGCAAGGAGAAGAGTCAACAGTTGATTTTGCTCCTTTCCCGTTGGATGGAGGGAATCTGCAATCGAAATAAGGATGGACGGGGTTGGGTGGTGGTTGGAAGGAGGGACATAGTTGAGATGAAGGGGAAACAACGACATAAGAGTGCAAGAATCAACTAAGGGAAACAATTATGTCGGTGGTGAGTGAAGCAGGAAACAAGCGAGGGAAGGAGGTGATGTGGGGACGCGTAGTGGCAAGGAGGAAGGAGAAGTAGGGTGGTCACGTGCAGGAGGATTGTAGGAACAAGAAGAGGGAGGAAGGAGGGAGCCAAGGGTGGACCATGGCACCACACAAAGGTAGTTGAATGGAAAGGAAAATGTGAGTTGGGAGAAGGCGAAGGCTTGGAAGGAGTGTTGGTGGAGGTCAAAGATGGAGAAGAAGAGTAGCATGGAGTGGGAGGAGGAAGGGCTGGGGAAAATATCAGGTGGGAGAGTTGAGTAGCGAGGTAGTGAAGGAAGGAGGCCGTAGGGAGAATATGCAGATGGATTGGTGTTTGAAAAGTGAGAAGGGTGCGAGCGAGGTGTGTGGAAGCTGGAAAGATGGAGTAGGTAGAAGAAGTGAGCTGGAAGAATGGAGGTAGGTGTAGGTGGATGCAGGCAGCAGCGCAAGTGGATGGTGGATGCTAGATGCATGAAGGAGCAAGGTTGTAGGTTCCATAGGTGGAGCTAAGGTGAGTGCAAGGATTGAGTAGAGGGACAGAGGGGTGCGTGAAGGTGATGCACGTAGGAGGCCTAGAGATATGTGAGAATCGTGGCATGGAGAACTGGGTATGGATGAATGCAGTTGTTAGGTTGTGGTGTTGCATTGGGAGAAGCATTAGAACATGGGATAAAAAGTGTGGAGGAGCTGAGAGGAGTGTGGTGTGAGAAAGGAGCTATGATGTTGGAAAGAGAGGTGAGGCGGATGGGAGGTTTGAGTGAGACAGCGAGATGTAGGTGAAATGAAGGGAATATGTGATGTGGGGGGTGAGATGAGCCAAAAACAAGCTCAAAATTGGGAGGAGATGAATCCGAGCTCAGGGGAAGAGCAACCGCTCTGATACCAATGTCACAAATGTATTCGGTTGTTTAAGCGTATCTAAATTCCATGTTGAAGAAATGAATGTATGAATATAATTATTGATGGATGATAAAATACAATGATAAGCCTATTTTAAATATAGTTTAATCATACCTATTTGAAAAGTGGCAACTCTTGGTTCTTATGTTTAGTAATTATCTATTATTATTTATTATTTTATTCATCCCACTCACTTGGACATTTGGATTAATGAGGGTTTAATATTTACACACGGATATATTCTCTGACATGCTTGATGAGGAGTTTTATTTGGTCTTAATACATATATTGAATTTTCATGCACATTATTTTAGTGTATCCTTGTCTTAATGGATTGTTTTGACAACCATTGCCTACTTCACACTTATATCTATGTAGTTTCACTTCACGTGGGATTGGTTAGCATGATTGGAGGAGTGTCCCACTATTATTGGTACACATTTTGAGGTTTCCTTATGTTTGAGGAGTTTTTATAACACCTAATGGACCAATAATGAACCAATGTTTGTACACTTATCTATAAGATCCACTTTTGGGTGAGTTTGATAGATTTATTAGAGGGGCATCCCATAACATGAGTAGATATATTTTGATAGAATGCCAATATTGTTTCCAAATTAGTGCAAGTAGATGCAGAATGGATATGGGATTTAAAACCTGTGGTCACAATAAAAATAATGACAAATAGGGGGTAGTTATGGTGGTTATAAATCTATTGCCATAAAACCATTGCCACATTTTGACAAACTTTTTGAAGAATGTCCAGCCTTTGTTGCTTGAAAATTTTGGTTATTTGGGAAGAATAATATTAATGAATGCATATGGTGGAGAATTCCTTACATATATGACTAATATTTGCATGTTTTGAGGCTATCTTTGAAGGGAATGATAAAGGATAATATGNGGGGGGGGGGGGGGGGGGGGGGGATATATGGGGTTAAATGAATATTATATTCCCCCAAGATATTCATATAATCATTTCACATTTTCCTTCAATAATGACTACATTTCCTCTATATATACCTATTCAGACGTTGCATAGGAGGCCCCTTCATTAGCCCGATCACTATTACATACAAATTTATTTCTTGTACATTTATCCCCATATATGCCCCCCTTTGTTTTATATAATATGAATTTAACCCTATATATATATTCCCCCCCACCCCCACCCCCCATACGTTATATCATATGTTATGAACCAAATCCTTAAATTATCATAAAAGACAAGAGTACACACCATGTACAAAATTGCAAATGTGGAACACAACTCAAACATATATAATAAATATAAGTTTCACAATAAAGTTCCTAAAATATTATAGTGACGGTCAACTGGGTAGTGAGGCAACTTGTTGTTGTCCAAGTGGTAATTTGAAGAGTGGGAAGGTGGCCTGACCTTAATCCCAAAGTCAAGAATGTAGTGATACCTCATCCTCCGCCATGCTGTTGTATTAGGAAACATGTTATGTATTTTCCAAAATTTGTTCTTCACAATTAATATCAACTTGGAAATGATAGTAAATTGGTCTCTCCCCTCGAATTAACACTTCTTCCGTCACATATCCACTAGCATAAAATTATACCTTTAACGATTTTTTAATATGCCATGAGAGGATTGAGGCTTTACTAATATTTTTCTCCAATTTATCAAAAGTCCGGAGGTCTTGGACTTATGAGGGAAAGGATTTTTTCTAAGTCTTATTACAATGGAAGATATTTTCACTGGTTGTTATAGCTTGAAGCAATGTTTGCACAACTTAAAATGACGCTATAAAATTGAAATATATTGGGTTTTTCCAATAAAATTCCTAACCTCCATGACATTAGTAGTCGTGTTCCACTCAGGGATGGAATATATATTTGTAGGATAAATCTTTAACTTAACCCCATCATTCACATGTACCAATTACACAAAGGACTACTTAGCAAACTCAGACTTATCTATGTTTTCTAGCAGGTGGTGTTTCCTTGGTGTCTCCAATACTTACTTCATATGTTCAAAATGATCCTCACTTGTAAAAAAAAATAGTAAAATGTCGTCCAAGTAAACTATGACATATGACTCTAGGAATGGGTTTAACACATCATTCAATAAAAATAAAATGAATTAGTCAGTGCATTATTCAAACAGGAAGGAATTATGAACCACTTGTAGAGAACTTGATTCATCTTAAAGGAAATATTCAAAGTATCTTCTTCCTTGATCTGAACTTTACAATATATAGATTTTAAATCCATCTTGGTGAAGTAGCTTTCTTGCTACAAACAATATAAATAGTCATCAATTTTTGGAAATAAGGTCTTTCTTATTGAAAGTGATCATGTTCAGGGCTATGTATCTAATGCACATTCTTAAAGAGGATATCCTTCTCCAAATACCTCAAGACATTCATATAAAATTTTACATGTTACTTCAACAATTACTACAGTACCTCTTTATACATACCTATTTAGCTCATTGTACATGAGGCCCCTTGATTAGGCCGACCACTATTACATATACATTTATTTACTTAAGTATATATCCAGCCACATATATGTCTCCCTTGGGGTCATTTCATATACATTTAACCTCATATATGCCCCCCCTTGGGTCATATCATATTACTCCCCTTAAAAAATATTTGTCTTCAAATTATCCAATTAATGGATTTACATGTGATCAAACTAAGTAATAGGATTTCCTTATATTCATTCTTTCTTGTTTCCATTGATGTTGATCCATCCATCCAAATTCAATTATTTTTTGTCTCAATCCTTGATAGATGGTTGTTTCATAATTATTATTCCACGTGTTGTGATTGTGAGTTCTCCAATTTGTTGTAGTTTCTATTATTTGATAATATCTTGTTGAAAAATAGTTTGTTGATGCCCTATTCCATGAATATTGTAGAGTATTCCATCTTCTTATGTGATAGTGTTGTTCTAGATCATCTTTTTCTTCTTATAATATTTCTTGGTAATGCGAATATTGATATGGTTTCACATCTAATGGTTTCTCTTTATTCTACACATCCATATCATCGATCTTCTTTTAAGAGATATAGAATCCTCTATCCTCTATGATTGGTATTTGATTACTCTCACCTTTGATATAATACCCTCATATTTGACTTGTACAATATATTCAATTTGGGATCACTGAAAAATAACCATGCATGGAAACAAAGACACACAACTTTGTTAGAGTTTTTATATATAGCACCATAACTTTAAGTAGTTGTAGTGGAAATAAAATAGGATCACTGACATATAACCATGCATGGAAACAAAGAGACACAACGACATTATATTGGGAAACCATTCTACACAAGGGAATAAAACCCAATTACAACCTTTCTTATGAGAGAATCAATTCAAGATATAAGTACATCCATATAGAAGAGTAACCATATACAAAATAATCCCAAAAATATCAAACCCAAAAATTATCATTCTTCTGTTGTTGCATCCTTCTCTTCCACAACTATGCACTTTTCTAAGAGAGAAGATGTTTAGAGTGAGTTTCTCTTGATTGATATGTAAATGAGAAAGGGTACCTCTCTATTTATACTTGATTGGTGATTAATTTTTCTACATTTTTGGGGCCAACTTGCACATTGAATGTATAACAATAATTGTTTATTATTGCTTTTTTGAGTCGACTTGAGGATGATACCTCTCGACACTACAAACACCAACATTCCCTCTTAGATAGGGAGGTATCATCATGCCAGAAAGCATATGGATATCATCTTAGCATCACATTTTGTCTAGAACATATCGTCATCATAAGAAAGGTATTCCAACACAACTCATTCCATCGATATGTGTCATACTCAACTCAGTCCATCGAGGAGTATAAATTAGATCAAATCAATCCAACGAGGATCATAGTCATTCCCAAACACAAGGGTTGTTGGGCACTAACCTAGATACTACAACACAAATGGGTCCTTTGAAAAGTGTCATTATCAACTCAACCCATCGAGGAGTGAAATGGATTAACTCAACTCAATACATCGAGGATGATCATGAAGCTACACAACTCATCCCATCAAGAACTATCATGCTCAACTCATTCCATCGAGGATCCCAGTAAATCAACTCAAATCAGTCCATCGAGGGGGATCATGAAACTACACAATTTGGTCTTATTGGGGAAACCTCTCACCATGAACTATGGAACAGAACAAAAGAAAAGAAGGGAACACTATTCCAAGAAGAAAGGTGGTGTCCAAAGGCACTTTTGAAGCACTTAATCATAGTGCATCATGATAAGAACATTGCAATGCATAATGAGCATGAAGGAACATCTCAAAGAAATACGTTAGGCAACCTATAGGGTCGTATATTTATAGTTTCAAGATCTAACCAACTCCCTAATAGTGAGGAAGATCTGGTCCACGAGTAGGTGTCTTTGGTCTAAGTCATTTCCATGGAATCCACAAATCCCCAAAGTTTAATTGATTGTTTTAATCACGTCGATCATGGTCATTATGACCATTCAGTCATTTTTTCAACCAATTATTATTTGCTCTACCAACTCCAATCGACTGGTCCACTAGTCTCTTGTCATCAATTGATGGATTGTCTCAAGAATATCTAGAGGTGTAATGAACCATCAAGACTATAGGTTCCAACCCCCCCCCCTCGCATTCGCACAACTCTCTGGAGTTTCAAGAGGTGAAATTAATTGCTCTGAACACCCCCCATAATTGTAGCTACTTGAAGCCCAAGAATGGCATAAATTTTCACAAAATTAAATTTTTGTAAAGGCTTTGTAAAGATATCAACAACCTGATCATCTATCCTACAATGAAGAAGTGAGGCAATATTCTCCTACACCAACTGTCTCAAATAGTGAACATGAATTTAGACATGATTTATCTTGCTATGAGAAACAAGGTCTTCAATAACCTGAACAACACCTTGATTATCACAGTAAAAAACAATAGAGGCATGAATAGGAAATACAAGTTCATCGAGAATATGACAGATCCAAACAACCTATACTCCTGAATCGACAACACCACGATGTTCATATTTTGTAGTTGAAAGAGAGACTACCTTCTGTTTCTTACATGACCAGGCTAGAGGTCCAAATATATGACTAAACACATAGCCAAAAGTAGACTTCGTTCATTAATGTTGCCGCCCTAGTTAGAATCAGTGTAGTCGATGAGTTGTTATGTACTGCAAAAATACTTGATACCATACTTATAAGTACCCTTAATATAGTGAACAATTCTCTTTGCAGCCTTCTAGTGGCTTTCTCGAGGATCCTACGTGAACCTAGAAACCACATTAACAATAAAGGAGATATTTGTCTATTGTGCATAAAATAAATTAGGCTATCGACCAACTATCGATAAAGAGTGTCGTCGACTCATGGAGAGTTGCAGTCTTTTAACAAATTCACTCCCGATTGATAAGGTGTAGCACATGACTTATAGTCATCCAACTTTAATTGTTTCAAGAGATCAAAGGAATATTTTGGTATCATCCATTTTTAAACTTGAATGTCAAGAAATAAATGCAAAATACCAAGGTCAGTCATTTCAAATTTATCATCAAGTTGTTTCTTCAAATCCAAAATAAGATTGACATTATTTCCAGTTATGACTAAATCATCAATGTGTAATGCCACAATTAAAGTATCACCATGAACATTTAATACATAAATGTTGTGATCATATTAACTACGTTTGAATCCAATATTGGAAAAGAACCGATCAATCTCCTCATACCAAGCATGAGGTGTTTGTTTCAAACCATACAACGAATTCTTGAGACGACAAATAAGACTATAATGTGTCACAAAAATTAGAGGTTTCTCCACATATATTTATTTAGTTAGATACCCATGAATAAAGACACTTTTAACATCCATTTCATGACACTCCCAGCCAAAATGAGAATCAAGGGAAAGGATCAGTAGAACAAAGTTCATCTTTGCAATAGGAGAAAAGGTTTCAATATGTCCAATGCCTTCTTGATGAGAGAATCCAATTGTGAAAAAATGTGACTTGTGGCATTCAATGGCACCATCAGAGGTAAATTTGGTCTTATATACCCATTAACACTTCATGACATTATTTCCTTGTGGTTGAGGAACAAGTTCCCACGTCTGGTTCTTCTTCAAGGAATCAATTTCACTAGCCATGCCATTATCCCATTCTATAACAACCTGAGCATCAACATATGTGTTAGGATCATAGGTTTCAAGTACACATGCCATCAAGGAAACACTTCCAAATTGTTTCTAACTGGGAGTATGCCAACCAATGCTAGGATTTCCAACATATGATCCAGCAGCTTCAATTGTCTTAACAATGCACTAAGGAAAGAAAGTTGTTTGTGACTCAGATCAATGATCATTAGTTGTATGAGTTGAGGAAGTTGGGTCACCATATTTAATAGTCATAGTAGATGAATACCAATTGATTCAGGAAGAGAATTACTTGATCCAATCAGTAATCCAAAAATGGATCACTGCTCAAGGGACCGGGATGGGAATTCAATATCTTATTATTTGAAGTTGTCTCATAAAAAAACACACTTCAATTTAATATAATATGTTGTTTGACAGGATTAAATAGTCTATAGGATTTCGACTCATTGGAGTACCCATCATGATGCAAGCATGACTCTTAAAATCCAACTTCTTTCTATAGTTATCACTGGTTTGTTCCCAAAAAACACATCCAAAGATTATGAGGTGTCATGTCATGTTCTCTCCCATTAATTCGACCAATAGAGGGGGACATGAACGATGTGCAGGGTGCAAGAATTCAACCCCATGGCCATATTATGAATTCATTAATATATAAATGTGTGTGAGAATTCATATTAAACATACACAATGGAATTAAACTATATCAATGCACACACACAGCATGCTTATACCATCATTTTCATCACATGCATAACAATAAAACCATGCATAGCAATAAATTCATTTTCATGATATTCAGAGGCATCTAATTGAACAATTCTGTTTGGTCAACTCATTCAATTTAACATAATGAACATTCATTCATAACACACTAATTTGGAATAATCAGAGATAAGAGTAAACACTTATCTTTTAATTAAGTTTTCTGAGAAGCTAGCTATAGAAGAACAACATTCCACCCAACCATAGGTCTCTGTCCATCCTATATTCTTTCAGCTGAGAGGCCACCCCCGATATGGTATTTGAATCCTCTAAGGAGGAATTACTTAGGCTCACTCACAACCATAAGGAAAAATACTCATGTTGATACAACACATAGTTGGGGGTATCAAGCATGTAGGGAGGCAGGGAAGGAGATAGATAATCTAGTGAGCTCAACCACAAAACTACAAGAATCTCAATTTGGCTTCAAACAACCTTGGAACCCACAATAACTACCACACCCAACACAAGGAACATATGTTGCCGTTGATTCCGCTAACCCAGGTTTATTCTTCCCTTCCTGTCAAACAAAAGCCAAGGAACCTACCCGACAAAGTATAATTTCATCGGAAACACCTATGATGCAAGTGAGGTATATCCCTAGATACCTATGGGAACTGTGAGAACCAGTATTTTGTAGTTATAGAATGGGATTTCTTCATGGAAACATTTACAAACAACTTGATCCAAGCAGAGAGATGGATAATCGTCGACACATACACAAAATGTAAAGTAGACTGATTCGTCAACACATACACAACATACAAAATATACATATCTAAGTCATTTCTACCATCAATGTTATCAATGTTCCACAATATCCTCCTGTAATAAATCATGAAAATGCACGATATAATAGGAATAACAAAACATAGAAGGAATTTATTGATCGCAGGCCACTTCGAGGGGGAAACCTCCTTTGAGCAAGCTCAATAAAAATAATGTGTGGATTCCTTCATTGGCCTCAACATGTACTTATATACTACGTATACTATAAACAACTATTACTCCCCATGAATGTCAGATAAACACGTACTTATATACTAAGTATAATCTAAAAAACTATTACACACCATGAATGTGGGATAATAGAATACACTCACGGGATGAATTACAAAGCATACGAGTCCTTATTGATCGCAGGCCACTTCGAGGGGGAAACCTCCTTTAAACAAGCTCAATACAAATAACTTGTGGATGCCTTCATTGGCCTCAACATGTAATTATATACTAAGTATAATCTAAGCAACTATTACACACCATAAATGTGGGATAATTGAATGTACTCACGGGATGAATTACAAAGCTTATGAGTCCAACAACAATATACTAACAAAGTAAAGAGAAAGGTTGATACCAGTTCCTAACATCCCCTCTCTCTTATAAAAACTTTGTCCTCAAAGCTTTAGATGTGGAAATTGTTGTTGAATATGAAGGAATGGTTCCCATGTAGCATCCTTTGGTTGCATTTCACGCCACTGAATTAATTCCTCTATGGTGGATCGATAGTGAAGCTAATGAGTGCACCTATTGAGGATGACATCCAGATCCAAAATGATGGATCCTTCATTATCCAGTTTTGGTAAAACAATTTTTTCTCTAATGTTGGTGCTAATAAATTTATTAAGAAAAGAAACATGAAATACTAGGTGAACATGAGAAGGGGGAGGAACTTCCAATTTATAAGCAAAGGACCCAATCTTCTGAAGAACCTTATATGGCCCATATAACTTTGGATCCATCTTATGACACCCTTTGAATTTTAGGAAGGATTTCTTGTAACTTTGTAGACGAAAAAAACCATATCACCGACTTGAAAAGTGTGCTCAAAACGATGTTGATCAGCTTGTTGTTTCATTTGGTTTATTTCCATGTGAATATTGTCCTACAAAATGTGAATAATTTGATCTCAGTTTTGGAGAACCATGTCAATTTCTTGAATTGGCGAACTATTGGGGGTGTATGGAAGGAGCACTGGTGGTGCCTGACCATAGACTGCTTCATATGGAGTTATTTTAGATGCAACATGGTAAAAGCTATTGTACCACCATTCAACGCGAGAGAGCCATTTTTCCCATTGATGTTGTGTTGAGGCCTGGAAATTTGCAGGCAACAATAGCAAGGGATTCTCCCCAGTCAATGTTCCCAACTAGCCCGTGACTGTTTGGTGTAGGGAATCTGTCTAGTTTGCGGTCCGGCTACCGTAGGTCAAGTAACAAAAAAAACAAAGGTTTTACCGGTTGCGGCCCCGTCCACCGTGTATATTTTGTATTTTTTGACTTAAAGTATGAAATGCACGTGCCTAATTAACAATGCAGGGTGATAAAGATGCAAATATTAGTCACAACGTGATGCGCAGGTTCTTACCTCTCGTCTTAGAACTCACAAGCATCCAAATCACATATATGCAAGAAAATAAATACTAACTAAACTATCTCTAGAGAGCTAGATATTAATTCATGAGTAATGCATCACTGTCCATGTGTTATGGCAAATCACAGATAGTTGTTCTTATAACCAAATAGATAAACATGAATAAAAGTATATATGATACGATAGCTCATCAACAGTTAAAACTCCCATTACTCATAGTGGAAAAAACATCGTAAAGGTAATGAAGAACATTCAGACAAGAACATAGGTTCAGGAAGTTAGAACGCTCTTACAGCTAATGAGACACATTTGAAAACGAAATAGTTCACATTCAACATTGCTCATTTAATCACATTGATACATTCCACATAACACTTTCTCCAACAGGCAAAATTTGCAGTCTCTGGTTTGTAAAACGAAATAGTTCCTCTTACAAGCAATAGTTTACAATTTTTTGAGTGGGAAAAATCCCCTGTAAGTTCTAACTTTCAAATATTTAAACTACAAAAGCCGATCGTTTGGGCTGCCCCCCCCCCCCCCAAACGTGTGACCTTTCGGTCCCTCCTGCGTTTCACATCCTCATTTTATTTTTTTCTTTACGCATTCATGATCTGACTATTAACGGACAGATATTTCAGGCCTGTGCCTTTGTCGCGATTCATTTTGTCTTTTCCTTTGCTTGTCCTCCTTGTGACCCCGCCGGTTTCGGTTTGATATTTGTCAAAACTGTCAAGCTATGCCTTCGCGCCATGGTCACCTCAATAGTCCCTTGAGTCCACCTGCTATCAATCAATGTGCATCATTAATTGGGATTGCATTTTAAACGAAACGTTAAATTCTATCAATCAAACGGCTGCTCAACAAGAAAGATCATGCGTTGCATTGCTGCTAACACGGCAGGGTAGACCTACCCACAGCCGCATAGTCGGGCTTTAACAGGCGATGGGTGCTGCGAAACACTTAAGCACGCCGGATTCGAAATATTTAAGACCTAAGCTGCACGCGGGAAAACTTCAAATCGAAAGTCGAAAAGAAAATGACATCGAAAGCCAAGTGCTTCGCACAGCCGCGACGACGGAAAAGAAAAAGACTACCGACAAGCGACCGACATCAGTGGCGGAGCACTTTTCATTTTGGGTAGCTAGTTGGTTTGGGAGCCGCAACGACGGAAGCAAAAAATTTATAAACATGCGACTAGAAGGCTGACATGCATCGGCGGGTGGGGTGCTTACACATCGGGTGCTTAGCCGATTTGGGAGTTGCAACGGTGAAAGAAAAACAGACAACAACCTCCAATCACATAAAATTTCTAAGTGTTTAAAAACTTTAAAATTCGGCAATGATTGAAACTGTTTCACCTCCGAAACAACATTTTCAAAACACTTGATCCGATTCATCTTCAACTCAGCAAAAACAAACTCTAAAATATGTGACCCACAACAATTCCAAACACGAGCAATTTCTGAAAACCAGGACGAAATGTAATCTTCAAGAAATCATCCAAAAATAAAGCATGACCCAAAAATTCAAGGATTCAAACGATTAAAAACAACGCGAAGTCATGAGGAGGGGACCAAAATTTAAGAAATTTGTGGAAAACAGTTGCGTCTGCAACAATTGGCGATTACCTGGTGAACCTAGATCTCTAGATGATGATTCCTTGAGGGACAGACTATTTTACAACATTAAACCAACATGTTGAATTCTTCTAGATGTATGGATTTCCCAAATGGCAGATATATGTACTTTTAATCATTGAGGGTAGTCCAATTTAGGAAAATGGAAACCAAGATTTCAAAGTCAAGATAACTCTTTCGAGGCTAGAAATATGAGTTTCATTTTTGCTTCTGTCTTCGGGTAGCTTCCAGCTTGGACACCACAGGATCATAACATATCGTAAACAGAAATATTCATTTGTTCCTCATTCCCATGCCATTTTGCACCTTTTTTGTGCTTTTGGAATTTTTTGTCCTTTTGAGTCCTCCTCATGCCTTTCTTTCTGAATTTTTCATTCAGGCTCCTCTATCCATAGTGTCGTTTTGTGTGAGAGATGTATGTAATTTTCAGCTCACGGACGGAGAAGAACTTTTGGCAATTTTATACTCATATGATTTAGTACTTTGTTTTGATACATATTGCTTTCTTAGGAGTTTTGACTCTTCTTAGCCTTTTGGATTTCAATTCTTGACATGGGATCATTTATATATAATATACTGTTTACCTTGCTTCCTTTCCATGGTTCTTTTGTTGTCATCCCCTAGGACATTTTTAAGTGTGAGATGGATGGAGCCTTGAAATAGTATTCCAGACCTTTTAATCTTGAGCTACTTTACAGGGATTAAGCAGGACTTCAATGTGTACATAGCCATTTAGGAAAACTGCTAAACTAGAAGAAATTCTATCATATAAAACCATAATACACAGTCTTATAATCAAGGATTTTAATTAGTCCAGAATTCTAATGCTCTCCATGCAACCAAAGCTTGCTTATTTTTATTGAAACCAAACAGAAAATTTAAACTAAAACAAAACTAAACTTCATGACTCAAAGACTCAAAAAGATGGTCAAGCCAGATTATTTATATACAAGATAGAAGAAGACAAATGAAACTCAGGAAAAATAAGGCTTGAGAACCAAACAATTTACTGGTAAGTTCTCTTCCCACCCTTGCAGATCTTGTAACTTATAAGTGGAAGGGCCAAGTTTCGCCACAATCTGGAAAGGACCTACCCACAACTACTGGAATTTCATGTTTTTTCCTTTCTCATCATGGGGGTGATCCCACTTGAGAACCAAATCTCCCACCTCAAAGTATTTTGTTCCTGCCTTATGTTTGTCGAACGATCTCTTTATGACCTCTTGCTGCTGCTTAAAGCGCTCTCTGGCTTTAGATCAAGCCTCTTCTGCTTTCATGAGATTATACATCCTTATTTGAAAAACTTCATCATTCGACCCTCTGGACTCTTGAGCCATTATGGACGAGGGTAGCATGATATTGGGGGGAAGAATGGCTTCTTTACCATACACAAGGGTATACGGAGACACTCCTATTGAAGACTTGGGGGTGAATCTATCGGACCAAAGGGAGTTTGGTAGCGTTGAGTGCCAACTCCTCTAGTTTTCTATCACAGTCTTCTTTAAAATTCTAATCATGTTTTTGTTAGTAGACTTAGCCAGGCCATTTCCTTGTGGATAGTAATTAGCAGAATAATGCAACTTTATTCCTTTCTCATGAGAAAAAGCAGTTACTTTAATTGATGAAAATTAATTAGCATTATTAAAGACTAAAGAAAGCGGAACTCCAAACCTGGTCATAATATGGTCCTGCAGGAAGCTGATGACAGTGTCTTCATTTATTTTGCGCAGTGGGATGGCTTCGACCTAGAAAGTGAAGTAATTGGTAGTGGTCAGAATGTACTTGTGTTGTAGGGAAGAGTTTGGCTTTATCTCCCCAATAATATCCAACCCCCATTGCTCGAACGGTTTCGTGATCATTACAGGCTTCAATGGTGCAGCTGCTTTAGGTTGTCTTCCACTACACCTTTGACAAATGTCACATTTCCTGAAATGGGCGTGTGCATCTTTGAAAAGCATGGGCCAATAGTAACCAGCTCTGAGAATTTTGTGAGTTGTAGTATCTCTTGAAAAATGCCCTCCAGCAGGCCCATCATGTAACTCTGTCATTACTTTCGTTGCATCTTCTTTCTCTAAGCATCTAAGAAGAACCCCGTCATAATTTTTTCTGAATAATACTCCTTCTACAATTTGATAGGAGGCTGATTTGAGACGTAGCGCTCTTATTTTCTTAGAATTCCAATGTTCTGGAAACAACCCTGCCTGCAGGTAATGCACGAGGTCTCTATACCAAGATTCAGGAGCTGTAAACAAAGGACATACATCCATCAAATGTGATTCAGCCTCATCTTCCCAGGCATGTTCTTCATTGTTCCCATTTTCAGCCATTAATTTGCACAACCCTTGCCCTTTAACTATAGAAGCTGGCTTGAATTCAATGCCATAATCTTGAAGGGATGTTACCAAATTACCCCTTCTTTCTCCTAACACCTTCTGTACAAAAAGGGACCTCACAACTGGGTATGGGACGATCACCTTGGTTCGATTTTTTAATATGTAGGGCCTGAATTGTTTCATTGCTTTGAATACTTCATAAGCGTGTTTATTGATAGCCAGGTAATTTAATTCGGCCCCTTGTAGACCAATGTTCATGAAATATATTGGGAATTCATTCACCCCATCTTCTTTTTGAGTAAGCACAGCTGCTAGCGAATCATCGGATGCAAGAGTATATAGAATAAAATCTTTATTGAAATCTGGGCTTTTTAGGGAGGGTGCGTGTGCAACAGCAGTTTTAATCTTGTTGAATGCATTCTTCTCAATTTCAGTCCATTTGAATTGTGCATTTTGCTTCACCATTTGCTGCAGCGGTTTGACAATCTGGGCGAAATATGGCACAAATCTTCGTACGAAGTTTATGGTTCCCATGAAAGGTTGCATCCCCTTTTTATTACGGGGCAAGGGGATCTGTTCAATGGCCTTGATTCTTTCAGGATCAATAGAGATTCCCTTCTTTGAAACTACGTGACCCAACAACTTACCCTCCGTAACATGGAACACGCACTTCTTGGGATTGAGTGAGATGCCATATTTTCGACAGCGTTTGAAAATCTACCTTAAATGAAACACGTGCTTTTTTCTCCTCTTTGAGAATATCGAAATATCATCAAGGTACACTACAGCACTATGACCAATCAGTCCACGAAAAGCTATGTCCATAGCCCTCTGGAATGTGGCTCCAGCGTTGATAAGCCCAAAGGGCATTCTTCTGTAAGTGAAGGTTCCCCATCTGGTCTTGAATGTTGTCTTCAATCTATCTTCTTCGGCTACTAATACTTGATTGTAGCTGAAAAAATCATCTAATAACGAGAATAGTTCAGAACCTGAGACCATTTGTAGTAGTTGCTCCATGGGTGGCATAGGATAGTTATCTTTATCTAAAGCACGGTTTAAATTCCTGAAATCCATGCATAGCCTGATTTCTCCAGACTTTTTCCTCACCGGCACCAAATTTGAGACCCATTCTGAGTGTCTGACCTTAAAAATGATTCTAGCGTCCAATAATTTCTTAACTTCACTCTGGATTAGGGGTTCCAATTTGGGGTGCATTTTCCTTAAAGGTTGTTGATAAGGTTTGACGCCAGCTTTGATTGGGATAACATGCTAGATGATGCTGGTGTCATATGTCTTTAAATCTGCGTATGTCCAGGCGAACACATCTTTATATTGATTAAAAAGACTAATGAACTTATCTCTTTCTGCCAGTGAACAACATTTGCCAAGATTCACATATTTAGGATTAATCTCAGTCCCTAAATTTATCAGCTCAAACTATAGAGATGAGCTGTGAGTCTTCACGTTTGCTGGTCTTCTGAACTTTTCATTTAAATCGAACATTTTTTCTAAGGTTCTGACTCCTTTAGGGATGAAATTATCATACTTCAGCTCAGCCTGATGTTCTTCATCATCTATAATTTCTCCTTTAAATACCTCGTCATTGGTTAAGCATTCTATAATCTGCTGATCATTGTAGAACACTCGTAAGTTTGTAATCATATCAGGTACCGAGGGCCTGAAGCAATTCAATAGAGCATCGATTATTAGTAGGCACAAGCCTAGCAGCTGATGTGGCTAACAAGTTAGCTGCTGCATTTTTAAGTCTTGGAATTGAAATAATATTAAATGCGTTAAAACATTTGAGTAGGTCCCATACCTCATTTTGATAAGCCTTTAACTGAGGGGAAACACAATGTATTTCATTCTGGATTTGTTTAACAATTATTTCAGAATCTCCAAAAACATTTAGATTACTTACCTTTAATTCGATTTCTTTCCTTAAACCCTGCACCAACGCTTCATACTCAGCCATGTTATTTGTACATTGAAACTCTAATCTACATGAAAGAAAAATTTTATTCTTCTTGGGGTCGATCAGGACACAGCCGACCCCTGACCCTTATAACGTCTTAGAGCCATCAAAAAATGAAGTCCATAAATTGCTAACTACTACATGAGAATCTATTCCTACTGCTAAGTCTACTATTTTACAGTCGATTTCATTAGCCTGTGAGAATCGAAGGAGAGCAGGCTAGGTGTTTGACGTGTTGCTGGCTTCTTCTGTTTGGTAATTTCTTGGTTCCAACTCAATAAAATAATTTCCCAACACAGAATCCACTGGTTCATTCTTCTCCTCAAGTCGAGTAACGTTGTATTTCATGTGAGACTCCCTCAAAATCTTAATTTGGTTCGGAATTCCTTTATACGGCAGCCACATATGTGACCAATTAGAGGAAAAATATCTGTTTCGTTTCGCTGACCAATCTCTGCTAAGGACAAGCCCATAAGTGTCTGGTATATCGGCCACCACGATATCAATGACTTGGCACACTTTATCATTTGACGACAGGCATACTAGGACATCCTCCATCTTACCAATTAACTTTACATCCGTCCTTTCCAACTGAACAACCCTTCACGTGGATGGCTTAGGCTTCCCATTTATCTTTTTATAGACTGATATTTCCATGACGTTAACCGACGCCCCTGAGTCTACCAGGAAATTATGTACGTTGTGATTAAAAATTTCAAAAGTGAGGAGGAAAGGTGGATGTTTGCTCTTAGACTTACCTCCATTGCTGGTTTCTCCGATTTCTTCTTCCTCTTTAGGTCGATTGTTAGCAAGCAGCCTCTCATCCGATGCTTCAAGTGCTTTCAACAGTCTTTCCTTTTGCTGTGGCACTTTACACATTTCAAATAGTGAAACATTTGTCTTTACCTTCTTTATATCTTCCACGATGTCATAATCCATTTGCGGTTCAATGGGGTGCAGTTTATCAACATTCATTTTTTCTTCATTGGGCTTGGCCAGCATATCATTCTACCTAGGATCTTGGCTGGTAATGGTGAATTCGGGAATTTTATCAGCTGCAGAATTATTTTGAAATTTCATAACATTTTTATGTAGCCTTTTGATCTTTGGGAGTATGAGACTGTCTTCTTTAATCGACCCTTGGCTCCTTGTTGTTACATTGGTTTCCATGACGTCCTTGTAGCCTCGATTATTTTCCTCTTTAGCATTAAATAATGAAACAGAATTCCACAAAACCATGGTTTCTTCTTCTTGTTCCTTCGTTGAAGTGGTACTCTCTTTTCCTTCTTCATCTCCATCTTTTGTTAATTTAGAATCCAACAATTGATTCATAACCAACGTCATCGAGTTTATCCATTGAGGACAATTCTTTTTAGAGTGTGGTTGTTGATGGAAAGTGAAAAAATTGTCCATGCCTACCTCTGTTAAATTCATAGATGTAGAATTGTGTGGAGGAGGTTGGGATTGATTGTTATCCTCTCTTTTCTTGTAATAGGGCTTGTAGAACTTTTGAGTTTCCTTCTCTTTCTCCAAGTCTATGATTCTGTTGGAAAGCTTCTGCATCATTTTTTCCATACTCTCAAAATCTGGTGATTGTTCTTCCTTAGGCTTAGCGAACAACAATGCTTTCCTTCCCACACTTTTCTCTCCTGATCGTTCTGGATAATCTTCAATACTTTCTCTTTCAGCCTCTACCTTTTCTGCCTCCTCATACATCTCTGCCAATGCGGGCTTGGCATTTATTTTGGAAAACATGGCCATCTCGGGTCCTAAAGCCGAAGTATAATATTCAATCAGGACTTTATCTGAAGGTTTGTCAGCTTCAGAAAAATTCTTGAGGTATGCTGCAAATCTTTGAGTAAAGTTGTGCACCTTCTCCTTTCTCTCTTTCTTCAAGGTGCATAGTCCTTTCATGAGGGATGCATGAGTCTTTTGAGTCGCATACTTACTTCTGAATATTCTCTCGAAGGTATCCCAATCAGGGATAGAGTTTGTAGGCAACCCAAAATACCATGATGCTGCAGCTCCTTTAAGGGTGTGCGGGAAAAGTCTGCAAACTACATCCTCATGCTCCCCCGCCCTTAACCCTTCTATGGCCAAGTAAAAGCTTTGCAGGTGGTCATCTACTAGGATATTCTCACTTGGGTCGAATTTGGGCAGCATCTTTTCAAAGGATTGAGGTAAATCATGTAACGGAGGTGTTAGGTTTAAAGGTGATCTGGCTCTCCAAGCAGGTGGTGGATTCGGTGGGTTGGGTGGTTGATTGGCGTTTACGCCTGCCATGAGTTTGGATGGAGAGTGAGGAGGTGAGAAAATAGGAGTGTGAGCAGGAGAACTGTGAGGAGTATTTGGGCCTTCTTGATTCAAAGGTAGTACAACTTCCTGTAGGGCTGTTTCTACAAGCTCTTCCCAATCCTCAACCAGCACTGAGTCTTCCAATATAGGACGGTCCTTCCTTTTATATTCTCTTCTGGGCAATTCAGGGATGATCGGAAATCCTCCAATCTTCTTCACATATGCCCTGATTTGTCTTCTCAGATTATTAACAACCTCGTTGTCAACAGAAAACAAATGTTCTCTCCTCTCTTCTTCCGAAATTGGATTATGAATCCCACTTCTTTCAGAACTGTTACTGGTGGAATAATCTCGGGAAAACATGTTTCCTCGGCCAACCATGCATTGGAGGCCCTCCTTATAGCGCCATTGAGGCCTGGAAATTCACAGGCAACAACAGCAAGAGATTCTCCCCAGTCAACGTTCCCAACTAGCCCGTGACTGTTTGGTGTAGGGAATCCGTGCGATTTGCGGTCTGGCTATCGTAGGTCAAGTAACAAAAAAAACAAAGGTTTTACCAGTTGCGGCCCGGTCCACCGTGTATATTTTGTATTTTTTGACTTAAATTATGAAATGCATGTGCCTAATTATTAATGCAGGGTGATAAAGATGCAAAGAGTAGTCACACCGTGATGCACAGGTTCTTACCTCTCATCTTAGAACTCACAAGCATCCAAATCATATATATGCAAGAAAATAAATACTAACTAAACTATCTCTAGAGAGATGGATATTAATTCATGAGTAATGCATCACTATCCATGTGTTATGGAAAATCACAGATAGTTGTTCTTATAACCAAACAGATAAACATGAATAAAAGTATATATGATAAGATAGCTCATCAATAGTTAAAACTCCCATTACTCATAGTGGAAAAAACATCGTAAAGGTACTGAAGAACATTCAGACAAGAACATAGGTTCAGGAAGTTAGAACACTCTCACAGCTAATGAGACACAGTTGAAAACGAAATAGTTCACATTCAACATTGCTCATTTAATCACATTGATACATTCCACATAGCACTTTCTCCAACAGGCAAAATTTGCAGTCTCTGGTTTGTAAAACTAAATAGTTCCTCTTACAAGCAATAGTTTACAAGTTTTTGAGCGGGAAAAAGCCCTTGTAAGTTCTAACTTTTAAATATTTAAACTACAAGAGCTGATCGTTTGGGCTTCCCCCCCCAAAATGTGTGACCTTTCGGTCCCTCTTGGCGTTTCACATCCTCATTTTATTTTTTTCTGTACGCATTCATGATCTGACTATTAACGGACAGCTCTTTCGGGTCTGTGCCTTTGTCGCTATTCATTTTGTCTTTTCCTTCGATTGTCCTCCTTGCAACCCCACCGGTTTCAGTTTGATCTTTGTCAAAACTGTCAAGCTATGCCTTCACGCCA
Organism: Pseudotsuga menziesii; assembly: GCA_001517045.1. Taxonomy (NCBI): domain Eukaryota; kingdom Viridiplantae; phylum Streptophyta; class Pinopsida; order Pinales; family Pinaceae; genus Pseudotsuga; species Pseudotsuga menziesii. The sequence goes on along the minus strand of LPNX010598771.1, from coordinate 78,253 downwards.
TGGTCACCTTAACAGTCCCTTGAGTCCACCTGCGATCAATTAATGTGCATCATTCGTTGGGATTGCATTTTAAACGAAACGTTAAATTCTATCAATCAAACAACTGCTCAACAAGAAAGATCATGCGTTGTATTACTGCTAACACGGCAGGGTAGACCTACCCATAGCCGCATAGTCGGGCTTTAACAGGCGGTGGGTGCTGCGAAACACTTAAGCATGCCGGAGTTGGAAGAGTTAAGACCTAAGCTGCAGGTGGGAAAAATTCAAATCAGAAGTTGGAAAGACAATGACATCGGAAGCCAAGTGCTTCGCACAGCCACGATGGCGGAAAAGAAAAAGACTACGGACAGGCGACCGGCATCGGTGGTGGAGCGCTTTTCATTTCGGGTAGCTAGTTGGTTTGGGAGCCGCAACGGTGGAAGCAAAAAAGTTATAAACATACGACTAGAAGGCTGACACGCATCTGTGGGCGGGGCGCTTACACATTGGGTGCTTAGCCGATTTGGGAGCCACAACGACGAAAGAAAAATAGACAATAGCCTCCGATCACATAAAATTGCTAAGTGTTTAAAAACTTTAAAATTGAGCAACGATTGAAACTATTTCACCTCCGAAGCAACGTTTTTCAAAACACTTGATCCAATTCATCTTCAACTTAGCAAAAACAAACTCTAAAATCTGCGACCCACAACAATTCCAAACACGAGCAATTTTTGAAAACCAGGATGAAATGTAATCTTCAATAAATCATCCAAAAATAAAGCATGACCCAAAAATTCAAGGATTCAAAAGATTAAAAACAACGCTAAGTCATGAGGAGGGGACCAAAATTTAAGAAATTTGGGGAAAACAGTTGCGAATGCAACATGTTGTTGTTCAAAGGGGAAGCAATGAAGATAAGTTTCCAAACATTTGTTGATAACTTCAGTCTAGCCATATATTTGTGGGTGATACCCTAAACTCATCTTCAGTTTGGTGCCAATGTGGTGAAATAGTTTTGTCCAAAAATGACTTGTGAAAGTTGAATTGCGATCTGAGACAATGGAAGAAGGGATTCAATGAAGAGGGAAGATCTGGTCCATGATAATTTATGTGACTGAGGAGGAGGTATATGAATGGTTGAGGGAAAATAATGACTATATTTGGAGAGGGGATCAACCACAACCAATATCATTTTCTTCCCTACATATTTAGGGATCCCTTCAATGAAATCCGTTGAAATATATGTTCAAATGCTTGTAAGGATGGGAAAGGGTTCAAGCAATCCCAAAAGGAGTGTAATTTCACCCTTGTGGCATTGACAAGTATCACATTCAGCCACCATCTATTGAATTTCCCTTTTCATTCCCTTCCAAAAGAAGTTACGATGTGCCTACTCATACCTTTTAAGGACCCCATAGTTACCATTAGGGGAGTTTTGAGGTATAAAATAGCCCTCATAAGGGAAATAATAAAATAAGAGTTATAATAATAAAATAAAAGTTCTAAATTTTGGAGGGGAAAAAGAAAAACTTCTTTTGCTTATTGTATTTTCAACATATCTACTTATCGTTTCACCCAAATTTCGAGTTTGGGGACTCATTGGATGCGGAATTTAATTAGCATCCAACCCATACCCACACTGCATACTTTTGAGGTACCCACGACACCTAAAAATGAAAATTTCAATTAAAAAAACGTATTTTAATATTAAAATACGTTTTTTTTTATTGAAATTTTAATATTAAAATATGGGCTTTTATTGAAATTTTTATTTTTGGGTGTCATGGGTACCTCATAAGTATGAATTGTGGGTATGTGTTGGATTCGTAATTAAATTCTGCATCCAACGAGCCCCCAAACTTGAAATTTAGGCAAACCCATAAGGAGATATGCCAAAAATTCGATAAGAAAAAACAATTTTTTATTTTTTCCCTCCATTTTTTACAAATTTTACCCTTATGGTTAACATCATCATATTGAATCCTATTGGTTCTTAGAAAGTGAATTTTAATGGTACAATTTTTATTTTGAGGCCCATTTTTTACCTCAAAACTCCCCTAATGCTTCCGATGGAGAAGCATGGAGTTCATAGAAGACAACCTGTTGAAGATTTGTGCTTTGGGAAGCACTAGACGACCCTTGTATCTCAAAGAAGCACCATCTCAAGAGTAACGAGTTAAAATATAATGGTTATTGGCCAACCATTGGATGATTTCAGATAATGAAGAGTCATTGACATAGCCTTGCTAAACATATTGCAACCAATTTAGAATAGGCATAGAAATATCTGAAAGAGAAACATGGTCATCAAATGTGCGAGAAAGAGAATCCGCCACAAGATTGTACCTACCGTTCTTATAAGTGATATGATAGTCATAACCCATGAGTTTTCTAACCCATTTGTATTGTGTTGGGGATGATACTTGTTGTTTCAGGAAATATTTCAGACTCTGGTGATCAGTCTTAATGCAGAAATGATTACCTAATAGGTATGGCCGCCACTTTTGTACTACATGAGAAATAGCCATCATTTCCTTCTCATATTTAGAGGCAGATAAATTCTTACCAAAAAGGGATTTTGTGGTGAATGCAATGGGATGTTCATATTGAAGGCGAACAACACCAACTCCATTTTCGCAAGAATCACTCTCAATAGTGAAGGTCTTGGAAAAATTGGGCATAGCTAGAACATACATGGTACACATAACTTGTTTCAGTATGTCAAATGCACACTCAGCAGCATGTGTTGATGTAAAATAATCCTTTTTCAATAGAGTTGTTAATGGAGGTGCAATCTTCCTGTAATCCTTGAAAAATTTATGGTAGTAGCTAGACAATCCCAAAAAACCATGAAGGCTCTTGAGTGTCTGAGGATGCGGCCAATTTTTCATGGAATCTATATTGGAAGGATCTATGCAAACCCCTTGTGCTGAAACAATATTCCTAAGATACTCTACTTCCTCCTTCCCTGAAAAAAATTTAGACTATTTGGCATGAAGATGATGATCACAAAAAAGTTGCAATATAAGATCCAGATGCTTGAGATGATTAACCCATGTTTTACTATAGATGAGGATATCATCAAAGAAGATTAGAATGAAGTTATGCAAGTAGGGTCAGAATATTTTATTCATCAATGCCTAGAATGTGGAAGGAGCATTAGTGAGGCCAAATGGCATGATAAAAAAATCATAGTGGCCATCATGTGTGCAGAAAGAAATTTTAGGGATATCATCCTCATGAACCGATATTTGGTGATACCCAGAACGAAGATCCAACTTAGATAAAAAGTGATCACCATGAACTTGATCAAGAAGCTCATCAACAATAGGAATTGGAAACTTATCCTTGATTGTGATGTGATTAAGTTCTCGAACGTCAATGCAGAGGAATCATGACCCATATTTTTTTGGGACAAGATGAAATTATGAAGAAAAGGAATTGGTGCTAGGGCAAATAATACCTTGCTTCAGTAAGTCCCAAATGGGCATCTCAATTTTTGTCTTTTGGTGAAATGCGTAGCGATAAGGATTGTTGTTGGGAGGGACTCTTCCAGTAAGGAGTGGAATACGATGGCCCTCTGGTCTTGAAGGTGTAAATCCCATTAGTTCATAAAAGACACATGCATATAGATCCAAAAATTGTTGTAGATACAATGGAATAGTGGAGACCATTGATGCTTGCATCTGAATGGAATGGAGCTAAGAGGTGACACCATGTGAATTCTTCTTAAGAATATTTTCCATGAGATGTGAACTAATGATGCTGATAGACCTTGGTTTTAAGTCCTTCAATGTGTGTTTTTATACATTGACTAAAACCTGCATCTAAAGTTCAGTAAAATCCCATAAGATGGGTCCAAGTGTGCATAACCATTGAGCCTCCAAAACCAATCACATATGCATAAGGGAAAGGAAAACATGTCAGAGCCCAAGTTATAATCTCCAATAGAGATATGCACATTGCAACACTTCCACTTGCATGGTAAAGTGCTCCCATTGGAAATCATGACTTGAAATTGTAGCAAGGATGGACAAAACAATCATCCTGTTTTGGTGATCTGAGGGTCAATGAAGTTATGAGCGCTACCAGAATTAATGAGTATTGTAAGAGGGAGATTCTTAAAGAAACCCTTGACCCACATGGTTTGTGGGGAGGTGACTCTGAATAATGCATGGAGAGATATCTCTAGGTGGTTGTCTTGAGAAGGAGGGTCAATAGGTGGTTGTTGAATGTCGACCTGATCATCTATCAGATCCTTTGAATCTTCACAAATTTCAGGTTGATGCGAAAAATCCACATCCAAAAGATAGATATTTTTCTCAACACATCTATGTCCTCGGGTGAATTCCTAATCATAATTATAACAAATACCTTTTTCTCTATGTGCCTGCATCTCGTCCTCAAACAAATGATTGATAGGAGTGGTTCTAGGAGCTTGTGTGATTGGAGGTATTTGAGAAACCACATTTCTGAATGGAACAAAAGTGGATTTGGAGCATTTTTAATTTATGATATTATCCTCCGCCAACTTAGCCAACCCTAGGGATTCCATAATTGTACTAGGACAAACCATTTTAACCTCAGGTTGAATTGCATCCTTCAGATCACTGATAAAACAACTCTCATAGAATGCATCAAAAAATCCTTTTGTGTGATTGGCCGGTTTCTCAAATTTTGTCTAATACTCTCTCGTAGTGTCAGTTTGGTGAAGTTTAGTGAGTGCTCCTGTGAATTCATCAAAAGCACTAGGTCCAAATCGTTACAAAAGGATTTGGAAAAAATATGTCCATTTTGGCTCTTCATGAGCCTTGATGTACCAACAAAACCATTGAAGGGCTTCATGTTCCAAATGAAAGGATGCAAGTGGGAATTTGTTGACATCAAAAGTGTTATGCAGACTAAAATATTTTTCTACCCTATATATCCATCCATTCATATCATCAACATTGAAGCGAGGAAAATCAAGCTTCGACCCATGAAAATTGTTGGAAGAAGAGAACCCAGTTTTTGCAGAAGACTCTCACTATCATATATTGTTCATGGTTGAATGCTGAAGATGGTTGGCAATAATTTTTTCGTCTAGATTTTGGATTTTGGTATTGAGGGAGGAAATTTCATCTTCCATATGTTTTTTTTCTCCTACATGAGTGACAACGATAACCAATAATTTTTTTTACTTGGGGGGGGGGGGCGGATGGGTAGAAAAACAAAAACATAATTTTTTTTAGAAAAGAAAAATTTGGAGTTGGGAAAAAATATGATGGGTAATAAAGGTTTGACTGGGTTTTGGACACTTTATAAGATACAAGGAAGTAAAAAATGGGGATTTCAGAAGCGATTTGAAAGAATGAGAAAATTTGTCAAAGAGGGACAAGGAAGAAGAAAAAGGAAATGAACACTGTGGAAAAATTTGAAGGTGATTGGGAGAGAATCGAATAAGTTATGGAAAACCCTAAAAATAGATAAATGTGGGATTTCTGGCTTTGGAAAGTGGAATTTGGGATAGGGTCCTCAAATAAGGAAATATGCACAATGGAATTGTAGGGGTTCTAATGTTTTTTCTTTTCTTTTTTCATCCCAGTGGAATATATCTGTGACAGCTTTGGATAGATACAATATGTTGTTTATCAACTGGAAATAGATATGGACCCTAGGTATGTTTGACTTCCTAAAGGTTCATGGGTTCACTCAACCACCAATGTTGTCTAACAACTTGCATATTGGAGCAGTACTCCTCACTACACGAATCAGGTAAAAATGATAATTACTTTTCCATAAATGACAACTCTTGGTTTACCTCACGAGTGTGAACTAGTCAATCAGGTAGGGGTAGTTGTCCTTTTTGTTGACAGGTCCTATGAATGGCCAACTACTTCAAGGTTCTTGTGATACTCCTAACAATGATTTTTATGGCTATTCCCAGGTACTTCCCACAGTTAAGAGGATAGTGTTTATTCCCTGATCTGAACTTGTAATTGAATGAACAATACGTATGCAAAGAAGAAGAACTACAACAATAATCATAGCATGAGGAAGCCACTACAAAACAAAATGGTAGAAATTACACCCAATGAGCCCATGAAAGTGCTCTGATACTATATGAGAGAAACCTACTGCAATAAATAATGAAAATGCACGATATACCAGAAATAGTAGAACATAGAAGGAATTTATTGATCTCAGAACACTTCGAGGGGGAAACCTCCATTAAGGAAGCTCAATACAAATAACTCATGGATTCCTTTATTGGCCTCAGTACATACTTATATAATAAGTCTAATATAAAAAACTATTACTCCCCATGAATGTGGGATAAATACGTACTCATATACTAATTCTAAGCTAAACAACTATTACTCCACATGAATTTGGGATAATACAATATACTCATGAGATGACTTACAAAGCATATGTGTCCAACAACAATATACTAACAAAGTAAAGAGAAGGGTTGAAATGGGTTCCTAACACTACCACACCCAACACAAGGAAGGTTTGTTGGCATCGATTCCATTGACCAAGGTTCAATTTTCCCTTCCCATCCAGCAAAAACCCAAGGCACCGGAGCTACAAAGTATAAATCTGTCGGCAACACCTGTGACGCAAGTGAGGTATCACCTGAGATACCTATGGGTACTACGAGAAGTGAGATTCTACAGTTATAGAAGGGGATTTATACATGGAAACATTAACAAACCACTCAACCAAAGCAGAGATATAGACCAAGGTTCAATTTTTGACACATACACATCATGTAAAGCAGACTGATCCATTGACACATACACAAAATATAAAATATACATATCTAATCATTCCTACAATCATTGTTAACAACATTCCACAGTATTATACCAATATCAATTGCGACAAACTCATTAATATTCATACACAATATAAACATACATCATAGACACATAGATTTAACGTGCAAACCCATACAAGAAAAATCACAAAAGCACTCTTCATCTGACATGAGTAATTTTTAGAACGCTTTTGGTCTGTGCACACAACCTACATACATATCCTAATATCTTATTACAATGGATGAGTTTCTTCTATATTTCTTATGCTCTCATGTCTATCTCTTTTCTTGTTTCTTGTCATTCGCCATCTCGTCATCCCGTCGTGGCATTCTTAGTACCAGTACTCTTCCAGTCGGTTTCTTCCTAGGATCGTATTACTTATATATCCCTCTAACTTGTATATGTCATATTAATATTCATATGCAAACAAATTATGGATCGATCTTATATACTTTTCACAACTCTTCTTCTAACCATCGACTAGTTGTCAACTGGTAGTCAAACGTTTTCCTAACTAACCCAAGAAATCACTTTAGATTTATAAAGGCTCCATCGACCCAGTTTACATTCATGCCCATTCCCAAAAATAGACTACTTGTCTAACTTAAATCACTAGTTACATTTAGTTTTTTCTCAAAACCCAGTCGAATTCCTGGATTCAACTTACTCTCTCCTTTCCCGTCACGACCTTGCTTTGCATTGTGACCAGATTCTTCAAACTTTGGATCAAAATTTTTATGTCTTTTCCTAGGTCCAATAGGCCCCCAACAATCAGGTGTCGCTCATCCCAAGACACTTCAACCAAATATATCTATCGCATCAAGTTTATTCTGATACTCCTAACAGATTTTCATCACTTCTTCTGCTTGTTGAATGTCTTATGTCACTTTCTCAATCTTTTCCACAATTTTAGAACTGATAGGTTCCTAATTTTCAACTTGTGTTTCTCCTAGTGCCTATCGCACCCACTCATGGACCGGATGGATGGTCCCTATAACTTATTCTTCTTCATCCTATAGCTCTGTGACACATTCAATTCGTTGTTGTTTTTTTGTTCACAATTTGGCGACCTACTGTTGTAACATTTTCAAGTCAACATACTTGATCATTTTCTCGACTAGAGGCAATTTATTCAATGTATTTATTAACTCGATCATATTTTCCTTTGCGGTATGAAGTTTCACTATTACTTGCTCCAATTCTGCATCACACATCAAGGCTTCCCAAGAATGAGAAATCGATGCATATGCTTTGGCACAAAGTTCCTCGGCCTCCTAAATCTCCTGGAAAATATCACTTACTTTTTTTTTTAATCTCACAGTACTTTAGGTGGTTTACTTGGAGGCATCTTTGTTTCTAAATATGAAATACATTGGTGGAAGTCGATAGCTACTTCCCCAAGCCGAATAACTTGAGCCTCCAGGAGAATTTTGGGTGTAATTCCTTCTTCTAAAAATTCATGGCATGCGAACGTGACAACTTGCTTTGGTATTTTCCTCTCCTACTACCATCAATATGTCTTTTTCTACGTCTACTGTAATTTTGTCCAAAGGGGTTTGATGATTTTCTTTGAGTATTTCAAATGTTCAACCACTGCATGCTCTCTTGCCTTTATTTCATCTACTGCATCCTATTGAATGTTGTGCAATAGAAACATAGGGATCACATAAAGGTTGACACTTACGTTCCCAATTTCCTTAATCATGTTTTTATGTTACAGTTTTCCCAAATAAAGTTACTTAGGAGACACTTGAACCTTTCTATGTTGTCATGGTAATAGTACCTCGACTAGGTAATCCTCATAATGACAGAATTCTTACAACTGCGACTAGAATGGGTCCTGATTGATCGCTACTATGAATTCTTTTATTGCAACAAAGAGAGTCTGCAGTAGATCAGTTATGCCTGCCAACCAAGTCAGTATTCTATTTATTGATTTTTTGGCGAGTATCATTAGTAATTTTTTCCATTCAATCAATAATCATATTATAGATGTCATCTGTAAGGACACCACCTCCAGATGTTTTACCAGGCTTCCTTTTCTTGTAACTTTTCTTTGATTCTTCAGATCTTTTTCTCTTGTCGCCTAGTTTAGGATCCATCAATGTCATACTAGATTCTTCCTTGCTTTCATAGTGGGAACTGGGTGGGATTTCTTCTTCCCATTGATCTCCTCCTTGAGTTCCAGATGTTCTGTCCTGTCGCGGGTTAGTTTCAACGGATAGTTGGTCATCTATGACAGATTGTCGCGATTCTTCGGGATAGTCCCAAATGATCATCTCAATGTATTCATCTATCAACCAAAGCTTAGTGGTCAACCATTGATGTTTTGGGTATCGTTGTGGTTGCATATATGTGGTGATTCTTGGTAGAAAATATTGTGACATTTTGGTACCGATGGACAGTATTTATGGCAATCTATGATTGGTTTCCAATGTGATGGCTTAGTGCTTCAACATATAAATAAGCCTCAATATTATTTTTAGTTTGTTGGTGCAAATTTTTCTTCCCATACCATAGTTTTTGATAGCACACCCCCCGACATGGAACAAGCACATCCATCCCCTGGTAGCTTGGAGGCTCGACCCACACGAAAAAAGATATAAAAATTAGCAGCCATGAATAAGTAAAGAGAATACCTTTCTCTTGGGAATTTATGGCATCGACTAATAGTTCATTCAATATATAGGTATACCAATTCATCTTCACACTCAAAATAGAGTACTCTACTGCAACAATGGTACCAACAGTGCATTGGTTTGGTCGCATCTTTTTTAGTAGCTTGCTAGAGAGCACTTTTGTTGTGAACCGAACACCTGTGTGATTAATAGAGGCAATAGAGAAGCCCCTCTTATATATGGTAAGGTTATACCTTTTTCTTTATCCTTTATAATAAATCTGTCTAAGTTAGATAATCCTTCATAAGTAGGTAGATCACATACCTTAGTACCTACCCGTTGCAAATATTTTGTGATTCTTGCACACTTCCACATTGATACTTCATGCAGTCGATTCTTCCAAATATCCAGAGCTTCTCTTGAGTTTGATGAACAGGAACTAATACTTCGCCCACTTAGTTTACCATCAGTTTTCGGATAAACTATACAAATATTAAAAATCAATGAACCTTCCACCCTTCTGATTCCAATGTTGAAAGTCGGAAGACACGATGATACCCATGTTGCTTCCAACTAATTCTATCGATAGCTTTCATGTCCAAAATCCATTTTTGATGAAACAAACTTTATTGGAAATGTCTTATCAAGATTTATACAATGGTGTGCTCCTATGAAACATATGAATATTTTGATTTTTGGTCATTTTTTAACCCACAATTTTACCAAACGCTAAAAACACTTCCTGCACATTTCTCATTTTCTTCCTGTAAGTGTAAATTTTGGCCCAAAAATCCCCACTGCTGCAACCATTCGCTCTGATACCACTTTGTCACATTTCCTCCCATCAATTAGACCAATATACGAGGAGATGAATGATGTATGGGGTGCTATAATTCACCCCCATGGACATATTATGAATTCATTAACATCTAAATGTGTGTGCAAATTCATATTAAACATACACAACAAAATTAAACTCTATCAACGCACACACAGAGCATGCTTATACCAACATTCTCATCACATACATAACAATAAAACCATGCATAGCAATAAATTCATTTTGATTTTATTTACATGCATCTAATTGAACAATTCATGCTAGGTCAACTCATTCAATTTAACACAATGAACACTCATTCATAACACACAAATTTGGCATAACCAGAGACAATAGTAAACACTTATCTTTTAATTGAAGATGTTTGAGCAACTGGATGTGGAAGAGAAACATTCCACCCAATCGTAGGTCTCTTTCCAAAACTTATTCTTTCAGCTGAGAGAACACCCCCAACATGGGATATGTATCTACTAAAGAGGAATTACTCAAGGTCACTCACAACCATAAGGACAAATACTCATACTAATACAACAAACGGTTGGGTTTATCAAGCATGTAGGGAGATAGGGAAGAAGATAGCTAACCCAGTGAGCTCAACCATATAAATATAGGCATCTCAATTTAGATTCAGACATCCTTGGCACCCATAATACCTAACACACCCAACACAAGGAAGGTCCCCTTCTCTGCTATATAGTCCGTCTGGAGACCCTTCCCTCTCGTTCTCTTCAAAGTGGGCATAGAAAGGTCTAAGATTATAAAAATATAAATATTATTTCCTTAAATGGGTTTATCAAGCAATTCTGACCTCTAGTTTCTCTCTCGCTTCAATCCACTCTTAGATTTTTCCAAATTCTAGCCACGTGACTATCAATCATGAAATTCCACTTTCAGGATTTCAAATCCTGGTCTTCCCAGGGGTTTTTAGGATTTTGGAACTCTCAATTTTTCCCTAGTGTTTATGTCTATGGATTCCCCATTGAAATTTACTTCTCACATGAATGAAATTATGGGTGTTTTTGGCACTTCAAAATGTGGCCTCTTTCTAGGTAGTGATTTCTACAATTTTAACTGTTGGGAATGCATAACAAGCTGAAAATTGATATCTGGTTGTTCAAAAATGGAACGGGGATGATGGAAAATGAATTACCATGAGGATAAATTACTTATGGGTTAAGAAAACCATGCCCATACTCAACCATATGTATTTCTGAGTTTGGCCCATGAACCATCAATTCCTGAGTTGATTTCTCATCTACCATCTTACAATAGAAATAAATGTCAGTATAGCTAGTCAAGATGGGTTCTCAAGATTACATTTGGAAATAAAATATTTAATCCCACAACCCCCTCACATATTCCTAGTTGATACACACTTCCTTTCTCATTTTAGTTTCTTTTATATCCATCTCTTGAAATTTCTTTTAATTTAAATATTTACATGCTTATACAATTTCCATAGCTTGCTAGCACATTGATAAAAAATATAAAATATTTGACTTTTTAAAAATCGATCTTTCACTAGTGGGGCCTTGGCCTTGAGCTCCACACTAGGAATCATACATCACATATACACAATATTTAAATATAAACCCAATGCACTCTAAGGGTCAAAATGGGGGTATTACATGTTCGACATAGGGTTTCTGACCATTCTAGTTCTCTGATAGAGTCATGTCAGTGACTTCTCAAGCCAGTACAAGGTTCAGGAGATAATTTGAGCAATATGTTACTTTTACCCAAAATTTCATCGCAATGTCCTTGACCTGCAGCATGCATCTAGCCATTTCTACCAAGGTCCATTTCTTCCTCTCTATGAATCCATTTTGCTTAGGGGTGTGAGGGACAAATCTCTACCAAGAAATTCCATTCTACAAGAGATAATATTAAAACTATTGACTTACATATTCACAACCATTATGTAATCTCAAACATTTAATGGGTCAACCACACTGTTTCTCAACAAGTGCTCTAAATTCTTTTAATCTTTCAAAGACTTAACTCTTATTCTTCAAGAAATATACCCATGTAAAGTGAGAGAAATCATCAATAAATGTCAAGATATACTTTGCACCTTCCAATGAAGGCTTGTTCATGCAACAAAGATCATAGTGAAAAAGCTCCCAGTCAATCATGTGCATGCCATGATTTCCCCGAATCAAAGGGTGCCTGATGATGCTTCCCAAGCATACATCCTTTACAAAATACATCAGGTGCAATCATCTTTGGGAGACTAGTAACCATATTTTTAGTTATCATCATATTCATACTTCTAAATTTTAGGTGACCAAGCCGTTTATTCCAAATTCAAATTATGTCGTCCATTTGAGTGACAAGTGCGGTGGTCTAGTCATATATGAAACATTTAAGGGAGGATCGCATAATTTATAAATTCCATATTTTGGATCCAAAATCCATGAAGAAACAGTTTCCTTGCCAAGCCTGAGATCCTTTATGATAAAGTGATCCACCAAAATTCGGCAATTTTCTTGGTCTTCGTCAGTTGAGAAAATAACAACAGATTTATACTCAGGATTGGTGCATGATAGACATTAGATATATGACCATGCTAACATTTAAAATCTCCATTTCCAATGAGAGTGAGAGCATAATAATCAACGACATAAATATTCTCTTCAGGAGCACCACTTAAGGAAGAGAATATAGAAGCATCCTTCCATATGATGAGTACAGTCAGAGTGCATTATCCATTATGTGTGATTGGTACATGCATGTAAGGCCTAGGAAGTGATGACATATAAGGTATAATTTTCAGGAGGTTGATTGATCAACTATCCAGTAAAGACACTATCCTTTAGGTACTTGACCTTTCCTTATAAGTCCTTCATCTTCTTCCAATAGTTCTTCTCAACATGTCCCACCTTTGCACAGTACCAACATGTCTTCTTCTTCTTACCCTTCATTATCAACGATGAATTTTCAGACTCTTCTTTTGTAGGTTGGTCAATACATTTTGTTCTATTAGAGAAATAATACACCTTAGTACCTTGATCATACACCTAGGACACATTTCATTTTCTTTTATGCATTATTCCATCATCCAGACTTAGGCAAATTGATCATTTACTAATAGTTGAGGCGCTCCACTTTAATCATTCTAACAGTTGAGGCACTCTAGGTTGATCATTATGACAACCTAGGCACCCTGATTGATTACAGACTGCCTATCTGCACTCCCCCATCCCTAGATTCAGGGATTGTGTTTTACTTGAGGCGCTAGTGCATGTTTGTGGTGATTTTTGGCCTTCTTTGGGAATTTATTTCCTTCTTGGGACTCTCCCACTCACCCACATACTCACTCACACCTATCCTGACTTCATTTATGATCCAGCATGCCTCACCCATGTTAACACAAGCATTCGTGACCATTTTGGTTGGTTATGAAGCTAATTGGTCCACCTAGGGGGGTTTGAGGGTCAAATCATGAGATGACAGATGTATTCTTCGAAATGGCCTCCTAGTCCTCATGTTTTCTCCCAAATGTAATATAAACATGATCCTGACATATTTTCAAGCAGGAAAAATGTTATAAACTCTGTTATTGACTATATTTGCGCATGTTATTTTCACTCTTTCGGATACTTTCTACATATTTTGTGAACAATATTGAAATATGAGAATATCCTTGGATCCTATATCCCACTGTGAATCAATTCTCACATGGTCATTGATCCTGACAACCACATTATTTAAATTTTGGCTTGAACTTTCTTTTCAACAAGTGATCTTGTTTTTTCCCACCAAGCTTTCCCTCTTCATGCAACTTCTATTGGCCCTTGATCAACATATCAAAAAAAGCATAAAAGGTAAAATCCTTACCATATTTCTTGTGTGACATCCAATTCACTCGAAAGGAGGAATAGAAGAAATCATAAGGTGTCTTCAAATTCATTAGGACCAGCTCGATGAGTTGTCCATCCTTCTTCGTAAAATCCTTTGAGCATTCACCTAATTTTCATTGTAGATCCTTGATATAACAAGATAAATATTCCTCAATCCAATCAAAGGAAAGAGTTTCTAGAGAAATCAACTCTTTCTCTATCTGCATTACTTGACCTTCATTTATCTCATTGAACAGAGTCTTCATCTTGGTCTAGATGGCATGAGGACAATCAATCAAGCTTGTATGAGAGTGAAACTCCCTCGAAATGTAGGTCATGATAACACGAAGAACTTCTTCCTTATTCACGTTGATCAAAAACTTAGCATAGGAACCTATCGGTTCAACGATAGAGGTCTTTGTTAACTTCCATAGTTCTTTTGTTTTCAACAAGGTCTCCATATCTTCCACTTAGACAACATAATTATGTCCAATAAGAACAACATGTTCTATCTTGGAAGCCAACCTTTAATCTAACAAATATGATCAATGTTCAGTAGAGGTATAAGTCAACAAATATTCCACCCAAAGATAATCAACCCTAGATGTGACTTAGCATGATTTGCAGACAACAGGGATAGGTCAAAACCGTCGCTTAGATACCATGTTGGGAAAACCTTTCGTCCTAAATATAGAATAGAACTAAAGAAAAGAAGGGAACAATATTCCAAGAAAAAGGGTGGTGTATAAAGACACCATTGAATTACCTAAGCACAATGCATCATGATAATAAATCACAATGCATAATGAGCATGATATCACATCTCAAAGAAATATGCTAAGCAGCTCAAAGGGTCACCTATTTATAGTTTCAATATCTAACCAACTCCATGAAAGTCGGTAATATTTGGTCCACAAGTAGGGGTCTTTGATCTAAGTTGTTTCCATATAATTAGCAACCCGCCAAATTTTAGTCTGTTTTTGTAATCGATCCTACCATAGTCATGCCAACCATTTAGTCATTTCTTCAACCAACTATTCAATCAGTCTACCAACTCCAGTCGACTGCTGTACTAGTCACTTGTTGTCTATCGACTGATTGTCTCCAAAAGATCTAGAGGTGTGATGAACCATCAAGATTGTAACTTCCAATAATTCTCTCTCCCTCTCAAAGAGATTCACACCATTCTCCCCATCCGAGGAACAATATCTTACTGATATTGCAATCATAAACACTACCTCCCAATGAGGGAGGTAATCTTCTTACTTGTGCTGCTTGAACACATCTTGGGTTTCTTCAAAGGCTTCACACAATGACTTGTATCCAATGAATCATCTCAAGGAAACTTTAATCATTAGCTTGATTCATATTGATGGTTTCAAGGTCTCTTAGCCAAGTATCATGGCTAAATATATGCAGTTGCATAAGTGATGAGTGCATGAGCATCTAGGGACTAACATCGCCACCCCGTCACATGGTGTCCGAGAGAAGGAACTGCCTCACTCCAAGCATCAAGGGACTAATCTCTCCACCCCACTTAGTGTCCGAGAGAAGGAAATATCCCACTTGACCCACCCCTATCCAAGTCTCATGGAAAATATTGGGGAAATGCTCGATGCTTAACATCTAGGAGGATAGTGTGTGCAACCGAGGACTAATATTCCCACTTCATCATAGGTTGTTTGAAATAAGGAACTTCCCTACTATGATCTATTGACCTCTAGACAAGTCATACAGTTAATACTGAGGGAATGATCAATTCATCAACACTACTCATCATTCAAGGGCCAATATCCCCACTCCATCATAGAGTGTCCTAAAAAATATACAGCCCTACCTCTAGTCTATTCACCCTTAGCCAAGCACATGGATAATACTAGGGGAACATATGCATGATGCAAACACCACATTTTTCTTCAAGAATCACATCCACAATAGTTGATACCTCTGTCAAAAAATCCTTCCTGCTCCCTGATCTAGAACCTGAGCTGAGATCCATGCTCTGAGAAAACTTTTGCTTCTAAGCATCCTTCTCTCTCTCTCTTGAACATTGAATATCAATGGGATCCACAACTATGCTGACTTCCATCGCTTGTCCTTTAGAACAAGTCTCATCATGCTTCTCTTGTATGCCATAGCATATGGTCTTTCGTACAAGTCAAATTCGGTCAAATAGTTAGCAACATTGCATAATAATGAAATTCAATATAATCATATTGACATTTCAATGCAATGGAAATAGTTCACACAATTGTGTAAGAATCTTATACAATCATTTAACACAACACCCATCCATATCCCAAACAAACATGGTAACTATCCAGATGCATTGCATTTAGATGAAATTGTCATGGCTGCCAACATGGACTTGCAGTGGCCCCACAGGTTGTCATTGATGCCACCAAGTCCCACCTACATTTCCTTGGACCCCTTACAGAGTGGTTTTGTTCCTTGCAGTGCCTTAGATCTCTTACATAGTGGGTTTATGCCTTGAATACCCTTGTACCCAATTGACAAGGTCCTTGTACCCACAAGGTTGGATCTTGGAGCAACCACCTTGTTGACAATGTTGAAGACCCTATTGAAGATGATGAAGACCCTGGATATGGTGTTGAAGACCTTGTGGATGATGGAGAAGCCCTAGATGGGTTGGAAAAGAATTATTTCCCCATTCGGTGGTCATTCATGCTCTAATGGAGTCATGGTGCCCTAGGAGAAGGTTTGGAAACCCCACAGGTGATGTCATGATGGATATTGACTCTTGGAGGTCCCCTTACATGGTTAAGGTCATTGAATAATCCCATGAAGTCTCCTACATGATGAAGAATCCCTTGAATAAATCCTTGGACCCACACTTGGTGGTTTGATGACCTTGAAACCCTTGTTGGGGTCATGGATCTCTTGTATGATGATGATGATCATGTATGGTCTTTGACATGCTATTGAACCCATGAACATACCCTTGATATGATTACTATATGGTGGATCCCTCCTCCTTGTTAACTTGAAGTCCATGGAAAGTATCTTTTTTAAATATTATATGATATCTTTGAAAGAGTCCTTGAAACCCTTGCATGTGGTGCATTGGGTCTTGAACTCACACACTTGGTAACTTGTTGATGGTGATGTATGGTACTCTTTGTGGTTATATGTCTATTGGGATTTAGAAGGAGCTATATCTCATGGACATGCCTTGATATGTTGAAGATTACTTTGTAGAAGACTTTGAAACTCTTGTAGTTTGTGGTATGGTCTTTGGCATCCTCATGAGTGGGGTCTTTGATGTCTTGAACATATTGAATAATTTAAGGGTATTATAGAAAGAATTTGAAAATAAACCCATCATAGGAAGATATTCCTCATCAATCCATTTTTGTTGATATGTGGAGAATATTCTAACTCCTTACGGTTGAAGAGATATGAATTTTTGAATTTGGTGTACCCCACCTTTTTGGGTTAGCAGACCAAACAAAAGATAATTTAATTATTTGTAATTTTGAATTGCATGTCGGCCCAATTTGGGGTACTAACTTTACTCCACGATCTATATAAATAGAATGCCAAACATTTCATTTGTTCATCAATCAAGTCTCTATTTGGTATTTTTCAACTCTTGGAGAGAAGTGCGAAAGTTTGTGGAGGAGAAATTTGTGGGAATCTTCACTAAAATTGGCATAAATTTCTCATATGGAATCAGGACTAGAAAATTCTTGGCTCATTGGAAAGCTTGTTACGAGGGATATGTGGTGACATGATCTAGAATTTATTTTTGTTTTCTATTTTTTCTTCATATTTTGATCTTCGAAAAGGTATGGTTCATGTTTTTGGGTTTCTCTTGTGATGGAACATGTCTCTTATGGATAGAGTTCATTTTTTTTATCTTAGTATGTGAGCCTCTATATTGGTATATATATTTGAAGTCATTATGGAGGCTATGATTATGATTTTTCATACCTTTATGCTATGATATGATAGACTTTATGATGATAATGCATTTGATAATGATGTACACTCTATGAAGTTGATGCGCTCCTATACAATATGATGTACATGCATACCATACTTTGATGATACTCTCCTATTCACTATGATGTACACTTGATGTTGATGATGATATATACTATTGGTTGATGACATGATACTCCTATGATATGATGAGGAATGATGTTGCCTTGTACCCTATGATGATGTCACATGCCATGATGATGATGATTGTTAACCCAAAAATCCCCCACTAAGCTCTCAATGGCCTACACCACCCGAGGACACCATCTAAAAACCCTCATATCCCTCCATTAGACCCTCACACCCTCAAAATAGCCTCCTAGGAGCTAAAGCCCTAAAAAAGGGGCTAAAACCCTAAAACGGGCTAAAGTTAGGGCAGAAGGGGCTAAAAGCCCAAAAAAGGGGCTAAATGCCTGATCAAGGGATTAAAACCCTAAAACCCCTTGGAAAAGCTATAAAAGGAGGCTGTGGGTCCAATGTCAAAACACTTCTCCCTTTGCCTATTGTTATGCTGCCCGTGGATGCTTTGAGACCTTTGCCTCTCAAACCACCCACACTCCCTCTCCTCCATCTCCATCTCCATTGAGCCATTGCTCCCCATCCAAGAGAGAGAGGTGCTTCCACAAGCTTGGGCATGGTGGCCCATTCCCACTAGAGAAGGTATAATTTGTCATGCATGCTTTGTTTATTTGTTTTATATGCTTTCTAACCCTTCTCTCCATTAGCAGGTTTTAGATCTAACATTGTTTTGCAGGTTATTGTAGTTTAGGATTTGTTTGCAGGTTTTAAGGAGGCGAAACCCTAACCCATTTTCTGTAGAGGGGTTCACCATTCCTTCTACATTTTCTGCAGAGGGGTTCACCATTCTGCAAGGGACGAACACACACGCCCATGTCGTTCCTACAATTAACACTATGATTGAAAACACACCAGCCTCCCCACCATTGAATGTGGGCCCTGGGTTGTTTACCGATCCCACCATGATGACTCCTTTCCCATTAGTGTCACCACCATCAACACAAAATGAAACTGTGGACTTGTGCATGGTCTCATGTAGCACCGCTCCACCCAAACAAGAAGTGAAGCCGCAACCCCAACTACAACCACAACATCGTCCACAACCACAACACCAACAGCAGCCGTAACATCACCCACAAAAACAGCATTATGCACAGCCACAACCACAACCTCACCCCCACATGCAACCAACAGGGAGTTACCTGGGCTCATCTCCAGTCCATATGATTCCCTTCCTCTTCCCCCCACCTGGTGTCATGAGCAAATCGGTCATGGCTACCTTAAGCCTACCCAACTTTACGCTGGGCATCCCGGTGTGCTACCTTGATCTAGTGGCTCAACCACCAATGCCCCAGGTGGTCTTAACCCTAGTGCAACCCATTGTGGTTGAGTCTCAACCTCCACCCGACTCACAAAAGCCAACCTCTGCACCCACACCTGCACCACCCCAACCCAAAAGGGCTAGGGGAAAGAACACTAAAGCCACCGCAGAGCCACGACAAGTCCCACCTTGCGCCGTCTGCGAGAAACAGGGCAATCCAACTCAGAATTGCTCTAAAATCCCAGTGATTCATGTGCACCTAGATGCCATGGATACAAACGAAAACATCCCCGTGGTTGAACTCCCAACTATGCCAGTAGTCAGGAACAAGGAATTAAGGACAAACCATGCTTGCACCCTTTGCAGCTTGTATGGACATTACTCCCACCATTGCCAAGACCTGCCCAAATTTTGAATGGCTCTCACTAACCTCTGTCAACATTCCCTTGAGTCTGAGATCACCTTGATTGAAGAAGTTCATCCCCCACCTCCTTTGTCAAACACCGTTTCCATCTACATGATGTCTAGTTCTGTAGACCCTCTTGTCTCCACCATCACCGACGGTCCATCAGACCTATCTCTTCTGTTGTTTCCCCAGCCATAGCCGTAACCTCAGTTGCAACCTCAAACTTAGTTACTAGGGAAACAATGGGTTTCATTCCCACTCAAAATGATCCTTTTCCTTTTTCTTTTCCTTTTCCTTTTCCTACCATCTGGTATCGTGAATAAGTTTTCCTTGGCAACCATCAATCTACAGGATTTCACATTGGGAGATCCTGTGTGGTACCTTGAACCACCTACCCTACCTCTAAGGCCCCAGGATGTGTTGACTCATGTCCATCCAATTGAGATGATGTGGCACCTACCTCTAGGTCCATCAAAGACTCCTCCTATCTCTAGGCCTGCCCGTCTTCCTCCAACAGAGACTGGGGGTAAGGCCACAAAAGCCACAACCAATACCACTTTCATGATATCTAGCACTAGTTTCCATTTCACCTCGTCAGCTGTGGAAGATCCACCTGATCTATCCCGGCACCACTTACGCGATGACATATATATATATATGTAAAACCGCCTTATGTTTTACCCCATTCCCTTTAAACCATAGTATGGAATCGGTTCTTCCCATAAAAGACTAGATTCTGTCATCCCACCTTGCCAATGACCTTCATCTCGGTAAGGGGGCATAACTCTTCTCTAACTCAGACGATCGAATCTTGAAGAAGTCGCACAACAGGCTCCACCTCAAGAGAGCCCATTCCTGATATAACCACTATGAGTCCCTTATAGTGTAGTTTTTTCCTTTTCTTATTTTTCAATGTTTTTTAGCACAAATCAAGGGCAGCACCATCAGTTGCTAATCCAAAGTCACCTGGAACCGGTTCGAGACACCTCTCACACCTCCGGGCTCAAATTTCCATTTCTGAGACCATCGTCTCATGTTTAATCAACCAATTTCAGGACCATTTCCCACAAGTCACCTTGATTTACAAGCCATGACATGACAATGCAAGTGTCCATGGACCTGTACTTGCATCACACTTCCCAACCGCAACTCACATGAGTTTTCAGGCCATCTCCCATTAAGGAATGTAATTTTACTTTTATTTTTTATAGTTATCTTTTCCACCACACCTTATGCGGACCTATGGACCACTGTCCACAAAATGATTTCTTTTTCTTACATGTATTCGGCATATAAATGCCTTTGGACTTGTACGTACATTGCATGTAGTCAAGTCCGTCCACCGCAACACACACACATGCTCTCCTGACCTTTGTTCGAGAGCCACTTCGGTTTGTGTGCCTCTGTCACACCGACTCGTGAGCCTTTGCCGCAATCTATCCTGTGCATGTATTGGTATGTTTGAGAGCCTTCTGCTCTGTCCATGCTATGCGGATGACCTTTGGACCTCTATCCACCGTCCCAACATGGATCACTGCATGTGCCACCGCAATCAGTTGACCACTTTGAAGTTTCGTTTAAGCTCTTTTCTAACTCCTTAAAACAATGAAAAGATTACTGAGCACAACTGCTTCCTTTCCTGCTTGTTAAAGTATAGGAAAGGGTGTCTACATCGTCTCGTTTACCTCCTTTTGTAGACAATGTAGACCATCAATTGAAAAGGACCTCCTTGGCACACTCAAGCCAAGACCGTACCCCTCTGCATATTTTTATGCTTTCTCGGGCAGAGGGGCCACACTTTACAAAAAATCCTGCCACAGGTTGTCGTTAAGCTCTTTTCCAACTGTCTCAACAAGAAAATATTGCCGAGCAAACTTGGTTTCGTTCATGCTCGTAAAATTATATGAATGACCGTCCAATTAGTATAGGTTTAACCTTTTCTGGCCTGATTGGACTACCAATGGTAAAGAAGTCTCTCATCCCCAACAAGATGGGAGAGCTCTCCTATGTATAATTTTATCCTTTTTCGGGCACAGGAGACTACCAGTGAAAAAGATCCCCCATTGGAGTCTTCTTCGTGCTTTCAAACTCTCTAAAATTGAAAGCACCATCGAGCATTTACCTTCTCAGGCTCGCCAAAAATCCATGAAATCATACCATAATGGTGTCGCTAGAAACCTCCCCACAGCAAATAGTTTGGCATCATTCCCCCATTGGGTCACATTTGTTCAGAGTACTCTGTAATGTGTCTTCCTTGGATCCCACCAATATCAAAAGAGTCTACCTCCTCCAAGTATTTCCCATCTGCAGTGACATCCCTGGTATTATAGCTATGATCCCATTCCCATGAGTCAGTTTCATTTGCTGCCTGGTATGCCCTGCCATCATACTTTGAACAAAGGAAGTTTAAGTCTCCCACACTCCTCCTGCCCCTATTCAGTTCTTTCCCTTCCCTCCCACCCCAATTCAGTGAGTCAGTCCGGAGATTGCTTCACACCTTTCGGTTATTTCCCTTGCACTCCTGGTTAAGGAAACATCATTGCCTTGACTAGGGGCAAGTCTCCCTCTGTCGACGCCAACACACATATTCCAGAGGATAGACCTAGTGGTCCCTATACCTTGGTTTCATTGACATCATTTATGAGTTCCTTGGACCACTTGAGAGGAGTCCTTAGTGCCTCTCGGGATGGTTGTTTCTCACGTGCTTGACTTCAACTCCATCATCGCACCACTAAGATTCATGTAGGGTTTGTTCCACACAGTACTTTATTGAAGACCCCAGATGTCACCCGACTCTAGCACATTGGTGAGTCCACTTGAGGGACCTAAACAGGTTATGTCCCTTGTGATTTCCTGGTTGCGTTGGAGATAGTGATCTGAAGCCCCAACAGTGCTTCGATATACCTTTATGATTGATGTAGCATACTTGTACCACAGAGACTCTGACTCTCAATCAGCAAGTCCACATAGCTATGTACTATTCTAGATCCTGTAGTCAGTCAGTCATGAATATATAGTGTTCCATGAGAATGCCATGGGTCCAATATACCAGATCAGTATTGTATTTCAGCCTCACGTGGAGGAAACCATTATTGTACCATCAGTTGTATATGATCGGCTCTTGTATTTTAGAGCATAGATCAAATTATTCTTTTGACATCGTCACGAGCATGGGGATGCCCACCTTGTCCATATACATGTCGCACATTATTTGTATCTCACCCATTGATGGGAACCACATTAATACAAAAACCAAAAGCCACCATACCCCAGCCCTGGAAGCACCACCTCTGCGCAACAAATCCTATGATGTTCATCGGCCATACGTTGAGCTCCTGCCCTCACACATCAGGGGGAAATCTGTTAACCCAAAAATCCCCCACTAAGCTCTCAATGGCCTACACCACCAAAGAACACCATCTCATGACCCTCATATCCCTCCATTAGAACCCCACACCCTCAAAATAGCCTAAGGATGAAGAAAAAGGGATAAAAACCCCAAAAAGGAGCCCAAAATAGCCTCCTAGGAGCTAAAACCCTAAAAGAGGCTAAATTTAGGGTGGAAGGGGCTAAAGCCTTGACCAAGGGCTTAAAACCCTAAAACCCCTTGGAAAAGCTATAAAAGGAGGGTGGGGGGTCACTCTCAAAACACTTCTCCCTTTGCCTATTGTTATGCTGCCTATAGATGCTTTGAGACCTTTGCCTCTCAAACCACCCACACTCCCTCTCCTCCATATCCATCTCCATTGAGGGATTGGTCCCCCATCCGAGAGAGAGAGGTGCTTCCACAAGCTTGGGCATGGTGGCCCATTCTCACTAGAGAAGGTATAATTTGTCATGCATGCTTTGTTTATTTGTTTTATATGCTTTCTAACCCTTGTCTCCATTAACAGGTTTTAGATCTAACATTGTTTTGCAGGTTATTGTAGCTTAGGATTTGTTTGCAGGTTTTAATGAGACGAAACCCTAACCCATTTTCTGTAGAGGGGTTCACCATCCTTCTACATTTTCTTCTTTTTGTCATTCGCTTAGCTCTAGTTGACTGTTATTTATGCTCTGTTTTATTTTCTGCTCCCAGTTTAGTTTACTGTTTTGTTTTTCCATTTTTACAGTCTTTATCCATGCAAGAACCTACCCTTCTGTCCTATAGAGAGAAGGGAGCCATTCCTGCCCCTGTAGCAAGGAGAAATCCCTGCTACAGAACTGGTGACCATACCAGGTTGATCCCACAGGATCCCTGGGCCAAACTTTTAATTTTCATGTTTTAAAATTTTTTTTCCATAGTTTTTCAGAAATTTCATGTTAAATCCATCTTAGATTCTGTTTATTTCCTTTTTAGGTACCGTCAAAGCCTCTGCTAGTAAAAACCGAGTTAGGTTGACCACAATACCAGTTACTTTCATCCAGATCTGACTCTATCTCAGTAAAAAACCCCAATCCGGAGTAGGGAGTTCTTATCGGGGCAAAAGGTGAGACTGGGTCACACTTAATGAGAAAACAGGTGTGCCCAGGGTGCACTTAATCTCCCGATAAGTGCGACTTCAGCCCAGAAACTCATTCCACAGCTGTTTCTGCATTCTATACAACCCCCTCGCTCATTTCTGAAAAAATCTCGCGGCCCCCTTGCCAAATTTGGTCAGAAATGTGCGGCCTGTCAAACAGAACTTTAATTTGAGTTTAATAGATAGTAAATTTCAGTTTCAGAGGACTGTTAGTGCGGCCCAGCCACCTCTGTCCACCACACCAGTTTAATTTCAGTTTTGGTTTTTATTCTTAGCAATTTATTTCATGAACAATGGTAAATGTTAAGTAAAAGTTAAGGGCTTAATGAAATGAACTTAGCCTAACTAAAATCAACCTAAAATCAACCATATTGCTTCCCCTTCCTCCTCGACCCAGTCATCACCCTTCGGGGTATTCTAGGATACGATGAAGGGAAAGCTCGTATAGATCTAGGCACTCCACCATATTGTTCCAAACCATTAAAACTAGGTGACCTAGAAGGTAGAGGGAGTAGAGAAGGAGGGCTTCTCATGGTGCTAAGCATCCTCCCTGTTGACTAACCTAGCATCCGGGAGGTGACGTGAGGATCTACGGATGGGCTTAGTCCCATTGTGTTGAGAGCTCGGAACCTTCTCTTGGTTGAAGAGGAATATCAGTGTGAGGTAGACATCTAGTTAGGCCAACAAGCATTCAGGGTCAATCACTGTATTTGTTCACAAATTTTTGTTTATTCAAATGATTTCATACATAAACGCCATGACATGAACTCTACCATGATGAATTCATAAACCATTTGCAGCAACCAAATACCAAAAAAACAAACAAACAAATACACCATACCAACTAATTAACCCAACTCAGTTCATGATGCCGAGTGAGCCTTAAAATATGCCAAATTTACACTAAGTACAAATAAATCTGCAGTCTTTGAGGACATAAGTCCCTAACTTCTTCAATTGTGGGAAGTACTTGGGCTCTGCCCAGAAACTCATTGTGAGGAGTACCACAGGAACCCCAAAGTAGCTGGTCATTGAGAGGAATTGCTAAGTGAAATGGGCAACAACCCCTTCTGATTGAGTAGAAGCACCTATGAGGAACAAGCTAAGCACTATCTTCTGGCAGTCTTGGTGGCCGAGAGACCACCTTCAGCCAATAGGAAGCCACTGAAACTGGGGTCGAAATCTCATTCCCACCAGTTTCATTCATCAAATCAAACACAATTGATCCTCCACACTCTTCCTCATGCCTAAGAGGTGAACCACCACCATTCAGAACAATCGATTGGCACTGTCAAATCCATTCTCAGCTATCTACCACACCATCATAAGTCCACACAACCTCTGATTTTGATTCAGACCCATATCATTCTGAACCAGACTTCCACACTGCACCATCAAGCCCCATGGCTAGTGCGAACTTGGATCCATTTTTTGGCTTAACCTTAGCAAGTGGACCCATGTCCACATCACAACCTATCACCCAAAACTTGGCAAGTGGCCCAAGCATAGTCATGCAGACTGTCATTAGTCAACTGCCACCACCTATAGTGACCAGCCAAGCTGGCCCACTTACGGTACACGAGGGCAGTGGCCCCTCCACACACACTTCCCCTCCTGCCATGCAGGGGGGCAGCGGACCGTCTATTTAAATTGCCCCTACTGTCATACATGGGGGCAATACCCTCACCACTCACACAATCCCACCCAAAACACTTGGGGGCATTGGCCCATCCATAATGGTGCCACTGCAAGCACCCCTAGCCGTGCAGATGCATTATGCACCTGCAAACCCCACCCCCATCGCAGCCCCATGCCACATCAACTTGGGGTCAAATCTGCCCTTCATGGCTCGTTTGACCTTTCCTGATTTGGATAGATTAACAAATGACCCCATTTGCCACCAAGCCTTCTGGCTACCCATGCCAACTAAGCTACCATCAGACATCCCTAAGTTTGAAGGAAAAGTAGGGGAATGTCCCCAAAACCATATAATGACATTCCATCTATGGTGCTCATCGAATAGCATCGTAGACGACTCCATCAAGCTGAGGTTGTTCCAACGCACCCTTATAGGTGCAGTGACCAAATGGTACATTGAGCTGCCACAAGCCAAGTACCCGGACTTCAACTCCCTAGCCTTCATGTTCCTACAGTATTTCCAACTCCTTGTCAAATATGACGAGGGGGTGGAGATCCTGCTATCCTGCCATCAAAGAACGACCACTCACATAACTGAACATATCCATGAGTGGTGGCGACGTCGTAGTCTATGCAAAATCCAACTAGAGGACATGATCTTCTTGGATTGGTTCCTTAAGACTTTTCTCTCGCCCATCGCAAAGGACGTCGCATCCGAACGTCCCCAATCCAAAGAAGAGGCCATACTCAAGGCCTCACAATTTGACGTTATCTATGCTTAGTCTGGATACCTATACACCATCATTCCAGATGCTCCCCATCCAAGTACCTCCTACCATGATGCAATGGGGGCATCCCACACTGCGGATGACATCATAGGGTCAGTCTCCCAATATCCACAGCCTCCAAGATTGGATATGTATCTACTAAAGAGGAATTACTCAAGGTCACTCACAACCATAAGGACAAATACTCATACTAATACAACACACGGCTAGGTTTATCAAGCATGTAGGGAGACAAGGAAGAAGATAGCTAGCCCAGTGAGCTCAACCATATAAATATAGGCATCTCAATTTAGATTAAGACATCCTTGGCACCCATAATACCTACCACACCCAACACAAGGAAGGTCCCCTTCTCTACTATATAGTCCATCTGGAGACCCTTACCTCTCGTTCTCTTCAAAGTGGGTGTAGAAAGGTCTAAGATTATAAAAATATAGATATTATTTCCTGAAATGGGTTTATCAAGTAATTCTGTCCTCTAGTTTCTCTCTCGCTTCAATCCACTCTTAGATTTTTCCAAATTCTAGCCACGTGACTATCAATCATGAAATTCCATTTTCAGGATTTCAAATCTTAGTCTTCCCAGGGGTTTTTAGGATTTTGGAACTCTCAATTTTTCCCTAGTGTTTATGTCTATAGATTCCCCATTGAACTTTACTTCTCACATGAATGAAATTATGGGTGTTTTTGGCACTTCAAAATGTGGCCTCTTTCTAGGTAGTGATTTCTACAATTTTAACTGTTGGGAATGCATAACAAGCTGAAAATTGATATCTGGTTGTTCAAAAATGGAATGGGGATGATGGAAAATGAATTCCCATGAGGATAAATTACTTATGGGTCAAGAAAACCATGCCCATACTCAACCATACGTATTTCTGAGTTTGGCCCATGCACCATCAATTCCCGAGTTGATTTCTAATCTACCATCTTACAATAGAAATAAATGTCAGTATAGCTAGTCAAGATGGGTTCTCAAGATGACATTTGGAAATAAAATATTTAATCCCACAACCCTCTCACATATTCCTAGTGGATACACACTTCCTTTCTCATTTTAGTTTCTTTTATATCCATCTCTTGAAATTTCATTTAATTTAAATATTTACATGCTTATACAATTTCCATGGCTTACTAGCACATTGATAAAAAATATAAAATACTTGACTTTTTAAAAATTGATCTTTCACTAGTGGGGCCTTGGCCTTGAGCTCCACACTAGGAATCATACATCACATATACACAATATTTAAATATAAACCCAATGCACTCTAAGGGTCAAAATGGGGGTATTACATGTTCTACATAGGGTTTCTGACCATTCCAGTTCTTTGCTAGAGTCATGTCAATGACTTCTCGAGCCGGTACAAGGTTCAGGAGATAATTTGAGCAATAGGTTACTTTTACCCAAAATTTCATCGCAATGTCCTTGACTTGTAGCATGCATCTAGCCATTTCTACCAAGGTCCATTTCTTCCTCTCTATGAATCCACTTTGCTTAGGGGTGTGAGGGCCAAATCACTGCCAAGAAATTTCATTCTACAAGAGATAATATTAAAACTATTGACTTACATATTCACAACCATTATGTAATCTCAAACATTTAAGGGGTCAACCTCATTGTTTCTCAACAAGTGCTCTAAATTCATTGAATCTTTCAAAGACTTAACTCTTATTCTTCAAGAAATATACCCATGTAAAGTGAGAGAAATCATCAATAAATGTCAAGATATACTTCACACCTTCCAATGAAGGCTTGTTCATGCAACAAAGATCATAGTGAAAAAGCTCCCAGTCGATCATGTGCATGCCATGATTTCCCCGAATCAAAGGATGCCTGATGATGCTTCCCAAGCATACATCCTTTACAAACTACATCAGGTGGAATCGTCTTTGGGAGACTAGTAACCATATTTTTAATTATCATCATCTTCATACTTCTAAGTTTTAGGTGACCAAGCCGTTTATTCCAAATTCGAATTATGTCGTCCATTTGAGTGACAAGTGTAGTGGTCTAGTCATCTATGAAACATTTAAGGGAGGATCGCATAATTTATAAATCCCATATTTTGGATCCAAAATCCATGAAGAAACAGTTTCCCTTCCAAGCCTGAGATCCTTTATGATAAAGTGATCCAACCAAAATTCGACAATTTTCTTGGTCTTCGTCAGTTGAGAAAATAACAACAGGTTTACACTCAAGATTGGTACATGATAGACATCAGATATATGACCATGCTAACATTTAACATCTCCATTTCCAATGAGAGTGAGAGCATAATCATCAACGACATAAATATTCTCTTTAGGAGCACCACTTAAGGAAGAGAATATAGAAGCATCCTTATCCATATGATGATTACATCCAGAGTCCATTATCCATTATGTGTGATTGGTACATGCATGTAAGGCCTAGGAAGTGATGACATATAAGGTATAATTTTCAGGAGGTTGATTGATCAACTATCTAGTAAAGAAACTATCCTTTAGGTACTTGAACTTTCCTTATAAGTCCTTCATCTTCTTCCAATAGTTCTTCTCAACATGTCCCACCTTTGCACAGTACCAACATGTCTTCTTCTTCTTACCCTTCTTTATGGACGATGAATTTTCAGACTCTTCTTTTGTAGGCTGGTCAATACATTTTGTTCTATTAGATAAATAATACACCTTAGTACCTTGATCATACACCTAGGACACATTTCATTTTCTTTTATGCATTATTCCATCATCCAGACTTAGGAAAATTGATCATTTACTAATAGTTGAGGCACTCCACTTTAATCATTCTAATAGTTGAGGCACTCTAGGTTGATCATTTTGACAACCTAGGTGCCCTGATTGATTACAGACTGCCTATGTGCACTCCCCCATCCCTAGATTCAGTGACTGTGTTTGACTTGAGGCGTTAGTGCATGTTTGTGGTGATTTTTGGCCTTCCTTGGGAATTTATTTCCTTCTTGGGACTCTCCCACTCACCCATATACTCACCCACACCTATCGTGTCTTCATTTATGATCCAACATGCCTCACCCATGTTAACACAAGCATTCGTGACCGTTTTGGTTGGTTATGAAGCTGATTGGTCCACCTAGAGGGGTTTGAGGGTCAAATCATGAGCAGACACGTGTATTCTTTTAAATGGCCTCCTATTCCTCATGTTTTCTCCAAAATGTAATATAAACATGATCCTGACATATTTTCCAGCAGGACAGACAATATAAATTCTGTTATTGACTATATTTGTGCATGTTATTTTCACTCTTTCGGCTACTTTCTGCATATTTTGTGAACAATATCAAATTGGTATTGTTATTTTTGTTCTAACTTTGGTCATAAAGTTGTGTATTGTAGAATCTACAAAATAAGAATTGGTGGAAGGCCCAACGACTCATTTAGATGTTGGACATGTAATCAAGTTGTATGTGGTGCTTCCACATGTCACACATTGAGATGCTACACATGCAGTGGGTTTGGTCACAAATCCCAGGAATGTGCAAGTCAAAGAAGTCAACCAAGGAGGAGTCCTTCATACAAAACAATAACAAGGATTTAAGGTCAAAAGAAAAAGGCCTATATTCAGGGACACTCTTAGACATGGAGAAATGAAGTTGAACAAAGAAGTGTTGGAAGTTCAACAACTCGATCAGGTGCTAGACATGTATCCATGTTGGTCACATTGCTACATATTTTTATATGATGAGGTGTTATGGTTGCAGTGGATTTGAGAACAAAGATAAAAATTGTTGGAGTACATGGAAACAATCCATGAGAAGGTTCTCATATAGCTCAAAAAGTTCCAAGGAAAGCTAGTACAGAAAAAGGAACAAATGATGAAAATACAAATACTAAGAAGCAAGTATAGATGAAGAAGACCGAGGAATTATAGATAATAGAGGTTGATCTGAGCAAGAATGATGGATTCCACGTGGCAAGACAAGTGTAAGGTCTCTCAAAGACCTTACCACACCTTGATTTCATGATGCTAGAGGATGAACTCAAAGGAGAAAGGATCATTAGTCTAGGCATACGGACAGGTCCTAGGATTGTGCATACTAACATGGGGGGTAATGATTTCAGATTCAAATATGCGGTCACAATTTTTCATTGATGCCAAAAGGGGAGAGATGAATACAAAGGGTGAGATGAATACAAAAGGGGAGCATGCTCACAAGGGGAGAATGAGTTATTGTCATCAATGACAAAGGGGTATATTGTTGATGAAATTGTCATTGATGCCAACATAGACTTGCAGTGGAACCATAGGTTGTCATTGATTCCACCAAGTCCCACCTACAGTGCCTTGGACCCCTTACAGAGTGAGTTTGTTCCTTTCAGTGCCTTGGACCCCTTGAAGAGTGTATTTGTGCCTTGAATCACCTTGTACCCAGTTGACAAGGTCCATGTACCCACAAGGTTGGATCTTGGATCCACCACCTTATTGACAATGCTGAAGACCCCATTAAATATGTTGAAGACCCTGAAGATGGTGTTGAATCCCTTATGGATGATGGAGAAGCCCTATATTGGTTGTAGAATAATTATTGCCCCATTTTGTGGTCATTCATGCTATGATGGAGTCATGGTACCCTATGAGAAGGTTTGGAAACCCCATAGGTGATGTCATGATGGATGTTGACCCTTGGAGGTCCCCTTGCATGGATAAGGTGGTTGAATAATCCCATGTAGTCACATGCTTGATGAAGAATCCCTTGAATAAGTCCTTGGACCCACACTTGTTGGTTTGATGACCTTGCAAACCTTGTTGGGGTCATGGAGCTCTTGTATGATGATGATGACCTTGTATGGTCTTTGACATGCTATTGAACCCATGAACATACACTTGATATGATGAGTATATGGTGGAGCCCTCCTCCTTGTTAACTTGAAGTCCATGGAAAGTATCTTGTTTAAATATTATATGATATCTTGAAAGAGTCCTTGAAACCCTTGCATGTGGTGCATTGGGTCTCGAACTCACACACTTGGTAGCTTGTTGATGGTGATGTGTGATACACTGTGTGTTTATATGTCTATTAGGATGTAGATGGAGGTAGATCTCATGGATGTGCCTTGATATGTGGAAGAATACTTTGAAACTCTTGTAGTTGGTGGTATGGTCTTTGGCATCCTCATGAGTGGGGTCTTTGATGTGTTGAACATATTGAATAATTTAAGGGTATTAGACCAAGAATTTAAAAATAAACCCATCATAGGAAGATATTCTTCGTCAATCCATTTTCGTTGATATGTGGAGAATATTATAACTCCTTACAGTTGAAGAGATATGAATTTTTGAAGTTGGTGTACCCCACCTTTTTGGGTCAGCCGACCAAACAAAAGAGAATTTAATTATTTGTAATTTTAAATTGCATGTCAGCCCAGTTTGAGGTACTAACTTTCCTCCACGATATATATAAATAGAATTTCAAACATTTCATTTGTTCATCAATCAAGTCTCTCTTTGGTATTTTGCATCTCTTGGAGAGAAGTGCGAAAGTTTGTGGAGGAGAAATTTGTGGGCATCTTCACTAAAATTGGCATAAATTTTTCATACAGAATCAGAACTACAAAATTATTGGCTCGTTGGAAAGATTGTTACGAGGGATATGTGGTGACATGATCTAGAGTTTATTTTTGTTTTCTATTTTTTCTTCATATTTTTATCTTTGAAAAGGTATGGTTCATGTTTTTGGGTTTCTTTTGTGATGGAAAATGTCTCTCATTGATAGAGTTCATCTTTGATCTTAGTATGTGAGCCTCTATATTGGTATATATATTTGAATTCATTATGGAGGCTATGATTACGATGTTGCATACCTTTATGCTATGATATGATAGACTTTATGATGATAATGATGTACACTCTGTGAAGTTGATGCACTCCTATACAATATGATGCACATGCATACCATAGTGTGATGATGCTCTCCTATGTACTGTGATGTACACTTGATGTTGATGATGATGCATACTACTGGTTGATAACATGATACTCCTATGATATGATGAGGAATGATGTTTCCTTGTGCCCTATGATGATGTCACATACCATGATGATGATGATGCACACTCTTTAGTGTTGATGAACAATTTTGATGTCCAGAGAATGATGAATATAGAGCCATGACTACCAGTGCATACTTGACATGGTTCATGAGAAGATGAACAAGTGTTGATGAACAATTTTGATGTCTAGAGAATGATGAGCAAAGAGGCATGAACAACAGTGAAAACTTGACATGGCTGATGAGAATATGAACAAGTGTTCATGAGTAGTCTTGATGAGAAGCAATGATGAGTAGATGAACAGGTGTTGATGAGCATATTGACAGAGAGGGATGAGTAGAGGTTGACCAACATAGATCGATGTACATAGGTACTTGAGAATATATTGATGCAAATAGAATATTGCACTTGAGGATTGGACTCCAAAACCCTTCTTAGTTGGAGCTAAGAAAAATGGCTAGGTCATGTTACAAGATTTAGTGTTCTTTTCATCAGTTTGTGTTGATTGTAATACAAAATATTGTTTTCTCCATGTGCAATGAATAAAGATCAAAATTCCATATATTATTGTGTTTTTTTGATGTGATATTGTGTTTATGACTCATGGCTAATTATACATGTGATGATTACATAATGCTTGATATACTCTGATTGATTAAAAGCAGGTAAAAAGGTTTAAATTGCTCTCACACTGATTCACCCCCTTCTCAGTGTGGCTATTGTGTCCAACATTTCATCTCCACCATAACACATTATCAAGAGCATGCATTGGTATCAACATGTTAGAAAATAGGTTTCAACCTAGACTAGCTCTATCTAGGGCTAGTGGAATGTTGTGCACTAGTGAAGTGGCAATAACCTCCTAAGATAGGAAAAGACAAATAGACTATGGTGGTGTAATTAATAATCCTAACATTATCCAAATTTAGGGAGTGATAGTAATTTCATAAAATATTTCATCGCTTAAGGTTTGAGGTTGATTGTAGTTATATATTTTTTACCCTCAATATGTTGAGCTTCATTTGTTGCCAAATTTTTCATGAAGACTCATAAGATATTTTGAATGTGATTGAGAAAGGTTAAAAATTGTCATAAGTTGTGTAATGTTGGAATATATTCTTAGAAACATCATCTACAATCCATCAATTTTGTTTTTCATGGCAAATAAATGATCTGATATGGTAGATAATATATTAAGATAATTTCTTATTATTTATGTTAGGAAATGAATATAAAATCTAGAACTTTAGGGTGAAGATAAATATTGTCAAACATTGCATGAAGAGAATTAGTCTATACTACTAATTTAATGTAGAGCATTGTTTTGTTTGTCACTATATTTAGTCACATTATCAAGTTGGTAAGACCTAAAGCCACAAACATCCAACCACATGAGATACTACCAATTCGTATTCATGTAGTTGTTATCTAGTTGTATTTTTTATCCATAGACTAAATTAGTAGTTTATGCTAGTTATTTTTAGTTATGTCACTTGAAAAGCATTGTGGTGACTTACTTATTTCTCGCTCAGTCACTAATTACTCATCATGACTAAATTTTTTGGTTGCATAGTCACTAATTACCCATTTTTCTACTAGTGAGTGTGTCATGCACTTTTAAACCCACAAATATACAATCCATTGCAACTCAGACAGTAAGCATTATGTGGGAGGCTAAGATTATTGTTAATACCATCCTGGATTATGTGATCATAAATACATATTTTGTTATGCAATTAAAACCATATATGCCCAATTTGAGGAAGCAAGATGATATTTTTTATTTAGGAATTATTAATAAGGAAAGTCACCAACAAGTAATCAACAAGCTTAAGAAAAGGTTGTTTTCATTATACTTGCACAAGAAAACAGACGGAAAGAAAAATTATGATGATACAAGTATAGGTTGAAGGAAACACAAGGTAAAATATAGGATGCCTATAAATTGAGATTTGAAACCTTATTCATTATGGACTACTTTTAGAGTACATCAACTCGCAACACGTTGACTCTACTCACCGAATTGTATTGACACATTTTTTGTTATAACAATAAAAATGATAATAACATATGTCTAATAAATGTATCTCGTTCATGCACATGTATTTTTATATGAATATATTTTGGATCCAAAATGCATATTTTTCATTCATTATGATCCAAGATTAATACATGTATTCGAAGATGCTTCAATCAATACAGAGAAAACCAATGATGACCAACCAAATATAGTTGAGGGAGAAAAAATCGGCATCCATGATGATGTTCAAGTTGAAGAATTTTCAGTAGAAGAATGTGAAGTTGATAATGATGGCAGTATTCCTTTAACAATATGGAGAAGTGGGGTTAGAGCTGCATCTTCAATTGATGATATTATGAAAGAAGATGATATTGTGGAGGAACATAATATGGATGATATTGAAAGCGATGATCAAAATAGATCTATTGACATCAATGTAACCGATCTAGAAACAAATTTTATTGATATAGAATATGATGAAAGTGAAGATGAGGATGATTACAATACCACTTTAGCAGGATGGTGTAGCAAGAATAATATTAGGTACTTCCAAAAACATGTGAACATTGAAAAGGAAACATTGGATGACCTATATGCATATTATAATGTAAATGATGATTTCTAAATTTACATTCGGATATGTAATTCATATTTAAATAATCATGGTTTTTACGTCCCATTTTAAAATGCTTCGTTATTATTTGGTTGCAATAAGCATTCAATGACTATGTTTAGAAATCATAATCTAAATTGATGTGTTGATTATTGTCTCTATACTCATTACCTAGAGAAATGTCCTTAAAATAATTGTAAGTTAATATGATTTGGTGGCAAAAAATAACAAGAATTAGTTGGATAATGATTATTGTGGTCAGTTTCATCTATTGGTTGATAATGGTTAGAAGTGATATGAATTTGTTAGTTGAGAACTAAAAAAAATTATATATGTATATTGTAGAAATATAAGCACAAATATAACTTGTGCAGCTGAAGAAATTGATTAACACAAATGTAAACTACACTATAGCAAAAAAACTTTGATTAGTTTATGTATAAGCTCACCTTTAAAACAAATATGATTCACTTAAACATATATATAATCCATGTAGTATTCATATAGATCTTCAAATTGGATTTCAATTAGATTATGTGATTCACAAATAACCTCCAAATCAAAATACTTTTGATTAACTATACAATAGGAAATTAAAACTAAGATTCCAAATCGAGAAAACCTCATATTTTGATTTTGTTGTCATCTTTCTTCATCAAGTCATATTTTGTCTACGTTAGCAGCATATATATATAATGTGCCTAGTTTTGCACCTAGACAATCTAACACAAGTAGAATTTAAATGTAATTTATTTGGGATGCTAAAGTGGACACAATTTGCATCCACTTTAACATCATCTTGATATCATCCACCTAGTTTTTCACCTAGACAACCCAACATAAGGAGAATATAAATGTAATTGATTTGGGTTATTAAAGTGGACATAATAAATGTAATTGATTTGATGATAATGACATTTACAATAATGTGATTATATGATGATGATGATGACAATGTTGTTGTTGATGATGACAATGACAATGGTGAATATGATGACGATAATGATGAGGTGAATGATCATATAGATAATGATAATGAAGATGATGGAAATGATGATGAAGTTGACAATGATGTGATTATATCATAATGATGATTATGATGATGAAATAAATGATGACCATGGAATTCATGATGACAATGAGAATGACATTAATGATGATGATGATTATGATCCTTATAATAAAGTGTTGGTAGAGGTAAATAAACCTAGTTTCACTACAAGCTCCAGGATTAAAATGTGCTAAATCATAGTTATAAGTTATGCATTTTTAAAATTGTAACCATATCCCACTTTTTATCCATGCTTTAAATGGTAACCATATCCCATATTCTTTAAATGATGACGATGATGAACTAGATGAAAATGATAGTGATGATGTTTTTGATGATGAAAATGATGGAAATGGTGATGATGATCCTCTCATTGTCATCATCACCATCATCATCATTCATTTCATTGACATTATAATCATCATCAATGTCATCATTGTCATTGTCATCATCATCATCATCATCATCATCATCATCATTTCCATCATTCCTCATTATCATAATCGTCATAGCCATCTCAATATTATAAACATTATCCTCATTGTCATCTTCAACATCAGGGCACAAAATTGGATGCAAAAGTGGATCAAAAAAATGGATGCAAAAAAGTATGCAAACATGGATGCAACAAAAGTAGGCGCATAATGGGGTGCCCCAAAAGTGGATGCAAAAAATGACACAATCGTGCAATCAAAACATGATGAAAAAAGCAATGCAAAAGTGGATGCAACCATGGAACACATATTTCATTACATTTGGAATTAAAAAGCGGATTTGTAATTCTAAAATAACAAAAGACTCAATTATGGGTTTCTTGTAGCAATAAAATATTTCCAATTTTAATGAAATATGAGTTATGGATGTAAAATTGGAT
The DNA here is from genome assembly GCA_001517045.1 of Pseudotsuga menziesii. Taxonomy (NCBI): domain Eukaryota; kingdom Viridiplantae; phylum Streptophyta; class Pinopsida; order Pinales; family Pinaceae; genus Pseudotsuga; species Pseudotsuga menziesii. Next base: position 40,919 of record LPNX010598771.1, on the reverse strand, counting down.
GAGAAAGTGGATGCAACAAAAGTAGGTGCAAAAGTAGATGCAAAATTAGACGTAACACCCAACGCAAAACCCGATGCAAAAATGGATGCATAAAGGGATGCAATAACTAATGTAAACTTGGATGCAAAAAATATGCAAACATGGATGCAAAAGTTGAAGCAAAAGCGGGTGGAAAAGTGCAAAGATGGGATGCAAAAAGGGATGAGAATGTGGTTGCAAAAGTGGACGAAAATATGGATGCAAAAGTGAATGAAAAAGTGGGTGAAACAAAACTAGATACAAAACTAGATTCAAAACATGATGTAAAATTTGATTCCCAAACTTAGTGCATGAGGGGATGCAAAAAAAGAAGTAGAAGTGGATTCAAAAGTGGATGTAAAAAATGATGCAAAGGTGGATGAAAACATGGGCATAAAATTGGAGGTACACATGGACATAAAAGCGGGCACATCAAGAGTATATGTACAAATTAGGCACAAAAGCTAGCGCAAAACCTGATGCAAAACCTGGTGCATAACAAGGTGCAAAAAATTATGCAAATTACACCATATTTAGAAAAAAGATGCAGAAAATGCCTAAAATAGCACCAACCCGTGAAATTGTGCCATTTTCTCCAAAAAATGAAGAAAAATACACGGAAAGATGGTCTAGAAGCAAAAAAGGATGCAAAAAGATACGTTGATCACAAGGTTTTGTTGTAGTGTTCCTACATGAAATCGACATTATAAATATTGATTTCACATAAGATAATGACCCCAAATATAGTAGTGTAATTATAGTAAGTTGATCATATGTGTGTTGTGAGAGAAATGATGTTGAAGGACTCTATTCAGAAGTTGTTATATACTTCCATCAATATTATGTTGGAGGGTTGATAATATTTTGTGAGATAGATTTATGTAGATGACACTCATCATTAGAGTGTTATTTTGTATTGTGGATGTCACACTAATCATCATTGTATTTCTTCTTACACCATTGATATGACTAGTGTGTCCTTCTTTTGTTTGCATAAAATATTTATTAGATTATGTAGTAGTGTGGCCTTGACTATAGTTTGTCTACTTCTTTGACAACTTGTCATTGGTTATATTACTATGTCGTTGTCTTGGAAATATCAAGATGAGTTTTCATGGTTCTCAAGTGTATCCTATACTCAATATTTTACACAAAACAATGTGCATTCCCAAGTGTGATCACAAACAAATATTCAATCTTAGCTTTAATACAGTAGTTGAAACCACTTTGGTACATGAGAAAAAGATTTTATTTCTCCTCTATGGTGTCCAAATGAGCCATGTTGGAGTGAAACTTGAATGTGTACTTAATGACTAATGGATCATGATGTTGACACATGGGATTGCATTGATTGCATTCTTCTAAATACCTTAGTGGATATAACTTTTCATGCATTTTCTTCACAAAATTTCCCTGCATGGTGATGGGATCACCATGATAATCACATCATATATTTATGATTCACAATAAAATTTTATAGCAAATGTCATATTCATGGTCACACATTACCTTCTTTTCATGACTTAACGTGTTGGCCCATGAAGTACATTAAAAAAAACTACACCAATCGTCAAGTGTGTTAGCATCAATATTCCCCTTGAATAAGGGAATGTTATGGTCCATATTCAACTTCAAAAAAAATATACTTCCAACCAAGTTTAATTGTGTTGGACATTAAAACCTCCCCTTAACCCAATCCGACTAACGATACATGACATGAGCTATTTACGAGCTTCTAAATTTCACCCCATATCCAAATTATACTTTCATAATATTTAAAAGACGTGTACATATGCAAAATAAAAATACAAATTAAAAATAAAATTGATCCACGCACACATCTAGAAATCATTTATGAACCCAATCATCACAAGAATAAAATTAAAACATTACACATTCAAATATAAAAGAATGCTTATCTTTATCCAACATAGATCCAAGAAACTAGTTATATAAGAGCTATTCTCCACCCAACCATAGGATTTATATCCAGCATATACTCTTTCTATTGATATGCCACCCCCAAGATGGGCTATGAGGCCACAAGGAAAAAGGAAACACTTAAAGGATTCTATCTCTCGTCCCATAACTAGTTCTACACTCTACGCTTATCCAAATGCTCATACAAATCTCTATAGGGATCTCACTCAGCTCTCACAACCTTGGATCCCATAGTGCCAACCCCACACAACACCTAGGTTCTCAACTTAAGCATCCCCTTCACCAATCTATGATTCTCTTGGGTGATCCATCTTCTCAGGTGATGCTGGTGTGTGCAAAGGAGGCGAATCCGATGTACGTTGTTGGAGAACCACTTTTAGCCTCAATCCATTTCTTTTCAAGCATGTAAAATAAGTATAACTCAAGGGGTAAGGGTCCCTAGCATTCCCAACCTCTGTGCTCACCTACAACCATCTATTTCCCTTCAAATCTGCATCCATGTCTCTAAAATCAAATTTCTGGTTTATACACAGTGTGGTAAAAATGGTCGTGAACAACAATGTGGAGCCCTGCATAGTGTAGATATGCATGAAAGAACTATAGAATGACTGTTGACTCCAAGGATATGATATCATGGTGAAAAGACAGCTGACATACCTTCTGAGCATAGAATAAAGGATTCCTGGAAGTTGTAGTTTGACTTCTAACATGTGACAGAAGTGTCACAAAAGTGCATTTCTCCCCATGCTTCAATAACTGCATGAAGTGACTTTTTCCACCAACCTCACACATGCATTCAATGATTGGGGTCAATAGTCAAAATGAGGTAATTGACCTATCCAAAGAACATGGAAAAATTTAGATGAGTTCTAAGGTGTATACTTGTCAACAAATGATCTAATCTCCCATATACCCCCTTTCCTCTTCCCTTTTGGTGGAATCATAGCCATACTAGTGGTATTTTCACAACCATCTTGGACCATTTTATTATTTGTGCAACATAATATTTACATAAATTTTGAGTTAGCATGACAAGCCAACCATATGGTCCAAATTAAAATATATACATCATACAAGCCTAACCATTCACTAGTCGGGCCTTGGCCTTGAGCTTCGCACTAGGAATTCATACTAGCATATTTGCATCATTTACATAATTTTTCTTAAATACATTCCAAGTCAAAACTAAGGATATTATAATCCCCTCCCCTTGGAATAAAAATGTTCTTAGTGTTTTTTCAAAATAAAAACAAAAATGGATATGCATCTTTTATGGCATCTTTCAACTCCTACATAGCCTCATCGGGATCGAAGTGCTTCCACTGCACCCTTACCTTCTCAATGGATCTATTCTACATCATTGTTACCTTCCTATCTAGGATGCATAGTGGCTTGGTTTGGAACCCTCCCCCTCAGGTTCCACCGACATCACATCCCAATCAATCACATGGCTAGGATAATGTACATATTTCTTAAGCAAAGAAATAAGAAAAACATTATGAGTTGTATTGTTAGGAGGAAATGTAATTCTATATGCCATTAGCCCTATCCTCTCAAGCACTTTAAATGGCCCACAATATCTTGGTAATAGCTTAGCACAACTTACATGATTCAAGGAACTTTTCATTGGCCTCACTATGGGGTAAAGATGATCCCAAATAGGAAACTCTCCATGCTCTTTATTCTTATTTGCATGGATTTTCTATCTATCTTGGGATTCCTTTAAATTTTTCCTGATCCTTGCAACCACTTGTTCCATTTCCTTAAGCGATTTAGGCCCAAGTACAATTATGTTCACTAGATTGTACCAAGTCACTCGTGTTCTGCACTTTGTGTCATACAAAGCTTCAAACAGACTCATGTAGAATGATGCTTGTTTCCCATTGTTATATGTAAACTCTACCAAGTGTAGATAATCTTCCCACTTGAATGGTTTGTCCATCACATACATGCGAAGAATGAATTCAAGCACTTGATTTACTCTTTCTATTTTCCCATTTATTTTTGGTTGGTAGGCATTACTAAAGTTCAATTGTGTACCCAAATTTGCAAAAAGACTCTTCTATAAATTTGAGGTGAGCTTGGTATCCCTGTCTAAAATTATTCCCTTAGGAAACCCATGTAATTGGAAAATATCCTTCATGAAAATATTTGCAATGGCATCTATTTTATACATGAATTTATAAGGTATAAAATGTGTTTCCTTCGTTAACGTGTCCACCACCACCATGATGTAATCACGCTTCCTTGCTATCATTGCAAACCATGTAGTAAATTCCATGAAAATCACTTCCCATTTTCATTCCAGAATTGGAAAGGATGCAACAAACTTGTTGGGTGTTGATGTTCAACCTACACTTGTTGATATTTCATACACTTAGAAATAAACTCAGCATTGTCCTTTTTCATTCCTGGCCAACAATATTGCTTCCTAGTTGTAGCAATATTGCTTCCTAGTTGCTTCCTAAATATACTTTGCCCATAAAATACCTAACTCATAATATTTCATTATATCACTTATGAGGCCCATTTTAGACCTCAAAATTTCCCTCATGCTAAATTCAAATTTCTAGGTTATACACAGTCTGGTAAATATGGTCATGAACAACAATGGGGAGCTCTACATACTGAAGATCAACATGAAATAATGATAGAATGAGGGTTGACTCCAAGGGATATGAGATAATGGTCAAAAAACAATTGGCATAGCTTCTAACCATAAAAGAAAGGACTCTTGGATGCTACACTCTGATTTCTAACATGTGATAGAATTGTCACAAAATCACATTCAACCCCATGCTTCAATAACTGCATGAGGTGACTTTTCCCACCATCCTCACACATGCATTCAATGATTGGGGTCAATAGTCAAAATGAGGTAATTGGCCTATTCAAAATAAATGGTAGAATTTGGGCGAGTTCTAAGGTGGACTGTTGGAAACAAATGACCTAATATCCCATAGACCCCCTTTTTTCTTTTCGTCTAGTGGAATCATAGCCCCTCTATTGCTCTTTACACATCCATATTGGACCACTTTATTATTTATGCAACATAATATTTACATACATTTCAAGTTAGCATGACAAGCCAACCATACGGTCCAATTGAAAATATATACATCATACATGCCTAACCATTCACTGGTCAAGCCTTGGCCTTGATCTCCGCACTAGGAATCCATACTAGCATATTTACATCATTTACATTAAATGCATTCCAAGTCAAAACTAGGGGTATTAGAAACATATGCTTTAGGTGTGGTCTAAGGCACTATTCTTCTCAAAATTATTTTGAAGGGTTTCATCAATCATGGATTGCATAGTGCTCACATTAGGGAGGGAAGAGTTTGCGGAGTTGGCGTTACCCAACATTTTAAATCGTATTTAGAATTTTAGAAGGCTGCCAAAGAGAGTTGCATTGATAATGTGCTTCTCTTACTCGAATTTCATCCAAAAATGCATTGAAACTTTGTTATGCTCTGTAAAACCTAGAAGAACTTGTAACAGACAAATGAATTTATGGGGGAAATATATTTCTTCTCTAATACTAATCAACTTTACTTAATGAGATCAAAAAATTTAAATTCATATTATCCTTCCATTCTATGAAGAATGGACCAACAATGAAAATTGAGTTATGATAAACCAAAAAAAAGGAATGTTGTAATGGATTGGTGCGCTTAAAAATGAATATTGTAAAGGAATTAGAAACGTGGTCATGAAATAGTAAGAAATTCAAGCAAATAGTGAACTAGAAGTTACAAATTTATCAAATAAATTATATACAGTACAAATATGTTAATACTTAAACAATTAAGTGAACAAACATTAGCTATTACAACATGTGTATGCAAGCATGACAGACACCCATTAACCAATGAAATAGTTAACATGATATTTAATCACACACGATTAACTCTTTAATTTTATAATACATTGTCGATAAAAAAAATAACTATTTAATTGAAAAAAGGTAGTTAACATGATGAAGTATTATAATACTTAAACAATTAAGTGAACAAGCATTAGCAATTACAACATGACAAATACCCATTAACCAATGAAATGGCTAACATGATATTTAATGTCACACTGGTAACTCTTTAATTTTATAATACATTGTCGATAATAAATAAAAAAAGTATTTAATTGAAAGGAGGTAGTTAACATTATGAAGTATTATTATGGTTCAAGTCATGTTAAAGAAATGAGTGTATAACTAGATCTCACAAAGGCATATAATTACATTCTACTTAATAATGACTCAATAATAAAATCTTGCCCAGAGAGTTTTTACGAGAATAACAATGATATTATCTATACAAGAATAACAAGTAATCTAACTATTAATGGAGGTGAGCCTTAATGGTCTTCTTCATTCATTATCAAATCATTAATGGTGATATAGAGGAGAACTATGAGGGAAGCCACATAAACTGTTCGATTGCATGCAACCTCATAAAGGTGAACACATATACCCCAAATCAAAATTAAAACAATGTGGCATCAATAGATCCCCAAGTATATTAAGGAAAAAAAATACAATGGTCTTCTTCATACATTGTTAAATCATTAATGGTGATATAGATTCCAAGTATATAAAGTAAAAAAATAGAATGGTCTTCTTCATACATTGTTAAATCATTAATGGTGATATAGATGAGAACTATGAGGGAAGCCACATAAACTATTCCATTGCATGCAACCTCATATAGGTGAACACATATACCCCAAATCAAAATGAAAACAATGTGACATTAATAGATCCCCAAGTATATAAAGTAAAAAAATACAATAAGAATGGTGACTAATAGAACATACATGTTATCTTAAAGCTTGTTGAAGTAGTGTTTTATACGTTTAATTTTTTTTCTTTGTAGATACTAAACTCAAACATAATCATTGTAATAACTATTTTAGTTTGAGTCCTAAGACATTAAGGGCCTAAACCAATTCTCGCCACCTAAACAACATTCAATGCAAACATAAACTTTTTAATAAATATTTTAGTTTGAGTCCTTCACATAGAAATAAAGAAGACATGGGCCTAAGTCAATTCTTTCATCCTCAATATTAAATAGTGTAAAACAATGTTCTTAAAATTTAAAATCATTAAAACAATACGTACTCTTAAATGTATATAGGTTTGGGTAGAATTTGAAAAAACAAAACTTGGTTTTATTAATTTTATAAATTCTAATTCTCAAGCCTAAGGATTATAATGTAACAATAATAACTTTGATTTATATTTTAATTGTGGATTTAATGGTCGTATATATTAATTTGAATTTATAATTTATTGTTTTTGCATCATTTTTTAAGTTTATTTTCATATATTATTATTAGTGGAAACCACTTTGGTACATGAGAAAAAGATTTTATTTCTCCTCTATGGTGTCCAAATGAGCCATGTTGGAGTAAAACTTGAATGTGTACTTAATGACTAATGGATCATGATGTTGACACGTGGGATTGCATTGATTGCATTCTTCTAAATACCTTAGTGGATATAACTTTTCATGCATTTTCTTCACAAAATTTCCCCGCATAGTGATGGGATCACCATGATAATCACATCATATATTTATGATTCACAATAAAATTTTATAGGAAATGTCATATTCATGGTCATGCATTACCTTCTTTGCATGACTTAACGTGCTGGCCCATGAAGTACATTAAAAAAAAACTACACCAATCCGCAAGTGTGTTAGCATCAATATTCCCCTTGAATAAGGGAATGTTATGGTCCATATTCAGCTTCAAAAAACATATACTTCCAACCAAGTTTAATTGTGTTGGACATTAAAACCTCCCCTTAACCCAATCCAACTAACGATCCATGACATGAGCTATTTATGGGCTTCTAAATTTCACCCCATATCGAAATTATACTTTCATAATATTTAAAAGACGTGTACATATGCAAAATAAAAATACAAATTAAAAATAAAATTGATCCATGCACACATCTAGAAATCATTTATGAACCCAATCATCACAAGAATAAAATTACAACATTGCACATTCAAATATAAAAGAATGCTTATCTTTATCCAACATAGATCCAAGAAACTAGTTGTATAAGAGCTATTCTCCACCCAACCATAGGATTTCTATCCATCATATACTCTTTCTACTGATATGCCACCCCCAAGATGGGCTATGAGGCCACAAGGAAAAAGGAAACACTTAAAGGATTCTATCTCTCGTCCCACAACCAGTTCTACACTCTACGCTTATCCAAATGCTCATACAGATCTCTACAGGGATCTCACTCAACTCTCACAACCTTGGCTCCCATAGTGCCAACCCCACACAACACCCTTCTCAACTTAAGCATCCCCTTCACCAATCTATGATTCTCTTAGGCGATCCATCTTGTCAGGTGATTCCGGTGTGTGCAAAGGAGGCGAATCTGATGTACATTGTTGGAGAACCACTTTTAGCCTCAATTCATTTCTTTTCAAGCATGTAAAATAAGTATAACTCAAGGGGTAAGGGTCCCTAGCATTCCCAACCTCTATGCTCACCTACAACCATCTATTTCCCTTAAAATCCACATCCATGTCTCTAAAATCAAATTTCTGGTTTATACACAGTGTGGTAAAAATGGTCGTGAACAACAATGAGGAGCTTTACATAGTGTAGATATGCATGAAAGAATTATAGAATGACTGTTGACTCCAAGGGATATGATATCATGGTGAAAAGATAGCTGACATACCTTCTGAGCATAGAATAAAGGACTCCTGGAAGTTGTAGTTTGACTTCTAACATGTGACAGAAGTGTCACAAAAGTGCATTTCTCCCCATGCTTCAATAACTGCATGAAGTGACTTTTTCCACCAACCTAACACATGCATTCAATGATTGGGGTCAATAGTCAAAATGAGGTAATTGACCTATCCAAAGAACACGGAAAAATTTAGATGAGTTCTAAGGTGTATACTTGGCAACAAATGATCTAATCTCCCATATACCCCCTTTCCTGTTCCCTTTTGGTGGAATAATAGCCACACTAGTGGTATTTTCACAACCATCTTGGACCGTTTTATTATTTGTGCAACATAATATTTACATAAATTTTGAGTTAGCATGAAAAGCCAACCATATGGTCCAAATTAAAATATATACATCATACAAGCCTAACCATTCACTAGTCGGGCCTTGGCCTTGAGCTTCGCACTAGGAATTCATACTAGCATATTTGCATCATTTACATAATTTTTCTTAAATACATTCCAAGTCAAAACTAAGGATATTATAATCCCCTCCCCTTGGAATAAAAATGTTCTTAGTGTTTTTTCAAAATAAAAACAAAAATGGATATGCATATTTTATGGCATCTTTCAACTCCCACATAGCCTCATCGAAATCGAAGTGCTTCCACTGCACCTTTACCTGCTCAATGGATCCATTCTACATCATTGTTACCTTCCTATCTAGGATGCATAGTGGCTTGGTTTGGAACCATCCCCCTCGGGTTCCACTGGCATCACATCCCAATCAATCACATGGCTAGGATAATGTACATATTTCTTAAGCAAAGAAATAAGAAAAACATTATGAGTTGTATTGTTAGGAGGAAATGTAATTGTATATGCCATTAGCCCTATCCTCTCAAGCACTTTAAATGGCCCACTATATCTTGGTAATAGCTTAGCACAACTTACATGATTCAAGGAAATTTTCATTGGCCTCACTATGGGGTAAACATGATCCCCAATATGAAACTCTCCATGCACTTTATTCTTATTTGCATGGATTTTCTATCTATCTTGGGATGCCTTTAAATTTTTCCTGATCCTTGCAACCTCTTGTTCCATTTCCTTAAGCGATTTAGGCCCAAGTACAATTATATTCACTAGATTGTCCCAAGTCACTCGTGTTCTGCACTTTGTGTCATACAAAGCTTCAAACAAACTCATGTAGAATGATGCTTGTTTCCCATTGTTATATGCAAACTCTACCAAGTGTAGATAATCTTCCCACTTGAATGGTTTGTCCATCACATACATGTGAAGAATGAATTCAAGCACTTGATTCACTCTTTCTATTTTCCCATTTAATTTTGGCTGGTAGGCATTACTAAAGTTCAATTGTGTACCCAAATTTGCAAAAAGACTCTTCTATAAATTTGAGGTGAGCTTGGTATCCCTGTCTAAAATTATTCCCTTAGGAAACCCATGTAATTTGAAAATATCCTTCATGAAAATATTTGCAATGGCATCTATTTTATACATGAATTTATAAGGTATAAAATGTGTTCCCTTCGTTAACGTGTCCACCACCACCATGATGTAATCACACTTCCTTGCTATCATTGCAAACCATGTAGTAAATTCCATGAAAATCACTTCCCATTTTCATTCCAGAATTGGAAAGGATGCAACAAACTTGTTGGGTGTTGATGTTCAACCTACACTTGTTGATATTTCATACACTTAGAAATAAACTCAGCATTGTCCTTTTTCATTCCTGGCCAAAAATATTGCTTCCTAGTTGTAGCAATATTGCTTCCTAGTTGCTTCCTAAATATACTTTCCCCATAAAATACCTAACTCATAATATTTCATTATATCACTTATGAGGCCCATTTTAGACCTCAAAATTTCCCTCATGCTAAATTCAAATTTCTAGGTTATACACAGTTTGGTAAATATGGTCATGAACAACAATGGGGAGCTCTACATACTGAAGATCAACATGAAAGAATGATAGAATGAGGGTTGACTCCAAGGGATATGAGATAATGGTCAAAAAACAATTGGCATAGCTTCTAACCATAAAAGAAAGGACTCTTGGATGCTGCACTCTGATTTCTAACATGTGACAAAATTGTCACAAAAGCACATTCAACCCCATGCTTCAATAACTGCATGAGGTGACTTTTCCCACCAACCTCACACATGCATTCAATGATTGGGGTCAATAGTCAAAATGAGGTAATTGGACTATTCAAAACACATGGTAGAATTTGGACGAGTTCTAAGGTGGACTGTTGGAAACAAATGACCTAATATCCCATAGACCCCCTTTTTTCTTCCTGTCTAGTGGAATCATAGCCCTTTTATTGCTCTTTACACATCCATATTGGACCACTTTATTATTTATGCAACATAATATTTACATACATTTCAAGTTAGCATGACAAGCCAACCATACGGTCCAATTGAAAATATATACATCATACATGCCTAACCATTCACTGGTCGGGCCTTGGCCTTGAGCTCCACACTAGGAATCCATACTAGCATATTTACATCATTTACATCATTTACATTAAATGCATTCCAAGTCAAAACTAGGGGTATTAGAAACATATGCTTTAGGTGTGGTCTAAGGCACTATTCTTCTCAAAATTATTTTGAAGGGTTTCATTAATCATGGATTGCATAGTGCTCACATTAGGGAGGGAAGAGTTGGCGGAGTTGGCGTTACCCAACATTTTAAATCGTATTTAGAATTTTAGAAGGCTTCCAAAGAGAGTTGCATTGATAATGTGCTTCTCTTACTCGAATTTCATCCAAAAATGCATTGAAACTTTGTTATGCTCTGTAAAACCTAGAAGAACTTGTAATAGACAAATGAATTTATGGGAGAAATATATTTCTTCTCTAATACTAATCAACTTTACTTAATGAGATCAAAAACTTTAAATTCATATTATCCTTCTATTCTATGAAGAATGGACCAAAAATGAAAATTGAGTTATGATAAACCAAAAAACAAGGAATGTTGTAATGGATTGGTGCGCTTAAAAATGAATATTGTAAAGGAATTAGAAATGTGGTCATGAAATAGTAAGAAATTCAAGCAAATAGTGAACTAGAAGTTACAAATTTATCAAATAAATTATATATAGCACAAATATGTTAATACTTAAACAATTAAGTGAACAAACATTAGCTATTACAACATGTGTATGCAAACATGCCAAACACCCATTAACCAATGAAATAGTTAACATGATATTTAATCACACACAAGTAACTCTTTAATTTTATAATACATTGTCGATAAAAAAAATAACTATTTAATTGAAAAAAGGTAGTTAACATGATGAAGTATTATAATACTTAAACAATTAAGTGAACAAACATTAGCAATTACAACATGTGTATGCAAACATGACAAATACCCATTAACCAATGAAATGGCTAACATGATATTTAATCTCACACTGGTAACTCTTTAATTTTATAATACATTGTCGATAATAATAAAAAAACTATTTAATTGAAAGGAGGTAGTTAACATTATGAAGTATTATTATGGTTCAAGTCATGTAAAAGAAATGAGTGTATAACTAGATCTCACAAAGGCATATAATTACATTCTACTTAATAATGACTCAATAATAAAATCTTGCCTAGAGAGTTTTTACAACTACAATGATATTATCTATACAAGAATAACAAGTAATTTAACTATTAATGAAGGTGAGCCTTAATGGTCTTCTTCATACATTATCAAATCATTAATGGTGATATAGAGGAGAACTATGAGGGAAGCCACATAAACTGTTCGATTGCATGCAACCTCATAAAGGTGAACACATATACCCCAAATCAAAATGAAAACAATGTGACATCAATAGATCCCCAAGTATATAAAGTTAAAAAATACAATGGTCTTCTTCATACATTGTTAAATCATTAATGGTGATATAGATGAGAACTATGAGGGAAGCCACATAAACTATTCGATTGCATGCAACCTCATATAGGTGAACACATATACCCCAAATCAAAATGAAAACAATGTGACAATAATAGATCCCCAAGTATATAAAGTAAAAAAATACAATAAGAATGGTGACTAATAGAACATACATGTTATCTTAAAGCTCGTTGAAGTAGTGTTTTATACATTTAATTTGTTTTCTTTGTAGATACTAAACTCAAACATAATCATTGTAATAACTTTTTTAGTTCGAGTCCTAAGACATTAAGGGCCTAACCCAATTCTCGCCACCTAAAAAACATTCAGTGCAAACATAAACATTTTAATAAATATTTTAGTTTGAGTCCTTCACATAGAAATAAAGAAGACATGGGCCTAATCCAATTCTTTCATCCTCAATATTAAGTTGTGCAAAACAATGTTCTTAAAATTTAAAATCATTAAAACAATACGTACTCGTAAATGTATATAGGTTTGGGTAGAATTTGAAAAAACAAAACTTGGTTTTATTAATTTTATAAATTCTAATTCTCAAGCCGAAGAATTATAATATAACAATAATAACTTTGATTTATATTTTAATTGTGGATTTAATGGTCATATATATTAATTTGAATTTATAATTTATTGTTTTTGCATCATTTTTTAAGTTTATTTTCATATATTATTATTCTAGTACAAAGTATTAGCTTAAGTGTTTATGAGTTAGATGTAATATCTATTTTCATCAAAGTTGGGAAAGTTATGAGTTCGACTCTTTTCATCTACTTGAGGTTAGGCTCTATAATCAGGGCCGACAATTCACCATGTTTATCATCCATGAATCATGAGGAAGTACTCAAAGGATTTTCCACGTGGTTATTCCTTAGAAAAAATAATAAAATTTAATAAAAATTATGTTTTATTGCAAATTATTTTTTAGATCCTTAAGATATATCTTACTATTTTGTTTGGGTTAGGGTAAAGTTTTTCTTAATATGTAGAAAGGTATGAATTTGAATTACACACTATAATGATCAATTTCATTTTAACATGGGCATCAAACTTAGTAAACTCATATACACATGATCAAGGCTATATCTCTATTGAAAGTTGAACTTAGGTCATTATCTTGAGGACACATTGTCTCAAGCATTAGACAACTTAATTAATGTCTCGGGGAATTAATGGTTTTGGGTGAATTAAGTAAGGGAAGAAGGGACTATCATCTTCTTTGGATGTCAACGTTCAAATTCATTTTTATTCCATGGAAAATGATAAAAAACACTATAAACACAGATCCAGAGTTTTAGAGCCAAAAGGGAAAGAACAATAATTTAATCACTTTGATACAAGAGATTGATTTGAGAATTTCATGGAATTTTTTTTCCTCTCTAGAAGGTGACCAACTTATCTAAGGTTGAATCAAAAGCTAAAATGTGGAAGAAGAAGAAGAAGAAGAAGAAGCATAATCTTGTTTCAAATGAGAATATATTCTACACCTTGATAGGATTTAGTTAATCTTTAAGGCATAGAGAGTTGAAGAATTTTGATGTAGACAATAATGTTCATCTAGGAAATGGTATGTTAATCAAGTCTAATGTTATCTTGATGTAGACAATAATGATAGATGTTTTTTGCATTTTACTTATAGTAATGAATAACTAAAGACAATTATGTCTAGTTCAATATGAATTTTTTGAAAAAAATACATACATAGAGCTATCACGAGCATGCGTGTGTGTAGATATATATATATATATATATATATATATATATCAATGTAGTGGAGAAAATATTTACTGGACTGGAACAAAGGAGTTATGGAAGATTCAAAAAGTTTTGTGGAATCTATAGTCTAGAAAGTCTCACTTCCTTTGAAATTGAATCTAGTGGCTTTATTAACATAAGAGGCTAAAAAGGCCCAGGCCCACTCCCCTTGAAAGGATTGTTGGAGAAAGTAAAATTTGATCCAAAGATTCATGTGGATCATATGCATATCATAACCTTTCAACTTACCCTTAGCCTCGAGAAGCTGGATATGCAAATTTATGGGGATTTGGCCTTCAGAGATGACCTTGAGTAGCTAGATTGAGAAGAACTATAGGAGTTGATTGGGTTTGATCCTTGAATCGAGATCCCTATCATTACTCATGTTTGGGTGTAATTTCCTTTTCTACCTTTGCATTTTTTGAATAATTATATTTTCAATTTGAATGGAGGGAACAAAGTGGGATCCTATATCAAAGACTCCAAGGTTACATAGGAAGAAAGATGGATTTTTTTCTTGAATCTATATCAATATGGATTTCGTAAGTCTATTCATTGGAATATTTCCATCAAATTGGGATCCTAACTCCATAAAAAATATTTAGAATTTGAGGCCATCCCTTTAAACTACAGGCTTGTAATGAATACCGTAATTTGGAGAATAAATGTCCTTTGAAGCCACAAAATGCAATTGCAAATGATAGGGATTGCAAGTCTCAAAAGTGTCAAAAGAAGTGTCAAGATGGTATTAACCCTAAGTCTAATCATGTAAAAAACTTTTTAGGATGACCTATTTGAAATAAGTTTGATGCTTGAGGTCTTGATTATTTGGAGGAAGGCTAGATTCCTCTTATTAATCAAGCTCTACTTAACATAGCTAAAGAATCCTTAGATTTCTCTAAGGATCCTCGATCTGAATTGTAGAGAAACACAAAGAGAAAATATAGTTTACTATGTGGATGAATACAATGAACCCCATCTCTCATACCTTCAATTCATCCATCCCTCCCAACTTATAGATGATCTAGCCTCAAAGGAAGAGGAAGAGTTCCTTTCCCTCTCCAAGCAATATATCACTGGCCCTCATATGACTCACTTGAGGGAAAAAGTGGATTGTGGGTAGGGAAGGATGGGAGGAAAAAATAGAAGAAGAGGCACAAAATGGGATTTCAAATGAAACTCATAGAAATAAAAATGTTTGTGTGAACAAACCCGAAACCTAAATGGATTATTTGGTATTCCTATTATCCCTCATTAGTAGGTATTTTTCTATTAAAGGATTTTGTTTTTATCTTAGGTTATAGATGAAATTTTCTCCTAGAATACCAAAGGAATGGGCCTTGATTCCAATCATAGGGCCTTCTAAAGAAATCTATCAATAGAAAATCTAGCTATTGTTTTCATTTAGGAAACAAATGATGATAATATTAGAATGGAGATCAACAGAAGAGATATTTGGACCAAATCTATAGATTTATACATATATCCCACTAGTAAAAGTGTTGGTATCATTGTATGATATAACTTTGTTGTTTTGGATATTCTAGATGTTTTCTCAAATAGGTTCTAGATAACACTGAGAGAAAAGGTGGGACTTTGGGGTCCACCCTTTTACCTTATGAATGTTTATGGGCATGTAGTAAATGTGCTAAGACCTTTTTGTTGGATTTGTTTTGTATTAAGAAAGGGAAATGGTAACTATACAAGGTGACCAAGGTTAGGATTGAGATCAAATCGAAATGGATACCACCATACCCCCTAAGTATATGCAACAACTCATGAAACTTACCCCAGTGGGAGAATGAACAATGAACCTCCATACCATTGAAGTTATTGCCCCTCAACCATCTTGTTGGAACTTATTAACAAGAGAAAGGGAAAAAAATGGAACCTTCCCTCAAGGTTGTAAGAGTAGATTTGAATCTCATCTAAGTTGATTGACATCTATCCTAGTAATGGTAGGTTTAATTAGAGTAGCGAGAGAATCGAAAAGGATTTGTAATGGAAAGAATCAAAACAATCTTGTTCAATGAAGAGTACGTTGACCAAGGCATCAATTTGGGGTCATGTATAATTCTAATAGGCTCCCTCTCAGATATTTTGCATATTACACTTGAGGTATCTAAGGAAAAAAATTAACATTCCTTTAAATTTTGAATAAATGTGGTCTTCTCACATGGGTGTTTCCATGAAGATGGGTAACACTCTTTTGCAAGGGGTAGGTGTGAATTGTAGAAAACAAAATCTTGATCGAGCATTGGTTAAGCCCTTAATTGAGCTTTGGATCTTTATCAAAGTTTATCTAAACCCTTAATTGCGGTTTTAAGAAAACATCGATAGAACTATTGTCATTATTAAAAAATAAATAAAGCAGTCCATGGGAAAAATATTCACCATTGAAAAAGTATAAAGTAGCTCGATCGAGCTATTTCTTTTACTGTTGCTAAACTATCAATCCAGGTATTTAAAAAAAATCCTTAAACTCTTGATCAAGTATTTTTAAGACCTCAATCAAGCTAATAGCTCGATCAAGGGCTTTAAAAATAGGCCTTCAACCCCCTTTACACAAATTTAATTTTACTAGCCTCTTTTAAAGGAATAAACCCTATCATTAATTGCACCTTAAGTGGTGGATTTGATGTTGACGGATTCATCAACGAATTGTCTATCCACTGGCATATAATTTACACATTTTTGAGTTCGTATGATGTATTTTTTAATTTTCTTTTAAAACTTTGTTGATGCCTGGAAAATCCCAGGTACGGACAGTAGGGATTCTCCCCAATAACCGTTCCCAATTAGATCATTTATCGTTTGGTGTGGGGAATCCATCTGGTTGGCGACCCGGCTACCATAGAATTAAATGAAGGTTTAAATCTATTTTTACTGGTTGCGGCCCGGTCCACCGTTTATGTGTGTTTTTATGTTTTAATAAATGATATGCAAGTGCCTAGATTAAATGCAAATGACCAGGAAGCAAAGACTTCACAATGTGATGTGTAGGTTCTTACCTCTCGTCTTATACTCTTTGTTCCTAAATCACTGAAAGAAAAGAACAACTAATCTAATCTAACCTATGCTCAGAGAGCAAGATCACTATTTATATGAGTAATGTACTGCATTTTCTGTACAAAGAATTTTACATGTAGCTGATAAATTTAGAATACATAAATATAGCAGAAAAGATGACATAGAGATAGCTCAGTGTTGTTAAAGCATCCACTACTCATTTTCTACATAAGATTCATAACATGGAGATGAAATCATTCACAACATAGAAATAGTTCAATAGTTAGAACGATCTCATTGATTTGCATAGTAAGCCAAAATAGAAATAGTTCTTATATTCAACAATCTTCATAGCATGCATTTGAAACTCAAGCAGCCCCTTCTCCAACAAAACTTCGGTCCTCTTTATTATAACAAGAAATAGTTCTTCTTACAAAAAGAATTCTCATATGAGAGCTAGAAAAGTTCTTCTCCTATTCGACTCTACCTATATTTATACATTGCAAAAATGACTTTTGGTCTCCCTACCCTTTGGGCTTCCTCACTTGCGGTTACAAAATTGTTTGTCTCCTAGCATGTTCACTAATAACATAAGATAAATAAAAAATATTACAATTATATTTCCAAGTGTTGATGGGACAAAATCACTCAAGTGGACCCTGTCAACTCATTGATGAATTGTTTCCACGCCATAGAATCTGAGGTAATGATTCCAAAATATGTTGGCTCTAAGAATATGAACGTGACCTCATGTTTAGATAGTTGAGTCTGTATATCAGCCACCCTTGGTGAGGTTACTCGGAGCTGGTCTTCCAAAATGAAATTACTCACCGCATCTTGAGCCACCATACTCTTAATCACCTTTAATCGGCTGTATGTTTAGCTCATCTTCCTGCAGTCTATCATGTAGGTGCTTCAGGTGTTCTTCATGTGCTGAAAACTCTTGTAGACTCTTTGCTAAAGATGTCTAACATTTGTTGTGAGTTATGAGAACCTTCTTATAAAATTCCCTGTACTTGTCTAATGTCTTCTCGTTTGCTTTTATCAGTCTTTTAGCAGCTCTGTTACTGAAATTCATGAGATCATGCACAAGCTGCAACCTTTCTAGATTCTTTACTGGTGCATTTTGAGGAGGTTCTTTATTTTCCTCCAACCAGGTCATCTGTCCTTATATGGTCTCCGCAATTTCCTGGGTCCTGTCTTTGAACTCAGTAGCTACGACTAAGATCTCCGATAGTCTAGCTTATACTTGCTTGATTTTGAAGACCTCTTTTGTGAGCTTAACCTGCACTTCATATATTTTACCTCTAAGTAGGAGAGCATGCTCTCTCAGAGGTTTTATGTCCATATTTCATTCATCGGCGGCCTTCAATAATACTTCCATGGAGCTATTTTGGGCTTCTAGTTCTGTAATTTGGACTTTATATTGCTTTGTTTGTTGATCAACTGTGGATTTCTATGCTTCCATATATGCCAACCCTCTAATTTATGCTTCTCCCTATCAAGGGTAATGTTTGATAGCTTCAACGTATCTCGTTCCTCCCCTAGAATTTGGTAGTTCTGCTGAAGCTTCTCATAGTCTGAAAGAGTGGCTTCATATTTTCTCTTTGACTCATGGCCCACTCTTTCCTCTTTCTGTAGAACCTCCTTCATCTCTACCATTTTACCCTTATACCGATCAAGGGTTTCTGTAAGCTTACCAATATTATGGGCATTTGCATGTGCAGTTGCAATACCCATGGAGGACATTTGTTTCGGGTCTTCCTCTACATCTTTTAGGAGCGTCTTCTCGGTCACTGTGGTGATCTCAGGTTGGATTCCCATTTTCAAAGTCTTCTCTATTCTCCACACAATGGATTTCCTTTTGGGATAAAAATATACATTTTCCAGGCATGCAACTTCATGCTATTTGGATGGGGTAAATGGCACCAACCTCAATTCAACCATAGGGAGATGTCCTCTTGTAAGTATACTTCTTGAAGTGGAAGGAATATTCTCGATGCCATCCTGAGTGGGATCTTGTCCTTGATTTTCATTATCTAGCTCTTCTTGATCTTTCTTCCTTTGTTCTTCTATCACCTCTCCCTAGTTTTGTGCTTCTTGTTCTGGATTTTGAGTTTCTTGTTTTGGATTTTGGGCTTCTTGAGCTATTGATCTTTCCAACTATGCAATGTTCTCTTTGATAGATTCCTATTTTTATTGTTGGGATTCTTCAACTAAAAGTTTCCTTACACCTTCTTCTAGTCTTCGTGCAGTCTCTTCTTTTGCTTTTCTTGCAGCTTCTCCCTCCTATTCCCTTGATTCTGTATTGCTACTGCTACTACCTTTCACTCCAGTTATTGTGGTTTTCCTTTTAAGCCGCTTGTTAAAATCAGTCATGTTGCAAATATTCCTGTAAATTTCTTCATCCTTATCCACATAATGGGCATATTCGAAATTTACCTTGAGGAGTGCCCGATGGGCTGTAGCCTTGCCTTGAGAATCATTCCAATGAAAGATATTTTTGCTGAAATGAAATATTTCTAGTTCCTTAATGAACTCAGGAGCTGTCTTGAATTTAGGAAACTTATAACTCCCCACATAGAAAGGTAGTGGTGGAAACACAACCTTTTTCAGATCGAACAAGTGACTTCCAAAGCCATCCAAGAAAAGTTCTCACACAGCTTCCTTATGAACTCTATAATCTGTAGCGTGTCTTGGAAGCAATGAGGTTGCTTTACTCCTCCCATACATCCTCAGGTATGTGCCTTCTTTAGAGAATAAGTAATCCCCAAACTCTTTGATAGTTTCCAAAGCACCTTCAGATAGGCACTTACACTCCTCTAGGAAAACTAGTTGGTACATAGGCATCAGGAACTCTTCATAGATTAGCTTGTAGTGACTGTGGTATTTGTGTGCCCGTAGTATTTGATAAGCTGCATAAATATGGGATTTCCCTCCTTTCCATGTGTAGTTGAGCTTCTCAAATGGGTGAAAGAAAAGTATGCAGTCAACCAAAAAAGATCCCATGTAGAATTCAAATTTTCTTTGGTGCAAACCTTCTTGGGCTACAATAATGGAGGTAGATAGGCTATTGGATACTATGTGAACCCAGTTGAAAACTATCCCTTTCATGGCTACATGGTAAATCAGTGGAGTCCATCCAAACTTATAATATCTACCGTCAGCTCTACCGAAAATATTGTTCAGCATCAGTACTACCATTCTGTATGGGGTACGCAAATGAGAAGTTTGGTATTCCCTTGATTGTTTATGCCTGGAATACTTTCCTTCAACTACCATCATATTTGTTGTAGCTATGTAATCAAGTTTTAAGCCCTTTACCCAGTCAGTTCTCATGATAATTTCTGACGGTGGTAGGCTATATGCTTTTGCTATAAATCTAGGTGTGAAGGATGCAAATCCTGTATCCTCCACGTTGTTCATGATCATCCATGTTGCATCCACTTTGGACAGAATCTGTTCGATGACCTCAGCGCAAGGAAAAATCATAGGTCTAGTGGATACTTTGGTGATTCCATATCTCAATATGTTATCATATAAGGCTAGGTCCTCCAACCTTGCCTCGGGAACCTTATTCTCTACAAGCATATGGTATATTTGACCCCATTTGAATTCAGGTTCAGCCCTAGTGACTGACTTTGTATCTTCATATATTATTTCCACCCTTGGAACGGGTGAAATTTCTGCATCTGAATCATAGTCTATGATCTTGTTCTTCTTTTTTCCCTTCCTTGTCATGTTGTCTGGTACAAGTTGTGACAAAAATAACAAAAAAATGTCTTTGCATCCTCATCATCAAATAAAATAATGATTATGGAATCAAAACACACTAGGAAAAACATTTAAGAAACAATTTTATCCATTTGTTATTTTACCACATTCTCCTTGCCGATCGGAACAGAAAAAACACATCGCAACCAGCAGGTCAAAAATCTGATTAATCAAAATTTGTAACATAGGGAGTCCTTGGCTAGGGTAAAATATGCATTCTAACTTGGAAATAGATTAAAAACTTGAAAAACCCTCTTGCCCACAACCACAAAAAATCTCTAACATGCTTACATCCTGTAGGTAGTGCATAGAAGCTAGACGATGGCAATGCCCTAGGTTCAACCACCAGGATCAAGATCCCTCGGTGGGGAGATACAGTAAAAAATCCAAGACCTAAAATGATTGTCTAAAATAGAAAAAACACAACCTCCACTATCATGCAGGGGCGGGAACCAGGTTGAACCCGGACTGATGAAAAGCTCAGGCTTCTGGGGCTCCATCATTAGTTTCCAAGCTTGTAAGAGAAACGCCTTAAAATGAAAACGATGAAGCTCCATGGGAGTAGGTAAGGCGACCATACTTGTTCAATGACCTATAAGAATACATCAGAGGAAAGCTACTAAACCATCCAAAGGGCAGAGTGAGAGTCCTTTTAAAACCCTAAAACAAACCTCGACACCCAAGCTTGTGCGGTGTATCGAAATCATACAAAATTCAAACTTTACCACCTACCAATCAGAACAAAGTAAACGGAATAAACCACGTGGCAAGATGAGCGTCCAACATGCTGCGTGAGCTCCAGCTGGTGGTTGCATAACGAATGCCCCCCAAAACAGGATTAAAAACACAACTAACAGTTCTCAAGCGCTCACTGTAAAAAACAATGGTAAAACCTTTTTCATCAGTGTATATATAACCAAGAACAGGTAAAAAACATTTAAAGTGGTAGGCGAGAATTTTAAAACTGCATGCGCAAAGCCAAAACGTCATTGGCACTAAAACATAGCGTATCAGATGATCAAAACTAAGTCGAGTTGAAAATAAACCTGCTAACGACGGCTCAAAGGTTGCAATGCAGCCGCTACCATCAGCTCACACCTTGGCAAGACACCCCCTGATGAGTCATGGCTTCGACAAGAAAATACCATCGAAAACGACCCTCAAATGACATCCATCGTAGCGGCTCGAATACGAGAATGCTCCCGATGCGGTGGGTTTAATAAAACAAAGGTGAGGATCAGGTTGGAAAGGGGAAAAACCTCCATTGTCGTGTCATAGAAAGGAAAAAATCATCCGATGAAGCGGGGCATAAGAATCGGAAGAAGTTCCAACTTTCAACACAAGATCCCACCCGCCGTTGTGGCATGAACCTTAGAAGACTTTTGATGCCGCGGAAAAAAATGATTTGATTGACTCTTAAGAAGAAAAAGGAAAACACCCATTATAGCGGCTCGAACTTGACAAACCGTCCATCGTAGTGGATCAAAACGTGAAATGCATCCGCCGCTTTGGATTAAAACTTGACACTCACCCGCTATTGCCGATCAAAAATATTTTTTTCTTCCTTAGTGTGAAAACCAAATTCTTGAATTTCCTCATGATGAAAACAAGTCATGAATGCTGGACTTTAGAACTCAAAATGTCTAAGTAGCAAAAACTAAAACTTCAAAGGGGGGTCCTACAAAATGCAAAAAAAATTTGGGGTAATAGTTGCGGCAGCAAAAACTTACACCTATAAACCATGTCCACAACTTTGAAGCAACTCAAAGAAACTTAATCAACAACATAAAAGGTACACAACCAAACAAATTTAAAAATATATATTCCACACATTGACACGTCCTCTTCAAAAGGGTATTTCTAGTTTTTAAATTTATTTAAGTAGTAAAAAAGGGTTTACATGCACACAAATGTATACAAGTTGTGATTCAAATTTTCAATGGTCAGATTTAAAATTTAATGAAAAATATAATTTTCCAAAATGAATTAAAAAAAACATGTACGCCCCAGTGCATTCTATTTATATTATGTTCATATCTATATTTTTTGAAAATTATACATTTATCATTAAATTATTTTACGTCCACACAAGCCACTTGTTAACTTTTCCTAAAATTTGCAATTTTGACACATTAAATGATATCAGTATTTTTTAAAAATGTGATTGAAAATACAACATAATTCCCTACAATTTGTTTTCTTATTGCATGTCTAAATTCACAAGGCATAGATGAGTTTTGAGGGATTCAATTTAATAAATGAATAAAATATCAAATTTTCATTGTCAGTTTTAGACAAAAAGTGTTACCCATCTTCATGGATTCACCCATATAAACTTATTACCCAGGATTAAGGGTTGGTGGGACAAATGTTCAGTTTCAAGCTCTAAATTATTCCTTTTTCACAAAAAATTGCAAGACCTTAAAACTAAAAGCATTTAGAATAGAGATATAATAGCAAACATTTTCAAAGAGAACGAAGTTTCAAAACAATAAATGGATATTATTCAATTGACCATTGAGGAGAAGGGAATTATAGTAAAATTACAAAGCAAGGAAGAGGGGAATTCACTCATGGAAGAAACTCTAAGAACAAAATATTTGTTGCCAAAAATCTAAAATTTAATGTCTAAAAAACGGGGATTGAAACACAAAGTTCTTCCACAAATAATGCCTATAACGCCTTAGCATAAGAACATACATTCACATTTCCAAAATTGCATATTAATAAGTGTAGTCTATTGAAAGCCATGATCATATTTGTTCAAAAGATGTCCAATATTCTGAAACCTTTCTCTTGGATCAATAAGAGTTATCCCATGTTTTTTGAAACATAATTATGTTCTCCATAACCAAAAAATCTATTTAGAGTATAATGAAAACAAGTGCACTCCTATCTTAGAGCAACAACTTCATGAGGTTATTTTCCCATGAAAAAAGGTAAGTTCCCTGACCCTAATAGTTCTAATGTTTATTTCTATCAATTATCCTAGGAACTAATTAAAAATTATCTCCTCCAAGTTGTGGAGGAATCTAGATTATCTTCTATCATGCTAAGGGCTCAAAATTCTACTCATTTTATCTGGATTCACAAGAAGGCCAATGTTTCCTTCTTCAACAATTTCATGGATATACCCATTTGCACTATAGTGTATAAAATCATCACCATGGTAATGACTCTTAGACTCAACATCTACTCCCTAATATCATCTTTGAGGAATATAGTGGGTTTTTCATTGGCGTGTAGTTCTTGACTTGTTTAGTGATTATGAAAGACGCCATCCACTACTTGAAATCCCCCCAAAAAATATGACATGCTTCTAAAACTTGATGTTGCAAAAGCCTATGATGAAGTTAAATGAGGTTTCCTTCGAGCAATCTTGGCTATGTTTGGTTCTTTGAAAAAAGTATCAATTGGTTTATGAGTTGTTGATCAACTAATTCCTTTGATGTTTTAATTAATGTTAGTTCTTCTCGTTTCTTTCAAGCCTACCCTCTCTACCCTTTCCTTTCCATCATCGTCATTGAAACCCTGGGAAGATCCTTATCTAAGGTTAGACACTATAGTACCTTAAAGGCATCAAAATTGTGTCAGATCTAGCCACTATCACTAACTCCCAAATTGTGAATGATGTTATGCTAATGAGGGAGGAACCTCTAAGGGAAGAAAATTTTGAGACTTTGAGCTAGCCACATGCAAAATGATCCAGTAGGATATTGGTGTCCACCCACCTATTCCACTTGGACCCCCACCATTGTTTCTTTCAGTTTTCCAGTTTCCTTAATTGTAGCAAAATTTACTATCTTTGGAAGTTTTTGGGTCCTAAACTTCCAGAGCCATTTTGAAGCCCTAAACGACGTTTTTTCGGCATCGAATGTCAGGATAATATGAGTCTATCATAGAATCAATATTTTTTATTTATGGATGTAGTCCTTGAATATATATTTCTAACGATGTATCATGCATGTCAAATGGAGGTAGTATGCCAAAGTTACGACCCCAGGAAATTTATGTATCAAGTTACCCAACGGAGCCCACATTCTGGCGTTTCACCTCCTAGGGTTAGGTTTTTGGATATGTAGGGTTTCCATTATTTCTCAATAATATATAGGCCTTTGAGCCTCATTGTAACACAGAGTTCAGAGGCATGTAGCCGCCACATATATTCTCAGAGATAAGCTACCAACACTCTAGCTAGTTTATTTCCATTCTGTATGTAAACAAGTTTCAGTTCTTTGATTAATGAAATGAAGTGTTATTTCTGTTGCATATTTGTTTCTATGGTTATTTGTGTATTTTGTTGCATTCCTGCATAAATTCAGATCAGTGGTATCAGAGCAATATGCTCTTCCTCGATCCTTCTTTGCATGTCCCCAATGAGGGTGGGGTATAAAGAGTTAGGGCTCGATTTGGTTGAATCTTTGCAAGATCAGCCTCACAAATCCTGATGGCCTCCCATGGGGGATGAAAAGAAAGATGAGGGTACATAAGATCCTATCAAAATGTTGCTTGAGGAGGCCCTTGAAAAACAAAGGAACGCAATGATGGATAACTTCACCTGGATCCTTCAACGACTTCCCACTGGCGGTGGATCTGCATCTAGAAGCCACTCTAGAGGCCCAATCCCTTTTAAGGTACAAGTAAACTTTGACATTCCCATATTTGATGTCCAAATAGATGTAGACATCGTAGATAGATGGTTGAATCTATTAGAAGGATATTTCTCAGTTGAAGACTTTTTCGACCCGAAAAATATTACTTTTTCACTACTAAAAGTCACCCCCCACGTCAAGGACTGGTGGGAAACCTACTGTGAGAGAAAGGATAAGGAGGAACCCTCTCTGTTCTCAGCTGTACCCACTCGGAATTCATTCTAAGATGCCATAAAGGGACAATATTATCCCATGTGGAGCTATGAGGACAAGTACATACAATGGACTACACTGCGGCAGCAAATAGATCAATATGTGCATGAGCTGACGAATCTATTCCATACCCTACGCACCAAGTTGGGTATCAAAGATTCATAGAAAAATTTGGTGCTGAAGTACCACATTTTTCTACACAGATACATTCAAGAGTAAATGGAGTTCGTCGACATCTCCTCGCTTGGTACGACATATCGGTATGCTGCCAAAATTGAGCAAAAAATTAAACAGAAAAAGTGAGACTTTGGATCTGCGATTCAGAAGCAAGTGAAAGGTGCCCCCAAACCACAGAACCAGGGACACATCCAAGGCATGGTGACTCAAGACAAATTTCTAAAGCTGCAAGAAAAGAGAAACACTATGAAACCAAAGAAGGAATCAAGAAAGTGGTGTGAGTTCCACAAGATCCCCACTCACACCACCAATGAGTGTCGGTCCAAGCAGTCATTAGTGGCCAAGATAAAGGATTCTGAATCAGATGCATACTCTGACACTAAATCAGAACTTGAGAAGGGGAATGACAGAGGGAAGAATATTATCGATGTAGAGCCCAACACCACCATTTCCACCACGAAGATCCAAAAGGAAGAACCAAAATATTCAGATGAGGAGGAGCATCTTTTCCACTCCCAGATGTGGGTAAAGGGTTACCTGCTATAGTTCATTGTCGATAGTGGGAGCGAAAAGAACCTCATTTCAGAAAAGTTCATGAAGCGGTTGGGATTTCTGACCATAGCACACCTGTAGCTGTACACCATCAGGTGGCTTCACCAAGGATGAGATCTCTGCGTCAGCTAGTAGTGCCACCTTCCCTACAACATCAATCCCTTCACCAATGAGGTATTATGTGATATTGCTCCTCTTGATGTTTGTGATGTATTATTAGGTCAACCATAATTATGGAAGCAACATGCTGTGTATGAGTACCGACCTCGCGTTGTTATTATTACGTTGGGAAATAAGTTGTACAGGATACTAGAGGTACCACCTCCTGTCTCTATCTCTTTGGTTATTGCAAAACAATGCAGTAAGATCATTTCCAAAACCAGGAAATTTGTTTTCTTGATGATCTACCCTCAGGGAAAGAAGAAGATCGTGGCCATGACCTCCAGATAGGGCCCATCTGCACAACAACAACAAATGGACAAGGTCATGGAGGAGTACCGAGACATATTCACCTCACCCATAGGGGTACCTCTGCACTGTCAGGTCAAGCACCCCATCGATCTGACCTCAGGTGCACCGCTACCCAATGGACGTATCTATCGATGCTCTATTCTAGAGAATGATGAAATCAAGAGGCAAATTCAGAAGCTGCTGTAGAAGGGTCACATCTGGCCAAGTTCATCACCCTGTTGGAGCCCAATCGTGTTGGCACAGAATAAGGCTGGGACCTGGAGGCTCTGTATTGACTATCGAGCTCTAAACAAGATCACTATCCAAAATAGGTACTCGATCCCACAGATTGATGACCTCCTGGACCAGCTTAAAGGGGAGAAATATTTTAGCAAGATCGACTTAAATTTCAGGTATCACCAGGTACCGATCAAACTGATCGATGTGTGGAAAACTTCCTTCAAATCCAAAGAGGGCCTTTTCGAATGGTTGGTCATGCCTTTCGGGCTGATGAATGCTCCTGCAACCTTCATGAGATTGATGGATGACATCTTGTGGCCATTCACTGACTCATTTGTAGTAGTGTACTTGGATGACATCCTAATATTCAGCTAGACTTGGGAAGAGCACCTCCACCACATCCGACAGGTCCTCCAAACACTGTGGAAGCACAAGTTGTGTGCCAATTTGCACAAGTGCACTTTTGGCATGACCCAGGTTCAGTATCTGGGATACATTATTGATGAGTATGGGGTACATATGGATCCAACCAAGATCCAAGTCATACGGTATTGGCCAGCCCCAACTACTCCAACAGAGCTTTGTAGCTTTATGGGTCTTGCTAATTTCTACCACAGGTTTGTGTTGGGATTCTCTCATATCACTTGGCCCTTGAGTCAAGTCACCAATGGAGGAGAAAAATCAAAATTCTTCTGGTCAAAAACTCAACAGAAGGCATTTGTAGAATTGAAACATCGCCTCTGCTATGCCCTAATGCTCACATTACCAGACTTACAACAACCATTTGAGATCGAGACAAATGCATATGACTATGCTATTGGGGCATTCCTTACTCAACAAGGGAATCCAGTGGCATATCACAGTGAGACACTATCTGACACAGTCCGCAAATATACCACTTATGACAAAGAGATGTATTCCATTGTACAGGCTTTCCAGCAATGGAAGCATTAGATTTTGGGGAAGGAAATGATCATCCACATAGATCTCCGACCCATGTAGTTCATATAGACACAAGGGAAGTTACAGAACGATCACCATCAGAATTGGTCCACATATCTACAACAGTTTCATTTGAACATCAAGTACAATAAGGGAAGCACCAATAATGTTGTAGACTACCTCAGCCAACCACCTATCATGGCGATCGATAACCACTATGCTCAATTCTTGTGGGCACGAGATCTCCGATTGGCCACTTCTCTACAAGAGCGATCTAGAATTCATCCACACATACAAGACACTCTTGGAGGGAAACAAAGTTCTGAATTTTCACCTCTAGGATGCACTACTATGTCGCATGGTACACCTTTGTGTTCCTTCAAGCGAGCGTGCCAAGATGATTTGGGAAGCGCACTACAGTCGGGTCGCTGGGAATTTCAGGGTCGAGAAAACAGTGGCATTACTACAGAAGTGTTTATATTGGCCAAACCTTCATTAGGACGTCGGGAAGTAAATCCGATCCTACACTTCCTGCGCCATTGCCAAACCATCCATCAAGAAGCAAGGCCTCTATAATCCATTGCCTATCCCTAGTCAACCTTGGGAATCCATCTCCATGGATTACATGTCAGG
This sequence comes from Pseudotsuga menziesii, assembly GCA_001517045.1. Lineage (NCBI taxonomy): Eukaryota > Viridiplantae > Streptophyta > Pinopsida > Pinales > Pinaceae > Pseudotsuga > Pseudotsuga menziesii. The sequence goes on along the minus strand of LPNX010598771.1, from coordinate 11,880 downwards.
CCTTCCTTCTAATAAGCATGGCAATGAATGTGTGTTCATGCTCATCGACAAATTCTCAAAGATGGCCATAATGGCAGCTTGCAAGAAGAATATCACAGCAAAAGTCACTGCTAAACTCTTCTTTGAACGAGTGTGGGTACACTTTGGGATCCCACAGTCTATAATCTTAGATTGAGACAATAGGTTCCTTAGTACATTCTAGTCTAGCCTATGGTCAATGCTAGACACCAAGCTCACAAAGTCCACAGCTTTCCAATCCCAGATTGATGTCCAGACAGAGGTCATCAACATGATGATCGTATACATTTTGCACATGTACAAATCAAAGCATCCACACATATGGGATGAGAGCCTTCCCTATGTACAACATAGCTATAACCGGGCCCTCCAGAGCTCAACCGACCACAAACCCTTTCAGGTGGGCTTGGGATTCTAGCCAATATGTCTCATTGATGTAGACATGCCATTTGCAGCTACTCAGGATGATTCAAATCATGTCCAGTCTAGAGTTTCCAAGGTGAATAGCTTCATTGAGCACATTCAACACATTCGCCAACAGGTTCATGACATATTGGACAAATCTGATGCCAAGTACAAGTAGTGGCATGATCAGCATTGGGTGCAACATAACCTCTAGGTGGGAAAAAAGGTGTGGCTACATTTGCAGAAGGAGCACCTCGGTGGACCCCATCGCAAGCTTCACCCGCTTCGATATGGGCCATACACCATCACCAAGGCTGTTGGGGACAATTCCTTTGAGCTCATTTTTCCACCATTCCTTGGTTTGCACCCAGTGTTCAATGTGGACCGCCTTCGGCCCTACTTTCCACCCCTATTGGACACATTAGATGTGGTAGAACAACTCACACCAACAGAGTTAAACCCCGACTGCATGGAACAAGCCACAGCTGATCAGATTATGGACACATAGATCAAGAACACCTGCCAGAAGAAGATCCAGCTATATCGAGTTGTCAAAGCAGACCAACTCCTTCACCAGGGAAAGTGGCTCACCAGAGACCAAGTTCAGCAGAAGTTTCCTCATCTCATGGAGGAACTCAATGCAATGGGGACCATCGCTTCCTAAGGGGGGAGGAATGATCCAAGAGGATATTGGTGGCCACCCACCTATTCCACTTAGACTCCCACCATTGTTTCTTTCAGTTTTTCAGTTTCCTTAATTGTAGCAAACTTTACTATTTTTGGCAGTTTTCAAGTCCTAAACTTTCGGAGCCGTTTTGAGGCCCTAAACGACGTTTTTTTCAACATCGAATGGTTGGGAAAATATGAGTCCATTTTGAATTCAAAATCTATCATTTTTGGATTTATTCCTTGAATAGATCTTTCTAATGATGTATCATGCGCGTCAAACATAGGTAGTATGCCAAATTTACGACCCCGGGAAATTGATGTACCAAGTTACCCAACAGGGCCCACATTCTGGCGTTTCACCTCCTAGGGTTAGGTTTTTGGATGTGTAGGGTTTCCATTGTTTCTCAATAAATTATAGGCCTTCGAGCCTCATTGCAAAATAGAGTTCAGAGGCATGTAGCCGCCACATCTCTTCTCAGAGATAAGCTACCAGCACTTTATCTAGTTTATTTCCATTCTGTATGTAAACAAGTTTCAGTTCTTTGATTAATGAAATGAAGTGTTATTTCCACTGCATATTTGTTTCTATGGTTATTTGTGTATTTTGTTGCTTTCCTGCATAAATTCGGATCACAAAAATAACTTTGGATAAATATATTGCTTTCTTCCTTAATCCAAAAATTAAAACCCATTCTAAAATCATATGTTCCTTGGGATTCTCCATAGAGTAACTTCCCCCAATGTATTTGGGATCCACCCTCTTAGCCATGGGATATGGAAAGATTATCTGGAAAATACCATTGATAATATTAAAACTAAGATGGTTGGTTGGGCCAATAGCCACCATTGGTATGTATCTCCTCCATTTTGTTTGTTGTCCATGTCTTCCTAAGTTTTATACTCCTATCCCCTGAAGCCATATTGAATGAAATTGAATCTCTCATTTAAAATTCCCTTTGTTCTAGTGCTAATATTAAAAAGAAATGGCATCTCCTCCCTTATCATGTGGTTGCTATGGGTAGGAGGCTTTTGATTGAGAATTGAGTCCCATGAATATAGCTCTTACTACCAAGTTGATATGGAGATTCATTAGGGAACCAAATTTTATCGAGAGCAAGACTTCCCTCTCCCTCAAAGTGTAGGTCAAAGCATCCCTTTGACTATTACATACCACTTTTGGGAAATTCACTCTAGGGATGTTGCATTTTGGGAACCCATGGAATGAACTTCCCCATATCAAGCTAAAGTAAGATATTTCCCACATCAAATAAAAATTGGTAGAAAATAATTGGATAAATCTAAGGGGTTTTTGAGAATATTTGCCAAGAATGGGTTTCAAAAAGTAGAAGGGTCTAAATGATCTGTTAGTTCATTTGTCAAATCCAATAACTCAAGGAATTAGGAAAATTATTCAACTTTTTTTTGTCTCAATTCTAGTTGTTGAGATTCCTAGATGGAGACCTAAGTTAGGAGATTACATTAAGAAACAAGGATATCTCATGGCTTTAAATGAAATTGTCCACTTACATAGATGAAAATGGAGGGATAAGGTTTGGTATCTTAGCTAATAGCTCGAGAAAAATATCAACTTTCATCACCTTGGTTATCAATAGGAAAACAATTTCAAGGGGGTATATTAGACAACAAGGCATGCAATGACCTTTCCATTTTCCTTGGTTGCAAGGCTAGCACAGAAGAAAATTCCATATCATGTCCACTTGTTAGTTTTGCAAGAGGATATGTAGGTGGAAGGAAGCTTCAAGATAATAATAATAAGAAAATAATAATAACAACTAACATCAAAATCCAATAAAGACATGTTTCAAGATTGGGGGCCCAAAACTTAGAAATCATCCCAACACAAAAGTCCATGGACATAACCCTTGCAATCATTTGTTGGAATCTATTGAAAGTAAGAAATTTGAGAAAATTTTAGGATAAATTACTAAATCTAGATCAATGTTGGATGTGAGAAATGATATGTATGGTTGAATTTGTTAACGCCTCCAAAGCATAGTTGATCATCCAAGGGGAAGTGTTGGAAGCCTAGATGTCATCAAGATCTTTGGCCCAATGGAATCCATGTATGAGCACTATTCAAGTAAAATAATGTGTAAACAATATCACCAATCCACTTTGGTATAGGGTAGGTGTATTATTTTGTGATTTGGTTGTCCTTCTTGAGAATTATCCATCTCAAATTTCATAATCAAGCCACAACTCTTGGGATCCTCCTAAATCCACAAAGGGTCAAAGGATCGAGTGCTTGTCATAAAAGATTCATTTAAATGTATCTGCCATTAACACCTTCCAGGTGAGATCTCCAATTCAACATACACAAGAAGATCTTGAAGTCTCCTATACTTATTCTCCAAATTTTGGATGTCTATCATGTGTTTCTCTGTCACATTCCAACAATAGAGTGCTTTCAATGAACGCCCCATATGGTATCATATATGCTCCTAGTTTTATTGTGCTCATAGTTTTGTAGTAGGTATTTTTTATTTAGGGTAGTTTTGTTCATAAAAGGAACATCCTTCATCTATTTTATGCTTGTAACAATTCTTCTTCCATTGCTCATGTAATATAAGAATTTTTTCACAAAAAAACCATAGTTTCATTTTAATGGTTGGATTAAAAAACCCTCCCCTTTATCATGACTTGAAGGCCTTTGAATCTCAATCTAACTAAAAAATATAACAAGTTATGCAAGTTGTGTGATATTATGTATCAAGTTACCATCGCCTTCCTCTTTTAATATGACATTGTAGATAAAATTGATATGAGTGACCAACATTGTAGCATTACTACATCTCCTTCCTCCCCCTTTAAGTGTTTATAATATAAACAGTTTTGTCAAATAAAAAAACACAATTTGAGTTGCATACATTCAAAGACGCAAGATTAACCAAAACCAATTCCAAGGATGGTGATGAGATGCATACGTTCAAAGACACAAGATTAACCAAAATCATATTATGGCGGATCCTTCTGGATATTTCATCAAACCAAATACAATGGAGATAAAAACAATAACACAACTTCTACAAAAAGAAATATACAAAAAATCTATATAGAATCTACGTCGCCACCTTACTTATTGGGCCTCAAAATGGTAACGTGACAATATTTAGACAGTCAATAGTCACGATCAACAATGGATCGATAACCTTAAATTCCATTCAATTCAAAATCTAAGCACTCGATTGATTTTGGCATTCGAGGGTTGTTTAGACTATTGAAAACTCTACCACCTCCTTAACAAAGTGATACTAAGATGATTTGACCCCATGTGATACTTGTGATGGTAGGTTGATTTCCACAGTAAACCAATATCAAACTTCCAGTAAATCAGAGTTAGTTCTCCACGCAACCAGTGAAGCCACATCGCTCCCTTGCAAACTTTTGCAGACTTGTGCTGCATCCATATACTTAACCTCTGAGTTCAACAATACAATCGCAGTTTTCCTCTCACTGCATCTCTAAAAAAAGTGTGATGGCATACCTGTGAGTCAAGCTTCGGTTACTAACATCACTACCCAATTAACACCAATGTAGTCTCCTAGATCATCTTCTTAGTCCTCAAGAATTCAATGGCAAAGACATAAATCCTTATTCGTTACAAATATTCAATTCACCACAGTGCAATGCTCCAGTCCTGTGTTGGCTATAAACTGAAAACATTTCCATTGCATTGATGATGTCTAGCCTATTACAAATCATGGTATACATGACTGCACTCTGATTTGAAATTCAAGTAATCCAACTAATGACTGCACTCTGATTCGAAATTCAAGTAATCCAACTAGTTTCGTATTCAGACTTGATTCCATCTACTTCAATCATTTTAAACAGTAGTGAATTTAGTCAAATATAAGTTAGCAATCTGTCCTCTAGAATTTCTCTAGGATATCCCTCCTTGGCCCAAAAATATTTATTTTTCTCCTTGTCCCTTATCACTTATATCCCAAAGTAGTAAAGAACTTCACCATGGGTCCAGGTCCATCACCAATGAAAGAAAGCGAGTGTGACTTCATGCCAGCAGTTGAATTGGCATCTTTGCTTACTAGTAACAAATCACTAGCATACAAAGAGATAGCAATTGTTTGATCCCTGACTATTTTATATTAGATGTGCGGATAATATCACTATATCAAAATCTCTTTTCCAGATAGTCAAACTTATTGTACCACTGGTTCATTGATTACCCATTGTTTCTTCCCTTGAAGCCTTGTAGCTGTCCCAATGGATGAGAGGATAGATAACCATTTTCTATGGAAGAGAAGAAAGATATAATTGTCCATTGTTAATGATATCAATGAATACGATTTGGAAACAAGTTTGTGCACAACAAAGAGTTCAAGAACTAAATAGGAAGAGTTGAACATATATATTAGAGGGTGCTTCAATGATTTAGAGGTTAGAAGTATTGATAGTGATATCATGGCATCGATTAAGTCTTTTGGTTGATATAAATTAGCATCTAACATCCTCAATCATTGTGTATCATTCCTTGGGTCCTCTTGAATGTTTTTTTTTTATTATCTATGTAGTGTCCATAATACTTACAAGTTTTGCTACTATAGTGTCATAAATCTATTGTGGGATTTCATTTCACATTAAGGGTGAATCCGCGGACCTAGGTAACACTTTTTGGCAAGCGCGTTTTGGAAAAAATGAAAAAAAGCACCTCGGTCGAGGGTTTAACAAGCCCTCGACCGAGGTTTTAATAGCTCGACCGAGGTTTTATCAAGCCCTCGACCGAGGTTCTTTTAAGCCCTCGGCCGAGGTATTTACTAACCCTCGGTCGAGCTATTAAAACGTCGACCGGGGGTTAATAAATACCTCGGTCGAGGTATGTACTTCGGTCGAGGTATTTACCTCAACGAGGTGCCTGTATTGAAAAAATTATAAATAGGGGCTGCGGGCCCCCACGGTTTTATTCACAAAACCACAACGTGAAAGCTCGACCGAGATACGAAGTGAGTGAGAGCAACGTAAGCATTGGCACCTTGAAGCAACCCAACCTCGTCACGATGGCGTCGGAACCAAGAGTTAACAGTTAAAATAATTGTTTTTTAGTTTAAATAATTGTTTTTCAATTTAAATGGAATTAAATTTTTTTTTTTAATAAATTTATAAAATTTATTTTAAAATATGGTAAATGTATGTTTTTATTATTTTCATGTTTAAAATGTGTACCGGCAAGCAGAAATGCTGCCGGATTTTTGAAAATTTGTAGTTAAATTGAATTTTTTTATTAATGTATTATATATATAAAAAATATGTCAACCGGTAGCGTTTATGCTACCGGTTTAATTTTGAAATGTGTCCCGGGCAAGCCGAAATGCTGCCCGATTTTTTTCAATCCTCCGTGAATTCATGGAGGATTGAAAAAAATCCATAAAACACCAACTAAACAAACCTATATGAACCATAGAGACAAATCACAACCGAGAACCACAATATAGTTCCCTATATCAATGATCTTCTCAATCAACTCAAGAACCACAATATAGTTCCCATAGATCAATGATCTTCTCAATCAATTCAGGTATAGAGAAGGTACCTTTGAGTGGTTGAAAATGCTTTTAAACTTAAATAATTCCCAAAAATGTTCATACAGATGATGGATGATAATGTATGCCTATTCACAACTTCCTTTGTGGTCATATATCTAGATGATGTCCTCATCTTTAGTAAAACCTAGAAGGAACATATAAAGTGCATTATTAAGTGTTCAACACCCTTCAACAACATAAGTCATATACCGATATAAATAATTATTCATTTATCATT